>WBMZ01001164.1:0-156016 GCA_013400975.1 Atrichornis clamosus
TTTTCTTCCTTCCTTCTCCTAAACACCTCAAATCAAACCCAACATGATTCCCTTTACACGGATATGTTATAACATTCTCTGCCATCCTAAACAACAAAAACAACTCAGTCACTTATCAATAGATACATGTAATAAGTGCCTTGGCCACCTCCATATTTTACAGTGCTATTTTAAAACATTTGTTTCTGGAATCCAGACACTGATTTCTCACCTGGAAATGAGAAAGTAAGGAAAAGTGTATGAGGAAGATTTGTACAGGGAATTATAGAAAAACTTTGTTAAGCAGGATCTTTGTAAAATTTTTTTTGTTTGTTTTGATTTTTAGTTTAGTTTGTTTATAGGTCCTGTGAAAATCCATCAGATACAAATACATCAGAAAATCCCCAGGAACAGGCTGAAAGTGAACAAGAATTTAATCTTTCTTCATCACTGTCAACAGAAATTCTTTCCTCCTGATAAATATAAGTAGATGCTGTTTCTGCTTCTGTATTTATGTTGGTGATCTCAATCCAATAGTGCAGAAGAAAGTGGAAGATTAAGATGTATTGTAAAGCAGGATTGCAAGATTATTGCAATAAAATGGAAAAAACTGTCAGTCACATATTGCCTTAAGATGGAATTTTACAACGCTTTTGTGGTTAAGAAAGGTTAAAACTCTTCCAAGAATATCTTTCTTACTGAGAGACTTTCCCTGGAGAAGACCTTGTAGTCATTTAAGTCCTTGGTGATCTGACTATAAATCTGATATCAAAAACATAAAAATAAACAGACTCGCTAAGGATCTTCAACTGCTGAAATTATAATTGCTGTGAGTTCCATAAAAGAAGAAATTAGAGTCTAGGTAAAAATCAGAGTCTATTGTGTTTTCTGGGCTAAGCCCAGCACTTCAATAACATTACATTAACTAGATGGTAAGAGTTACTGAATAACAGGCTCTATGTGTTAACCAAGGAAATCAGCTGTGATGAGATGAAAAGTAACTTAAGCCAGTACCCCAAAGAGAGGACCAAGGCTATTAGGACTAATCATAATTGCTCCTGAGATTTTAGCAAGACTCTAAAAGGGTCTGGAACTTGCTCTTTGAAAATTTCAGTTTTCAAATGGTAAAAAAGAAAGCAGCATGCAAAGAACCTAGGGTCATACTAGTGCTCTGTCACCTGAAAAAAGAGTGGGGTGTGAGCACTGCAGCAAAGGATTCTGTGCAGGAAAAACCTGAGTTATCTGGTGAAGACATGAAGTTGCCTCTACAGGAGCACAGGGTCTGGAAATGTGCTGCATGAACACGCAAATCTCATTACCACAGGAGGACTTGAGCAGAGCCCTTTCCCAGCACACAGATGCTGACACTGAAGCCTTACAACCACATCAGGCTCGTCTGTGTTTTTTCACACACCCTCTGCTTGGATGATTTGTATTGTGCAAAGGACTGGACAGAGTATAACTCCCATTCTAGCACCCTTTGACACTGAGTTGAAAATATTTAAGCCTGCAGGGAGATTGGTGAATGACCCTTTTGAATATGTCTCCATCTAAATCATTAGGCACATGGGTAAATCATTAGGCACATGGGTAGCGAGGGGAAGAATCCCTGACAATGTTGCATGGCATATGTCTTAACATTTCTTAACTACTGAGAAAAAAGTGACCACAGAAAAAGTTGGTCTAAGGGCCCAGTATGTCAAAGCATTTCCAAAACGCTTGGACTCCCTATTTACATCCCTCTATTTGCATGTGAAAGGCCTGTATTTGCAGATGTCAAGATTTCACCAGGGGTCAGACTGAGCTGAAACCCTGAGATTCAAACATTTCAGAAGGCCTGAGAGGCTTGTTTTCATGGCTCTGGTTTATGTCATTGTTGGAGATAAGAAAGTGAGATGATTCAGTGCAGAAATAAATTCCTCCAGGGTTGGTGTGTGCTTTGGTTTTGGTCACTTCTGTCAGATGGCATTGTCTGATTGTCTTACTTGGCTGTTAAAGCCTCATACTTACACATTTTACTCTCATGTGAAGTGGAGCTTACTCGTAGTCTTGATCAAGATGCTTTAGTTTGCCAGAGAGCTGTTCTACACAACTGCTCTGGGGCACTTTTCAGCATGATCAGACATGTCCAGGACTGGCATCACAGCCAAAAAATCATGCCAGGAAAGCAAGGGAAAGAATGAGAAGGATGTCCCTGGTCTCATAGTGGCTACTGCACTGCTGAACACATTTATTCTGGCTCAAGTGAGGCAGGACAGATTTCTCCTGCTGGTATAGTCTTGCCTGAGCAACTCAGAATGCCATGACTGGTGGTCCTCCATGTCCCTCCCCATCAGTGGGTAGCCATGATCCCACTGCCTGCATGGCCATCCGTACTATCAGCCTCCACCGTGCCAGCTCCTCTGCATCCTCAGCAACTGGCTGCAGCAGGGTGGAGCTCAGAGCTACTGCGACACTGCATTTCCTTGTCCAGTACTGAGACTGCAAGAATTTGTCCTCATTCCTGGGACAGTAAAATTTGATTTTGTCTATGCTGCTGTGAATCGTTGATCTTCCCCTGAGGACTGTTCTTACAGATTTCAGAAAGAGACTGTTATTACATTACGGTTCAGAGTGGGCTTGCCAACATAGTTATTTCTATTAGAAGTGCCTGCATCATTGCAATTTCAGAGTATTGAATTTGCATTACACAAAACTATTGGTCAAGGTCTTAGCTGATGTAACCCTCCTAACTTTGCTGAAAGCATCCCTAGTAGGTATGGTTCTGGCAATATCTATGTACATGTCTGTATTTGTAGATCCAACTGAGAAATGTTATCGAATACATGACATTGGTAGGAAAAATGCTGCTTTATATTCAGTTTGATGCTTCTATGATAGAGACCACACCGGAGAATGTTTGATTTTTCAGATAAAGACTGGAAATTGGCCAATTTTACCTTTTAGTAGAATTAAACCTTGAATTATGTACTGTAAGTCTTCAAATAAAACACTGCAATTACCTGTATATTCACTTTTCTGTTGAGAGATTTTGTGTCAGGGAGCATGTATGCAGAATGGGAAGGAAAATAATGATCAAATTTAAATGAAACTAAAAGACATTTTCTCAGCTGGAGGTTGGAAAAAAATTATTCTATAAATGCAGAATTTTGTGAGAAGTCCTTGATGATGTCTGGAGTAAATTACATACAGGATAACATAATAATGATAAGAGAAAACAAAAACACCAACCCCTGCTTTAAACTCAGTTCATTCAATGCATGTACATTTTTCATTTTGGTATTGTTTTTGTTCTACACAAAGTGCATTTTAAAGAGGACTCAGATGTTTAACTGCATTGAGATCATGCATTATACTCTTTGTCCTTTACAAAAGTAAGCATACCTGCCAGGAGCACATAATTTAATAAAGAAAATATCATTATAACTAGATTTTAGTGACAGCATAATCAGGAAACACAGGCGAGAGGTCAGCCAGCCAAATTGTTTTTACCAGATATTTGAGGACTGTGGGCTGCTGTTATTTTCAGCTACACTATAATTTTATTTTATTGTGGAGAATAAATCAAAGTTTTAAAAGGAGGCTATTTTTTTCATATCTAAAAGCTACAGATGTTGGCACGAGAATTGCTTGTTGCTGAAACTAGCTGTAAGCATATTTAGCCCAAGAGAAAATAATCAGGTTGATAGCTTAGAGGTCAAAAAACCACCCTTATGACAATCATGCTCCTTTATCATGCTCCTTTTGGCATCAGCGCAGCTTCTCTTATGCAATCCTGTCCTTGCTCCTTCATTCTCCTTTATATTATTTTCTTGCTATTGTGTCCTTTAGGGTACGGGCTTTACAGGCTGTTCAGGCTCTGAATGGGTTCAGTCCTTCGCTTCCGTGAAGACTGCTGAGATGGGTGTCACTTGTGAAGGCAGTTTTGTGAAGAGGCAACTCACTAATAAGACCCACACTCAGCCAGCCAGCCTGCTCCGTGCAGGCCTCCGAGCAGCTATCAGAAGCTAATTGTAATGCTTATTACAGACAGCTTAGCAGGGATGTGAAAATGGCAGGCAGAGCTTTGCTATTATCTACACCAGCTCCCAGTCCTCTTACTCAGCAGCTCTGCTCTCCGGGTCTATTCAGGGACAGAGATCCTGCTTTTCTAAAAGTAGAAAAAAAAAAAAAAGATTCCAAACCCATATAGCTTGGCAGTTCTGAAAAACTGGAAGACTGACGGAGGCTCTTTGGGTTGCATTTGCATCATGCGCCCTTTTTTTGATAGAAAGCTCTTTGCAGGACCACTAAGGAAATTGCACCTTCTTCACAGACAGCAGGTGAGCATGACATGGGTGTTTGTGAGGATGTACAGGTGTGCCTAATATCCTTTATTAGTGATGATAATAAAGAAAATGGAGAGCCAGAAAACTACAGCTTGACTCAAGTATCCCAGTTTAAGCTTTTGAGTGTCATCTCTTATCATTTGCAACATCTCCTTCCCACCTCCTCCCACCTCCTTCAGTTTTTCCTGTGAAAACTAAGCAAGTATGGTATGGAAATCAGGGACACAATGTGTGTTAAACTCAACATGCCATATCCTTAAACTCCCTGTCAGAGTAAAAATACAGTTTGAGGCTTTGCATCCTGTTATTCCTCATGCAAACTGCCACTGCAGACAAGCACTTTGCCTGTGGTAAATGCTCTTGTTCAGAGCAGATGTTTCCCTCAATTAGCATTTATTCAACTATTTAGCAAGTACATTCTATTAAAATATTTTAATTTATGCAGAAATTATGTTATTAAATTTACAAATTCTTTTTATAAGACACATCCTGTAGTTTCAAGCTAATAATTTTCGATCAGTAACAGTTATCATGGACCAGAGAGTATTCCTGTAAAAGAAATCTTGGCATTATTTTTTCCAACAGTGAGATATTTGCTCCTTTCATGTATTCCTCATAGCACGATGATTGCATTTTTTATATTTTCCCCATAAAAATAATTAACGTTTAAGACACTTGACAGGTTTTTGAAAACATGGGGATACAGATTTTTGAAAGTTCTGCACATATGTAATAACTCTTTTGTTCTTATTCTATTAACTTCCCTTCATTCAAAGCCATGGATAGACAAGACAGTCTTTTTCTTCTTGTCTTTCCATCTGTTCAGAACATTTTCACGCACTCTGACAATACAATTCTGCCCCAGTGTTCCTCTTCCCCTGAATATTGACTTAAGTGAACAGCATAGCTTAAGAAGTCCACATATAGGTCAGCATTATTTCTGAAAACATTTTCACCTATCAATTGAAATCAGCTACAGCAAAGCCTAATCCAGGTTGTTTTGGGGTTTTTTTGGTTTTTTTTGGTGTGACACTGAAGAGCTCCTGCGGTTGACACTGAAACGCGGAGTGTTTTTGCATCTCGGCTGTGGCAGGAATCCAGCTCAGGTTGGTAGTGACCGACGGCTGCTACCATCTGCTGGCTGCTCGCAATGCTCTGCGAGACAGCGGGGCACCGCGCCGCCTCCCCGGGGCGAGCGCTGCTGCCTGCCTTGCTGGCTATCCGAACGAGCCTCCCGGGCTTGGCAGCTCACACTGGGCTACCGCGGTCACAGGTGCTTTCGGCAGGTCTTTACTCCAGTAGAAGTTAATTTTTTAGTCTCCTGCTATTTAACATACTGCTCGTTGTTTGCTTCAGACGGCTGCAGTGCTTAGGTGTGTGCCAGATAATTGCTGCTGGACTGCGACTTGACGCAAAGCAGTCCTTGTCTGCCTTGGATTTTCACATCCAGTGCCCTAACAGTTAACCTGTGTTTATCTGTATATCTGTAATGGCCTTTCTCAGGGCTGGCAAACTCCCAGGGTTTTGCGGGTGAAAAACCCCCAGTGTCTTTTATCAAGGTTAGTCTTGAAAGAAGAGTAAGTTAACTCTGAAGGTCCTAAAGCGCCGAGGCAGTAAGGCAGATAACGTCTTCTTGTAAATAATAAATATATTCATTTAATAATGAACAAACAGTGAAAAAGGATTACTGACACAGCATTGTGTCAGGTTTTTCAGAAGATTCAGGTGCAAGTTAATTTTATCTTTTTTTTAAGTTCCTTTACAGTAATATGCACAGCTTAGCTACTTAAAAAAAATTGGTCTAATCTAGATAGATGCATGTTTATTCTTCATGCTGATGATTTTGGGAATAAATATTGGTTATTAATAATAACAAGTCAAATGAATTACTGCACTAACTTCAACTCTTTCTCCTTTTTTGCTTTCCTTGATCTCCTGGCTCTCTTAATACCAGAGTTTACCACAATTTGGCTTTCCCTTTCACATCTCCTAGGCATAGCCTTCCTGTTCCCCAAAGGGGAATGGCTTTGACTAGTTGCCCAGTCCTTGTCAGCTACTGTGGAAAGAAAGGTTTTTAAAGTAGACTAGCAAGTGCCAGTATACTGGCAGTTTATTTGCAGAACGTAATAGATTATAGATCTAGCATCACCTAAAGGGAATGCATAGAGGCAACTGTGACAGAATGACAGTAGAGTTTGCAGAAGCCAGAATTCCAAATAGCAATGAAACATTTAATGTTCCCAAAAGCAGTGAACTCCAGCAAGATGAAAATTAACCTCAGACTTCTTGTAAATTTAGGTCACAAGAAAGAACAACACAAAACTTATAAATAGCTGGAGTGTTACTGTTGGTTTGATGTTATGAAAGATGATGTTTCCCTATATATACCTGACCATGGGCAGTTTGTTAGTCATGTAAGAACTCAGCTGTAGTAGTGCTCTCTTACCCCTACTGATGTTCACCACCATAATGGAAGAACTTATCTCTTCTTGACAAAAAATATTAGGCGGAATTCTCTGTCTTCCCCTCGGGTAGACGTCAGCCTAAATTTTTGACATATTTTTATTTGACCTGAATCTCAAAGGAATCTATGAAAAGTAAGCAGACCTAATATCTTCTCTGATTAGTCTGTTCCATCTCTCTGAGATTAAATGCACACCTGCAGGTCATGGTGGGAACTTTTATAGAGTTGGAGCATTCATTATCCATTTAGTGACTTCAATTTTTGCAGTTTAATAGTAAAATAAGAAGAGGAAAGGAAACTAAGTCCTCCTGATAGTTTTGTCATAAACTGAATATTTTTTAAACAGTAAAGATGGGAAATTATAGTGAACCAGTTTCACCCCCAGCAATCATAGAATAATTTGCTTAATTTGTTACTCTCAACTGCGTGGTCAGCTGAGCTAAGAGATGTGGTCACCACATAGGTAGTAAGCACAGTGCAATTGCTAAGATCATCTTAATTACCAGTTCTGTTTAAGTGACTGGGACTTCAGTGTCTGTGTCCATAGCACTCTGACAGATCTTGGAAGCATTGTCATCCTATTTGTTCCCCTTTACAAGGACTCTACAGCCTAGCTGTCCCAGCGTGCTCAGTGGTGCAACAATCGAGAATTTCTCCTGCCATTCTGAACTCAGGGTTGCAGTCTTGCTGTTAAATGGTGGACAAGCTTGATCCTGTGTCTGCTCTGGCTGCATCTGACTGATCAGTAGGATGGGATTCAGCTCTGGATAGAGATGTTTAAATGTAGGTGTCTAAATGAAGGTATTTACTATAGTCTTACTAAAGCCTCATTGCAGGTTTTCAGCCTTATCTGAGTCACTTTCTAGGCACTGCTGAAGGTACTGACTGAATTCAGATGCCCACACATGGACTCAGTGATGTTTTAGATTCCCTGAGATACCCACCGTGGTTTTCACTTGCTGCTAAGGAAAGTTATGGCTTGTTGTAGGCCCTCTGTCATATTCATCTTCTTCACATGAGTGTCTTCCACATTATAGGACATCTTAAATGTAACTCCAAGTGTGTGTGTGTGCAACTGAGTTGAGTCAAGATCTCCACTGACTGCAATGGGAATTATACAGGCCACAGGTTAACATCTCAGCTACCTAAACATTAGAGTCTCCTGCCACTAGGGATGCCTTAGGATGCTCCACCTAACTGTTCTAGATATTATAGGCTGTTTGATATGGCACAGCACGGTTTTGTTTAGTCAGCTGAATCCTGCTCCTAAATTTAGATGCCTTAGTCTCAGACTATTACCCCAAGGGAGTGATACAGGTGCCTGACACACAGGCTTTTTTCTGTATTAGATACATGATGCACCCCTGACATCTGCAGAGGTATAACAGATATGCTGCCGGATTTATAGCCTTGAGTGGTGTTGGAATGGCAGCTGGAGAGGTACCCTCAATGTCCCGAGAAGAAGGACAGTGCTGCGCTGTTGGGCACAGCCACAGCAGCTTCCACGTGGGCTGGGTGAGACGTGCACCCTGCCCGTGACCCAGGCAGAGCCAGGGGGGCTGGAGCACCACAACACTCTGCCAACGCAGACCGTGTGGGTGTGCATGTGTGTGCGTGTGCGGGTGTTTTATCTGGGTCACCTGCTTCTCTTCAAAGGGAATTTTCTGCTTAAACTCTGGAAGGTTGGTATGTTTCATTCCCTTCAGAGACTTAGCTGGTCCACCAGGTTGGGCTGTGAGTCATCAGGGATGGCAGCACTGCTAATGGAAGTGCTGCTTTGTTTTTTTTGTTTTGCAAGATTTTCATTTTTTCTGACCCTAGCTGAC
Source organism: Atrichornis clamosus (assembly GCA_013400975.1). Lineage (NCBI taxonomy): Eukaryota > Metazoa > Chordata > Aves > Passeriformes > Menuridae > Atrichornis > Atrichornis clamosus. The sequence continues at coordinate 8,598 of WBMZ01001164.1, forward strand.
TAGGATGAACAGATTAGGCAAGATAGAAATGGTTATGGAAATGTAAGGAGAGCTGGATAATATCGTGTCTAAATTGTCTGTTGGAGCAATTTTCTTCCTATTTACTATGTGGTCATCAGTTAAAAGCCATACTTGACCTGTCACTCTGTGTCCATTTCCAGACAAAACTGGTAGCTCATTGTGTCTTTTGCAATCTATTTGGACAGAGGACTGAAACACTTTTTTTCTTTGACAAGGAGCTTGTCACACTTACTCATGTCTTTGTCATTCCAAGCAAGATTTCTGCAACATGTTCTGCTTTAAAAGGATTTATAAATATCTGCTAGAAATAGAAGTGGGATGGTCACTAAATACCATTGCAATATTGCTCTCCCTGCATTCTACTGTATTCTCTTCCAGATTGCTGCCAGGTGAAAGTCAGTCAGCTCTGACCTTGCAAGCCCCTTGGATACAACAGCTTGAGAGACAAGTCTTTTTGTTGTGAAAAATCCTGATGGAACAGAAAGTTGTAACTGAGAATATGTTTATTTGTGAGGAGAAAAATTAAGGTTTTTGATTTTGTTTTCCAGATGAAATCTGTGGGTTTCTTTGTGTGTGTGTATGACAGATGTTTTTGTGTGTGACAGATGTGTGCGTATGACAGAGACAGTTTTTGTCCAATGGAGACATCTTGCCTGTGTACAAATGCTGGGTCAGCCTGATAGTGGGAATTAGCCATGCATACAAGTGTTCATCTAAAAAGTACATTTTGGGGATATGGTTTTGTTCTCTTCTATACTTTGCTTCAGCTCTTAGAATTAAATCCATAGTTGGTTACAGGAAAAATTCTTGCATCTAGTGTGTGAATAGCAACAGAACACTATCAAACTTGAATGACTGCCAGTAAAGGCAGAGTGTCATCGGACAATGCAATTTTTCAATTCTGCACTTCAAGAAGAGGTAACCAAGTGATGGATTACTTGATAGGAAGTGCTTTTAACCTGGTGAATTTAGGGGGAAATTTCCCAATGAAGTTGAAGTCAGAAGGAATGACAGACTAAAAGAAAGCCTGTGAAGAAACAGAGGAAGTGGGGAGAAATACTTCATAGCAAAGGTGCCAAGAAAGAAGAAATTTGACTGTGGGAGTGGGGGTGTGATTCTGAGAAACTCTACCTATGAGAGAGAAGGGCAATTCTGAGCAGATATGAAAATGAACAGTCAAAGATCATGCAGGAAAAAGCACAGAGACAGGTGTAGTTTTGTTTATAACTATCTGACACACCCTTTTCCTTCAGAAATTTATGTTGGTGGGAAATTTTCAAGTAGCTCTGTCTGATTAAGACAGAGGAACATTGGCACCTTCTGTGCCTGTTATTATGCCCAGTTTTCTATCACTTTAGGCAATGATGCCAGAGATGTCTGCTCAGAAATATGTGAACTGGTTCCCTCCATATATCTTGACGAAGGCTGATGCATTTGGAATGACTTTTACTGGGACATCTCTGGCAGAAATTGCACTCCTTGTGACACACATATTATCTGCCCAGTCCAGGGTACTATGCAAAAGATGCCTGTATAGAGTATTCATTGTTTAAAGTACTGCTCTGAAAGTTGTCACTCTCCATAAACTATTTTGTATGCTCTTCCATTGCAGCAGTATTACATTCAGATGGCATGGTTTTGAGTGTCAAATTAAAACATACAAATAAGCAAATTAATAATCCTTGGTTAATATAGAATTCTACCTTTAGTTCTCCACCAACGGAAAAAGAAATGGTTCACAGAGTTCCTTACAGAGTAAAAAAATGCCCATATATTTTATTAGAAAACATTTTCCACTTTCAAAACATTAAAAAAAATAAACACTTGCATTAAACCTGGCTTGAGGTTTATAGCATATGACAGTCTTTAAAAGAGGAATATATCTGGAGGTTTTCATGACTTCATAAAACTACCGAGGTTACACATGCTAAAAGTGCTGCACATTAGATACTCTTGTCTTGGAATGTAATTGCCTTAAAGGTATAAAGGAAGCTGAGGCTAATAATTCCCCCAGCGTGACTATTCCCCACTTCTGTTCCACAGAGGAAGATAGAAGGATGTGGTATCATCAAAGAAGCATGTGTTGGGAGAAGGAAGAGCTAATCCTTAAATAGTTGTGCCCTGCATCTCAACTAAGGAATGAAAACCTAGCGAAAGGATTTCCTAAAATCCTACATACACTATATCCCTTAACCTATTAAATGCTATAATTGTTGCACTAAGATAAGAGATGCTTCCAAAGTAATCCATGTTGGGTGGCCCTAGGTAACAAACAATTTATTAATATCCCAGAGTTGTGCCATGCAGTGATAGTGATGGAAATTTGGCAAACCAACTCTGCTTCTGTCAGATGAGTGAAAGAGCCACTTCACTCAAGGCTGGATGACAGATAGATGTAGAGATCATTGTAAGAGGGAAATCTGAAGAGATGGCTTATGATTAGGATGGTGACTGAGAGAGATGACAAGAAAAAGAAAAGAGGGTAGTGAGTACTTTTTCATCCAGGCAGCTTTACAGACATAAATAAGTCTGAAACCTTTCTCTCTTACAATCTATATTGCCAAGAAAAGTTGGCTGCAAAATTCTGTTAATTTAGATTATTAACATTTGGCACTGGTTTTGAGCTTGTGTGAATCATTTTGGGTGGTGGACTGGTTTCAAAGAATCTCTATAGTCTGTTTTACATGGACTGGTATGATTTTCCATACTTGCTTAAGTAGAATGAGTAGAAAACCTAGGTGATAACTGGTATTTATTTTTGTGACTAGTTAAAATCTTTGGAAAATATGGTCTTAGTTTTCCTAAAACTAGTCATAAATTTAGGTTAACAGTGTAAATCTGGCAGAATAATGTGGGAGGCACAATAATGTGAGAGGTTTAATTCAGGAAACAACTTTTACTCAGCAGGGTAGAGTGGTGCAACATTTTGCTCGGGTTCTGGGTAATATGGGACTGACTACTTCAGCTGTACTGAAACAATTTTAATTTCTCCTGATCTACCCAGGGAAAGCCCCTCCTGTTAAGCTACCCAGGGCTAGGCAGTTTTCATCTGCTGTGGATAATATCTTATTTTTATATCATCAACTGAGCATTCAAGTGCTACAACTTTTAAGACACAGGATGATTCTTCTTGCTGGTTGAGGGAAAGTCATGCAGGAGAGTGACACGTGGTGATTGGGTTGTTCAGTGAAGACATGCAATCTTGGATCTTTTGGCTGTGATAAATCAGGCAGAAGGTGGCCTTGAGCCTGGGGGTCCTGTTGATTAGATAGCCCTGAGCAGCAGGGGCTTGGGGAGCCACGTGCTGTTGAGCGTCTTTCCCAGGGCTGTTCCACTTTTGAAGCAGATATTAAGATGGTGTCCTGCTAACAAGATACAGAGAAGTGCTGTGAGGGGTGCTCTCAACCCCAGGCTGGCCCAGGATGTGGGTCTATGAGATGTGGGTTCAAAGACCGTGAAGAAGGGCAGACTCTTAAATCCAGGACTGCACAATCCTGGGCTCTGCACATCACCAGTAAGTTTTGTGAATCTCTCTTCAGGGGGAAGTGGATGTTTGCTCATTTTTGGTGTCCAAAACACTCTCATTTTCTGTTGAGTGGAATATTTTAACAGTGGAATATAATTATATGCACTGAAAAAATAATTACAATTTATTTTCTTTTGATTCTTCTAGAGATGAAGAGATGAAAAAAATTCCAAAGGGTCTGAAATGATGCTTGGTTTTGTTTCTGTCCTTGTTTTTTTTTTGTTTTGGTTTTTTTGTTTTGTTTTGTTTTTGTTTGTGTTGTTTTGTTTTTCTGTTTTCTTTGTTGGCAGACCTGAGAAATCAATTACTCACGCTGCCTCGTGTGGGCTGCCCCAACTCTGAGCGGCACAGGGACATAGATGAGCACTGCCGGCGAAGAAAGTCACGGACATCCCAGTACACGCAACTGCTGTGAACCCCCCTCATGCCTGAGGTCAGTGGTGTTGCTGCACTTCCTTCGTGAAGCATTTCTTCATGTTTTTGGTGCACTCTTATCATCTGGACCCATGCCAAGATTTACTAATTAGGAGTAGTTCCTCCTCTTCAAGTTATGGTGCCCCGTTGAGGCCAGCAGAGCAGCAACAGGAACTGAGTGGCCTCCAGACATGGCCTCAGTGACAAGGCAGGTCTGAGATCAAGCCAATCTGCTCAGGGCAGCTCAGGGCCACTTGTGCACTCAGGGACCTGAGACTTGTAGCAGCTCTGTAGCATGGTAGAGCTTGTTCTTCTGAGCAAAACATGACCATCAGTAAATTGAGCTGGGTCCCTAAGAATGCAGATTTACCAAAGATGAAAACAGCTACGAGTGAAGTTAGTGAGAGAAAACATTGAAACATAAAAAAAAATATATATCTGAGAATTGCAATTTTTTAATGAATGTTTCGGTAGGTGTTCCCCTCCTCCCCCTAAAATCAAGACATTCTGTCATATAGAAAAAGAAGACGTCAGTATATTTTAGATATTATCAAAATGAATGAGAAATAGAGAAGTTCATAGACACATATATAAATTAGCAAAGGAAGCAGTCAGATAAATGACAAACTAAGGAGTGTTTGTGAAAGATCTAGATGTACAGCAGCAAAGAAATAAAAATAGCAACATTACTTATCATGATTCAGAAATGATACAATATTCAAAAAGTCTGGATGGTGTGTTAGTATCAGAGAGTGAAGGGCTATGTCTTAAACACGAGAAGCCAGATATTATGAGAAATGAAGTGTTTGATTCTGATTTTGTACTCCACAATCCCCAAGCAGACATACCTGCTCCCTCCTCTGTGTGTGAGGGAGGCAAAATGCCTTGGGCTAGAATCCAAACCCGCCCATGGACTGACTGAGTGGGGGAACACTGAGCAAAGGGAGGTGAATGAACCCCTGCCCTTCCCCACGATCCTGCAGCAGTGCCACAGATTTCAGGGGATTAGCCTGTGCTCACTTTTCAATGCACTGAGATGGAATTCCTGCAGCTGTAAAAACCTTATTCCTGTGTTGGGAGTAGAAAATCACAAACTCACAGTCAAAAGATGTAATATCTCTGCCAGTTTTCTACATAATAATGAGGTGGTTAGAGCACTCACTGTGGAGAAAGGGCTTTTTTCAGTTTTCCTTATAGCACAACAGAATCCTACTCACACCTTCCATCATTCTGAAGAGTGTAACCTGAGCTGCCGATTATGATGAATTGCCTCCAATAATGTTTGTGAATTCACAATCAGGGGATAAACACCATTTAAACACACCCTGGGTGTAAATGAAGAAGGATGTAGTCCTGAGAGCTCAGTCTGAACACAGGTGAGCTACCTACCAGCTGGGTTACTAAGTTCATATCTCACATTCTTCCCTCTTCCTCTCCTCCACTTCCATAAAGGTGTCATTTCTTGCTGAATGCTGCAGGGTGAAGACATTCCACTCCCTGGGATGCATACCCAGCATTCTGACAAGTCTCTATTTTGGAGCTTGGACATTTTAAGGATGGCAGGAGATAGAGCTTTGACATTAGTGAGTAAGTGTATGCTGAATTCTTTCCCTGTATGAAATCCCCACGGGGTGCTGTACCCAAGCTGTTTGGAAGAAATGCCCACTAAGGTAGTAAGGATAGCACCAGACCACCATGGAGAAGACAGCCGGAATGTGCTACAGGAGTCAACCCCCTTCTTGCTCTCCATCCCATTAAGTGTAGCTCTCACCAGAGATACGAGGGTGGTGTGAGCAGGTTACCAGCCTCTGATGGGAAGGACAGACAAACTCTCACTCGCAGTTTCTTCTGCTGTGACTGCCCATGTAGCAAGAGACGGTCTTTGTCTTTCCCCTCCCTGCCCACAGACTTGCCTGTTACTCAGTGTTGGTGAGTGCAGACCTGGCTGCCTTGTGGCGATGGCAGCAGGGCTGCAGGAGGTGACAAGGATCTCTGGGCTGGAGGAGCTGACAAGGACCTATGGGGCTGGGAAGGCAACTGCTGTGGCTGCTAGTGATAAAATGAGGCCTTGGAAAGAGTGATGGTTCCCAGGAACTGGATGCAGTTGCTATCTAAATCCAGGCACTTGGTAGATGTAAATGGCCAATTTTGGTTATTATTTTGATTACAGTTTTCATGCAGATAATCTGTATGTGCTTAAGGAATTATTTGTACCCAGCCCATAATGAAATATTTCCTGGTTTTCCAGTAAGTAAGAATGGGTGGAGGGAGGATTAATTGAGTGACTTAGAGCAACCTCAAGGTTCTTGGTATGGCCACAGATGGAGAGAAGGAAAAAAAACTTAGAGCTACTATTTGCTGGGCTGCTTCTCCTATCATCTGCCTTTTTTTTTTTTTTTTTTTTTTTTTTTTTGTGCTGGCTCCCGCTGACTCTCCTGTGCTTCAGACATTCAGGGACTCCGTGATAACTGAGACTTTCTAGAGAAAAACCTGCTCCAAGCTCAGTATTTCCTGATTTCTTACAGACACCATGAGGGCTCTGGCACAGCTTGGCTTAGCACTGGAAGGATAAGATAGGTTCTTTTTTTAGGCCACAGGGCACCTAGGAAGCATAAGTCTGTCTGCTCTTGGTGAAGAAGCACACAGCACACATCTAAAGAGTCAGGCATGACTCACCTTCCCATGCAAATAATGACTTCATTATATGTTGTGTCATGTGTTCTCCTAATGACCCTTTTTCGTGCCATTATTGTGTAATCTGTGTGTTCCTTTCACCCTGTGCTCAGCATGCACTTGAATGCCAATCATTACCAGCACCATGTGTACAGTTCGAACTATATCTCTTGGAGCTCTATATTTGGTTGTTTTCTGGTCCCTGTGCACTATTTATACAGTGCCACATATGTTTTGTGGAGCCCTGAGATGCAACTCAGACGTGCTGCTCATTAGGCTCCTGTCTAGCTGCTAAACAGTACCAATTCTCAGACGTCCTTCAGTGACAGAGTTACAATAATTGGACTTTTAGGTCTGTATGGTCTAAGACTTTACCCTTCAATGATGCTGGCCCATGGCCTGCTGAGGGAATCTGGACCCATGAATGATAAACAGGGCAAGGTGGCAATAGATTGTTCAGACTGTAATCTTCAGTAGAGGTTTTATGACTTTACAAGTGCTTCCCGAGCACACAGTGGTCTAATGAATATAACCAAATATTTACGGGAGACAACTAATTAGAGGTGAGTGAATAAAAGAGACTATTAGACCATCTGGACAGTTCAAAGAGTTGGCAAATTTCAGATAAAACATTGGAGATTTAAGGACACCAGTTAAAATCTGACCCTTGCTAATGGTGATTAGACATTACCATCACCTGATTACTACCTGGGAGACCTAGGTGAAATGAGTCAGGGACTGCTTTTCTGTTTATGGCTAATTTTGGAGAAAAGATTTTCATATTCTTGTAATCGTTCCAATAGGTTCCCAGTAGGAAGATGAAATTTTAGATTATTTTTGTCTCCATCAGTGTTCATTTGAATTTAAATTGGTATGTGTTAGATGTGGGAAAGCTTGTGTTTCTATGACAAATTATATGCATGTTCTGATGATTAAAAGAGAAATCGAGATTTCAAAATGGATGATTTTAAGGGAAAGGTGAAAAATCCCATGGAAAAAAGTCTAAAATCTACAAAAATGTTTTAAATAGAGCACAGGCAGACATGGAAGGTTGAAAAAAAGAACACACAACTAACTGAAACCTGCTTATAAGAAATCTTTGTCAGCAAAAGAAAATCACTCGAATTATTTCAACCCCTCGCAATTAAGAAACCAAGCCCTCAAACGAGTAAGAAACTGTGAAGGAGGCATTACACAAATAAGTTTTATTTGAATTAGAAAGAAGTTAAATTAAAGTGGGTGGAGGTTGACTCTCACTTTGCAAAAACTGATGTTTACCACTGTCATAGCTGAGAACAAATTTCAAAGGCAAAGACAGCTGCAACCAGCTACAGCCAGTCTAACAAGCTGCTAATCTATCTCCCAGCTAAAAAGCTGCTTTTGTGATCCAGTACTACACTTAGCAGGAAGTTACCTTATTGAAGAGATTCTAAACGTTTTGGAGTGGCGTTATTCTCGCCTCCTTTTGAAACTGCTACTGATTCGACGGGGTCATGATTACGCATAGGAGGAAAGAAGCATTGAGATGGTGGAGCCTACTTTGGTTCCCTGCCTAATGAAAAGAGTTGTGGATTTCAGCCTCAAGGTTCTGTCCACACTATGGACTATGTTACTATTTAACACAGTAGTGCTTGTTTGTTGAACACCTCAGGGAGAAAGAGATGAGCTGAGCTGCTTCGAGCAGATGCCTTTGTGCCTTATGCAGTGGTGTAACACCATGCACACTGAATGCTAGGAAACGTGGGGCTAAAGAAGGTTCCTTTAATCTAGGTTCCTTATGGACTAGGCTAGGCTTAGATCCTTCATTAGTACTTAGTTTAGACTTACCTTACCGTTGAAGGCTTGCAGACTTATGTGCTGGGCACTGGTAGGTATCATGGAGAGAACTCGATGCTCAAGAAGAGTCTGGAAGAAACCAGAAAGTTTGGTGAGGAGCTTCCCAAGCAGTCCATGGAGAGTTGCCTTCAGCTAGAAGAAAGCCAGCTTTTCACTCCTTCACACAGTGGTAAGCCACCTTCTGTAGTTAAGTGTCTTATCCACAGTAGTTTATTGTTGGAAAAGCAAGCAGCAGTCTGTTATGTGATACTTAACCCTCTGAAGGCCTAGGGACAGCTTCTGCCTGATTGGGAAGGTCTTCAACCCAAGTTTCCCACTCTTCTGATGAATGCTATAACCAGGAGTCTGCAGGTACCAGGTTATTGTCTCCTTTTGAAGCTAATTGTGCTCGATACAGGCTATTTAAGTATTCATTGGAATAGACATTGTGTTGGAGGTCTCTCCCAGGTGAGTCTTCCAACCACCAAACTACAGCATTTCTCTCTCTGAACTAATCAATATTTAAGATATGATAGTGATGAGGGGCATAGAAAAGCCCATGAGACCATGGGCCTATGAAAGCCTATGAAACCATTCATAGCAGGGTTTCAATAGTGTGCTGCAAATAAAGCACCGGGGCCACCCTGAAGATGGAGGATAAAAGAAGAGGCTGAATAGCTTACTCATTAAGTGAGCACCATCAAGCATGAGTACAGAACGAGGCAAGGACTATGTGGAAAAAATAGTATGTCATCAAGTAATTAGAGTGTGGCACAATGCATATGTATAAGGGACTGAATTAATGTTTTCAGGAAATCTTAATTTTGGCATTTACTAGCACTGGAGTGCTTGACTTCACAATCTGAGCAATATTCATTTAGTGTATCTTTTTGTGTAGATAAGCTTGACATAAAAAGGAAGTGAGGGAGCCTCACCAAGCCTTAAAAAACATACTCCTTTTTCCACACCCCAATTACCTCTGAATAAGAAACGATGGTAGCTGGCTGAGATTTGTAATCAAAGAGTGGAAACTTAGTGTACTTGATAACTATTACCATTGCATTTCCTCTGTAGTAATCATTTTCCTATTTTAATTCCGAGCATTCTCTACCTCATCACTTTGCAGACTAACATGTAATGAATGCTACCAACAGGAGGTTTGTACAAAAACCTCTCCTGCTGCATTTGGAGTTGAAGAGGGAGGGGGCAGGGGCATTATAAAAGGTGAGGCTTCGAAGAGACATTAGAATAGATGGCTAAATAATAAAAAGTAATGTAGGTAGAATATTTTGCCTGCTGTTCTGCTGATGAATTTGCCCATGAGCAGACTGGAATATTTTAAGAATATATTCGTTATTCAAAATCATTTGTCAAGGGTCAAATTCTTTCCTGGTTACTCATATTGAATCAAGAAAAACCTATCTGTGGAACAAGCTGCTTCTGTGTGTGAAGAGACGTGAGGAAATCTGTTCCCAATTAATTTATGGAAATAATTCTCTATTTCATAAGTGACTCTTTGTGTGTGTTTGTTATTCAGAATGTGGATGGTTTTGACTGATCTTACAAGTAATGTGGCATGTTACAATGTGTCACAATATACAAAACTGAGTTTCTAGCAAAAATATTTGGTTATCTTCTTTTGTAAGTTCACTGATTGGTTTCTGATACTCAGAGATAGTTGCCCTTCTCAACAGCTTCCCCCTTCCCCTGGAAACATTTTTCCTAAAACAATGGGAGAAAGTAAACACAATAGGGAGTGAATTAATTTTTCCATCTACAAGAACATGTGTGATTTTTATTTGGGAAGAGGGCAATATTTGCCTAGTACTAACGATTAATGACTGATGAAAGGATTATTTTTAGTAAAATACATGAGAATATTCAGACACGAAAATACACACATGATGTTTCTAAATTCCCTAATGCTTTTACAGCAAAAAGATAATGGACATATAAAAATTGTGCCTTGTAGATAGCTAAACCAATTATTATGTTGTAAAAACACTTCTTATATTGATTTGTCAGAAGCCTTTTATATTTTGGTAGCTTGCCAAAGAGTCATTATGGCACAATATCTCTCTTAGGCTGTAATATAAATTTGTTTCTGCTTTAGCAAAAGCACTTTTAAATGTGACATTTGGGTGACTTGAGACACACAACCAAATATCATTAAGAATTTTTGCAGTCCTACAGGAGTTCTAAGAGTCTCTGGAGTCTTTTTGAAGTGGAAAAACAATAGAGGTTAAAACTGGTTACTTTTTTCATCTCACTCACACTGAAATGACTAACTCTGGAAGAGCAGAGGTGTGGCTCACAGCCTGCCCAAAGCATCCATATAAAGTACCCACTGAAGTATTTTGTTTATGGGCCGAGTGCTAAATTTCTCCTCATTTCTTTCTAGACTGACTTTATAAACACGGGGTGTGACTCAGTGACACCTGGAAGGGAGCTGCTGAAACCCGGTTTGTACAGTTACAGATCAATTTGGGTTTAGCAATCATGCTGGCTACATAACGACATTTCCCCTTTTGAGGAGTAGAATGAGTTTTCAGTGATTTTGGAATTTCAGGTGCTTGGGTTTACCACTAGAAGGGTAAAAGGCAGACCATTGCTCTCATACTATCAGGGCAGACTCAGAGGTGTGGGCTTTGGATGCTTTTGACCTGTGTATCAGGATAGTGACTGTGGCAATCCTGTCAACTGCAGATACAGGTGTGGGTTCTTCAGGCCAGCCTGCACTGCATTTAGGAACCCATACGCATTACCAAAACACAATGTAGTCACATTTAGCCTCTAAAATGTCATCTCCTAAGCATCTTTCAGGGATTTATTGACTATAATTGTGTCTTTTCAGTGGAAAGCTATTTTTTTTAATATATATATATATATAAATATATATATAATAGGTGACATCTTAAGCTTGGCACAACTGAAGTGGAAGACTAGTCATCTGAAAGTAGCTTTTTTGTTCAGTTTTGGACCCAACTGGTTTAATTCAGAATATTCTCTGAGTTGAGCTGGTGACTATTGTGTTTTAACTGGAAATACAGATGTAGTTTTTTCCCTCAAGGAGGTAATTGATGACTGTGACCATACTGCCACTTTGCTGTAGAAAGACAGCCAGAGGTCAATCCATTGTCCATTTTGTGGCACAAGGTGGCTTGTGTTCATATGAAGGCTAGCCCTTCTCTAGCAGATTTGGTTTTGAAATAGCCCAGATTGAGCCAGGCTCTATTGAAAATCCAGGGTCCTCCACTCACTCTTGCTTCCTGATCCTCTAGTGCCAGTGGTACGGACATGCCTGTTTTAAGACTTAAAAGGTAAAACACAGGATGCACTGTATAGTAACTCATATGGATTCTGCTTGCAAAGGCTGAGTCAGGCAGCACGTTTTGAGTGTTGCTTTGCATCTCCTTTGCATCCCTGCCTTGCATAAAAAGGGTTCAAGAAGTGGGCCTGTTTTGCTGTCCATGAGGAGTATGGATTAGCACTTCAGTATCAAGTCACAAATACGCTGAATAAATTAATAAATTGCAGTGTGAAATGAAGGCTATTCCTTATTCTAATGACTGGTTCCAGTACTAACTGAAACTTATGTTATTATTCAGAGAGTAGGTGGAGCAAAAACAAAGGAAATTAACTTTTCTCCTACACTGGCAGCCCTAACAAAGGAAGAACACCTTTGATGTGAGAAGATATTGTAGAACCACAGAGTGACTGAGTTTGGATACCTCCATGGAGCGAGACTCCACAACCTCCATGGGCAACCTGCTCCAGTGCTCAGTCACCCTCAGAGTGAAAAAGTGTTTCCTGATGTTTTGGAGGACCTTCCTGTATTTCAGTTTGTGTACGTTGCCTCTTGTTCCGTCACTGGGCATCATTGGCTCCACCTTCTTTGCATCCTCCCTTCAGTTTTTCAAACTCCTTGATAAGATTCCCCTGAGTCTTCACTAAGCCAGGCTAAGGAGTCCCAGCTCTCTCACCCTCTCCTTGTACATGACATGCTCTATTTCCTTTCTCATCCCTGTGGCCCTTTGTTGGACTCTCCTCACCAGTATGCCCATGTCTCTCTTGTACCGAGGAGCCCAGAGCTGGATACACCACTCCAAGTGCAGACTCATCAGTGCTGGAGAGAGGGTAAGAACCAGCTCTCTACACCTAATGACAATACCTTGTGTAATGCAGCCTAGGATACCACTGGCCTTCTTTGCAACCAGGAAACACCCCTGGCGCATGTTCAACCTGGTGTCCAGAGGCAAATTTGCTTTCCAGCTGAGTGGATCCCCAGGATGTGCTCATGCCTTGTGTTGATCCTCCCCAGATGCAAGATTTTGCATTTCCAGGGTGACAGGCTGGGGTACACTGCTAATTAGTGCCTGGACTGACAAGACTCTGTGCCTCTGATCACCACACTCTGGGCCCAGCCATTCAACCAGCTTTCAATCCACCTCACAGTCTGGTCATCCAGCCTAGACCTCACCAGCTTCCCTATGGGAATCTTATGGGAGACACTATTAAAACTCTTACTGAAATCCAGGTAGACAATATCCACTGCTCTTCCCTCATCTACCAGGCCAGTTATTTCATGGCAGAAGCCTACAGTGAAGGATTTTCAAAATTAGGAAAGGCTGTTTTGATGGTTTGATTCCCCAGCAAGCCTGGGACAACTGGAATGGACAATTGGAACAGGCTGCTCAGGGAGGTGGTGGAGTCACCATCCCTGGAGGTGTTCAAGAAATGACTGGACATGGCACTCAGTGCTCTGGTCTAGTTGACAAGGTGGTGATCAGTCAAAGGTTGGACTCAATGATGTTGGAAATCTTTTATAACCTAAATGATTCTGTGGTTCTGTGATTCTGTATCTGTCCCCATCCATGAAGCTAAAATTATCCCCAAACTCAGGCTGTCTGTGCCCAAGTTTCTGTTGTGAATGGCGTCAGAGTGGTGCTAATTTTTTAATAGTGCTGTGAAAAGAAAGCTGCTCTGAGCCAGAAGTGTGCCAGAAAAACTGCTCGCAAATTAATATGCTTGGGCCCATGCCCCGGTCCTTTTTCTTTTACTGATATTGATGTATCCATGCAGTCTGAGCAGTTGCTTTCCCCAGGGAAGAGCTTCACATGATTTGCTGCTACATGAATTTGTCTTTTTTTTCCTCTGGCTGTCTAAAAGTACCTAGAACTTACAGCATGGAATAGCAGTTCACCAGCCCAGCCAGTCATCGTTTGAAATCCTGGTGTCCCACTGCCCTCAAGTCTGTAAAAACAAGAAGCTGGTCTGGAAATTGAGATTGATAATATTTCTTAATAGAACAAGAACAACTGTACTTAATTTTTAATTAATAAAAGAATTGAGTGTTTGCTCAGGAAGGGATTTGAAGCCATTTGTGTAATATTTTTTTAAATTTATTTTATTTTAGATAAAGGCAAGCCAAGCTTGTTGTTCTTAAGCACAGTAGTTTTACAAGCAAGCTCTCATAGGAATGAAGAGTTACTCCCCAATGCTTAAGCATTATTCTGTATAATTATGGATATTTTTTCCTTCCAAAAATATTTTTTTTGAGAAGCTGACATTTCAAAGGCTTTCAATTCTGTGTGTCACTATCAAATAATCTTTTTTGTACTTGGCTGTTTATTATTGGATTGCAACAACGATAAAGCTCTAGGGGTTTTGTCTCCTTTGGTATGTTAATTAGCTATTTTCCCTTTGATCTTTTTCTTACTGAAAAGAGTGAAAAGCTATCTCGGTAGGGAATCTTACTGATGTACATTCATCCCCTCATCTCCATAATCTGAGGATCAGAGGGAGACAACAAATTTCACTGCTGAGTGAGGTTGCTATAGGCCTTAGTTATAATGTACTTGGTTTCTAAATAATCCCACCACCATTTATATTTGCAATACTGAAGAGGAACCTTTGAGAAAAAGAAATGCAAAAATAATTAATTTAGACTGTGAACTACCTTCATTAATTTAACTTTTTTCTTGAAGTTTTACGCTCATGCATATGCCACGAGCTCTTTCTTTCTTGTATCCCTCTACACATTTTTTCCTTTTTTTTTCTCCTTCTCTTTTACTCTTGCCTTTTGATACATTTTCAGTTCCCACAGAAATAAAATATAGGCTAAGCATAGAGTAACTACTGAGTGAACTTTTAAAGTATTAAATGTTAGAATAGCTTTCCTATGGAAATGATGAAACTCCTGTAACTCTGGACGGTTGAAAAGGATTGGGCAGAATTATGGAGTGGCGGGGAAAAAACTTATACACATGCACACATAGATTATATGTATGTATTTCTGTCTCTCAAAGTCCTTCCTCAAAAGTTGTCATCCTTATATAGCATTTCTTGAAAAAATTGAAGCACTTCAGTGAGAGTCAGAGCCAGATCTGCTTCATGGGACAGTCCAGTATTTGCAGAAGTGTAGGAAAAATTCTCTACTAGAGACTTTCCAAACAGTTTCTTTGAGCCAGTTTATCCATTTCCACAGGAGATGGACAACGCATGACACAACCTTGCTGTTGAGATTCTAGTATCCTGCAGTGTGGGATGTGACCAGATCTTGATATTCACAGTGGAGACATCTACACTGGAACCAGTCATGTAGTCTGCCTTGGCAGTCAGGGAAGGGAAGCTGACATGTGCAGAACAAGAATGATGCTATTTCAAAGACAATGTTTAATGCAGGTCAGATAAACTATGCCCTGATAGTATCCATTTCTCTCCAGTGCCCAGTTCATATCTGTATCAAATTGATACTGGTGTTTTCTGAAATGGGATGGGACAAATCCTTCCTCTTCCATGTTACCTTGCACATGGAAGAGTGAGGAGTAGCTGAGGTGCTCTTGCCATTGTCCAACCATTGCTGCTGTTGCAGCTCATCGTCAGTGTCTCAGCTGTGTGCATGCATGGGAGGAGGTGCCAGGCTGTTCATGCAGGGATGTAGTGGTATTCTCCGGCTGTGAACCCTGGCAGTGGAAACCATCCCATTAACTTGCAACAGGTTCAATTCAGCCATTAAAATAGCAGTGGCTAATTCAATCTGAGATGCCTGAAGGAATCTCAGACACCCATATGGGTCTGTCTTATGAAAGACACATCACTAATGAAAAGTGCAAGTTCTTCTGGAGCAGCTGGAAGTCCTATGACATCTTTTATGGCATTTAGACAGCTCAATGTCACTCTAAGAGTGGTATTTAATTGAGGCACTGAGGCACTGAAATTTGTGTTTGCATGCAAGTGAGGTGTCTAAGCCTTCATTACAGAGGATGAAGATCCAGTCAGTGCAGTAGAGTCTTGAGAGCTGACAGTCTCAGTCTAAAAGAAATACCTATATGTGACCAGCTGATTTCAAATGTCTAATATGCTTCTACATTCTGGACCTGAATTCCATCCCTGCTATGTAAAAGTCCAGTTCCATGTGCCTACATTATTGTGGCACCTACTGCAGTTTGAGATACTCTCACTTGGCTCCTAGCTGCTAATCCAGGAGGACATAGGTCCTTTGTCGTACTGGACAAGCCCATGAGATACTGCAGTCCCTCTAGGACACCTGAAATGGTGCTAGATACCTGTATATGTGCAATTGACTTGAGCATTAAATGTCTGCTTTTTAGTGAGCTCAGAAGTTCCCCAGAAAATATCTCTTTTTCTCCACTACAAAAGACGCTTAGTTCAGATGTTGAGACATCTGTGGTAGATCTCTAAATGTGGTCAAGTGAATTCCGTTTCTGGTCTTCTGGGCACATGAATCTCAAAGACACCTGGGATTCCTACTTCTTCCAAGGTGGCAGTACATTTGTTGTTTCTCTGAAGCACCTACACAATATAGTCTCTGCACTGGTGTTTCTGACAGATAATCAAAAATGAGTGAAAATCATCTTGAAGTTGTTCTGGAGTGATTTCAATGCATATGCCTTCCTACACGCTCTACAACCATGGGATGCAGCTTGTGACCGATGCAAGTTGGTGCTATGACATGAAGAGTCAGGGATACCTTTTTTCCATAATGAAATCCGTGGTGTTAATTTTCTAAATGTGCTGCTTGCACAATAACATCTTTCCTCAAGTTTTTTCCCACTATCTCCAAGACTTAATATTTTAGAACAGTGTCTTCCAACCAAAGGTAATGAAAAAAAAGCAGACATGAGGATTTAGATCCTATTATAGTCTTATGCAATAAAAATCTCGTTCCCACAAGGATCAGCTGTTCTCAGCAAGACTCAGGTGGGATCACCAATGGTCTGTGTAATTACAGGAGGAAGGATTCTTGCTTTCTGCTCCGAGTTAGGCAACCAAATCTGAGCTAGACACATGACCTTCCTGTCACTGAAATTGAAGAGAGAAATTGAAGTCTCCAGAGGAGATTTGCATTTAAGACTGCTCTAATAAATCACTCTCTGAATGTGCTCATTTCTGTCTACTGACTATAAAAGGAATCTCAAATCATGAGCTCACCCAAACTCAGACATTTATAAAGTCAATGAAATAAAAATGGCTTATATGGACCTGAGACCAGTGGAGAATTTGCTCCTGATCGTCAAGATTAAATGTTCTGTCATGAATGTTAATACATGAAGTTGTATATTCAAGACCATTATTTTTATGTTTATAAGCCTTTTACTGTTATGTTACGTTTTAAATATTCAAAAAGTGACCTTCAAATGAAAGTCATCAGTGTTTTCAGGAAAATGTGGTAAAGTCTGCTTGGCAATCACATCTATACTTAAGCCCCGGTGACAGCCAAAATATGCACTGAGTTAGTGCTAACTGGATCAGGTATGGTACAAAACCCCCTAGGCATGATGGGCAGGTTTATATTTGTTCTGGCTGGCTATCTCTTTGAGTACACATTCTGCTTCTTTATTTCTGACCTCTTAACTCAAAGGCTTGGCTGTTGTTTCCTCTCTTTTTCCTTTTTCTGCCTTCCTTTTCCCCTGTTTTTCTCTTTAGCTTGTCATTTGGTTGTCAGTCAGTCCCTCAATTCTCCAAGTTGTGGATCGTCTACAGGAGATGTTCAGAGTTTCTTGATCTCTGTGGCTCTTCTTTGTACCACCACATCTTCAGTGAGGCTTATCAGTGCTCTGTCCTGAGACCTGACCTGTGCAACGTGTTTATCAGGGACCTAGAGGAGGTAATGGACTCATCAAGCCTGACTGGGAGGCACCTGTCAATATACTCAAGGGCAGAGCTGCCAGAGAGATGGACCAAGACAGGCTGCAGGAGTGGGGTGACAGGAACCTTGTGAAATGAGGACTTGACAGGCTGCACACGAGCCCTGCAG
This sequence comes from Atrichornis clamosus, assembly GCA_013400975.1. Lineage (NCBI taxonomy): Eukaryota > Metazoa > Chordata > Aves > Passeriformes > Menuridae > Atrichornis > Atrichornis clamosus. The sequence goes on from WBMZ01001164.1 coordinate 26,327, forward strand.
CACAGAAGGGAAAAGCCCCCTCGACTGTTTGAACAGGAGTGCAGCCAGTAATCTGAGGAAAGTGACCACCTACCCCTACCCCACGCTCGTTAGACAGCATCCAGGTACAGCAACCCATTTTGGGATCCCAGTATGGGAAAGTAATTGTCAAACTGGAGCAAGTTCAGCAGGGCCACCATGATGGTCAGGTGTTGAAGCACATGCCCTGTGAGGAGAGACTGGGGGAGCCAGACTTGTTCAGCCTGGAGATGAGATGGAGGTGGAGGGACCTTACAGAAGCCCCCAGCACCTATGAGAAGCACTGATGAGGCAGAGCCAGGCTCTTCATAGTGGTGTGTGTGAGTAGGATGAAAGACAACAGGCTTGTGGTGAAATAAGATGAGGTCAGAGTGCATATAAGGAGAGTCCATAAAGTGGAAGAGAGTTCATAGCAGTGGAAGAGGTGTCCTGGGAGACTCTACAGTTTCCATCCCTGAAATTTTCAAGATCTGACTGGATGAAGTCCCAGGCAACCTTCTCTGACACTATAGCTGACCCTGCTTGGAGCAGGAGGTTGGACTAACAACCTCCTGAGGTCACTTCCTAACAGAATTATCCTGTGATCATGCGATTTAAGCTCAGTCTTTGTCCTATATCCTCACCTTAGCTAAACTGCAGTCCCTAATTTTGCTGATCCTGACCTTTCTTAGCTGACTTAACTCCCTGGCTTGATCTTGTCTTCAATGTTATGGGCTTGATGGGCAGTGACCAACAAACCCATGATGTAGTTGATTACTGCTGCCAGCTCATCTCTGCCTGGGAATCCCAGCTGCTAGGAACCTCACCCTTTCTAAGTCTGCAAGGACTCACTGTCCATCGTAAAAATTTCTGAAATTTCAGATGTCATACCTGCATTTTACAACTTCTCCTTGCTCTTTCATCTTCCTGGGAATAGTATCTAAATCAGCCTGTCATCACAGTGGGCTGAAGCACAGGCAAGAGGCAGAGGCATAATGACTGTAGTAGAAGCATGTATTTTTATTATTAACGTCCTGGAAACAACGGAGAAATTGCAGCGTCACTTCTGTAAAGCCATCATTATATCCTTATCTGCTTTGAGGAAAAATAATTAGTCTACCTTGGAGAACTGCTGAAGAAATATGAGGACAGAGACATTCCTGAGGAATCACACTGTGGCAGGAGAGAGGGCATATAGGATTTGCAAGGAAGGCATAGTTATAAGTGACAGGATAGTTGTTTGGCTTTTAAGATAGGAAGGGAAAAAGATCTGGTTTATTTACTCCTGTGATTTATATAAACAACGATGTATACCTATTAAATTTTAACTCCATTGAACCCTTTGAAGACATGTTGCAGGATTATCCAGATACTCATGTTACTGCTAGAGACAGGAGGCATATAGTCTCAGTGTTCTTCTCACCTTACCCAGCAAGTATCTGCCTATGTAAATACTAAAATATGAATCTTTTTCTGCTGTTCAAGGTCAGCATCCTAGCAAGAATGCTCGTCCTAGAGTATGTTGTGCCAAACAAGACCAAGCATATCCACAGTCTGTTGATTGCAATAGCTTCTACATCCTTCTATAATCAGGAGTGGCAGGTTGTGGGTGGTGGTGGAAAGAAATTTATGAGGGAGATGGAGGCTTTATATGTGACAAAATGTTGTATGCCTGTGCTGGACTTTCTCCGTGTGGTACTTGGGATGCTGCTGTAAAATTATCTGGTGAAAGTTAACAGTGGTTTTTGTAACCAGAAAAACTGTCCCAAACTCTCATACATGCAATGCTCAGTAAGTAGCTGACAAGCTGCAACTAGTCTTCTGATTAACACTCCTTTCTCAGAGCATCATGGAGAAGCTGTCCCCGTATGTTGTTCTTCAAGCTCCTGACAGCACAGACTTCTCACAAATTGCACTGTTGAAAGCTTATTTTGTTCCCTACTTTCTACCTTCTACTGTCTGCTTGTCCTTGTTAAATAGATGTATCCATCCCACTTCCCTGCAGAACCATAACCTCTCAGTTTTATGTGGGCTTGGAGGGAAAATGGGTTAGTGTTGTTTCTGGCATCCTCTGAGGATTTGGAGGCATTCATTAGGAATTTCTCCCCCTCACACATCACACTGATGTTGCGTAGTGCCTAGATGCATTATTTGAGTGATGAGTTTGAATTGGGTGGCATTCTGTTTTCAAGTGTACTGTGGAACAAGGGACGGGTGGTGTCACAGATGAAACTTTCTGCTAAATTCATGAGGATCTGTTAAACAAAGCTGGAAGTTGATGAAATGTTAGAAATGTTTGACTGCCAAGGTCCTCAAAAGATTACTTATTGCCACTACCTGCAGTAAGGCAGGGTTGGGTGTACCTAAACCTTTGGTGACAGAGGGTTGTCTACTCAACTGTTACAAACCCTCATCCATTATGAATCCTGGATTTCACAACTGCCCCTCGCAGCAAACTCTGGTGTGCAACTACTATTTCATTTGCAATGCCTCTTAAATGCAAAATTAAATAGTCTTTGCTACAAATTAAAAGTCTTTCTTTTTATGCTCTCCTTGGTAAACAAGGAGTACAGTTAATCACTATATTGAGCAACAGAAAGGCTGGGCCATTGGAACAGGACAATCTGCTTCCAGAAATTTTGATTGTGTAGGACATGTTGGTACCTTTCTCACTTTCCTGGCCTGAAAGACAACACCGTGTAGATCACAGATCTCTGCTGCCCATCTATAGTGGCTGACAAAAAGCAGAGGAAAGGGAGTTTTCCCAGGATTAAAGTAAGCTCAAACTGATCTTTTTTTTGAGGGGCAGAAATTACAGAGTTGTAAAATCAAATGTCTGGCTTTGCAGGCAGTGTTCAGAGTATGGTAGCGTGGGAGCCTGGATACTGGAGAGAGGAGCTGGTTACGCCAGTTGTATTCACAGAGACGCCCTATGTCTCATCCAGTGTGATCATATAAACTGAGCTGGTGAGGTGGAGAAAGGCAGCTTTGAACCTTTGTACGAAGGTGGGAATGCAGACACCTCCCCAGCTGCTCCCCGTCTGCTCCACTCGCACCAAATGTCCTTCCGTTTGCTCAAACAGGCGGGAGGAAGCCAAATGCTGCATAAGCTTCATGAGGTTGCTAATTATGATGGTTGCCTGGAGTTGATGTGGTAAATAGAAATACCACAGCTGAGTCCAAATGGACATGCTGGTGTTTGTTTTCACTTTGCAGAAGCAAACTGAACACAAGGGCTTGATAAGATCTGATCCAAGTTCTCAGAGGAAACCCCAGCATACGGTACCCTGAGTGATGAGGGACATGTCAGATGGACCATTTGGACAAAGAAAGTGACCCAAACTACCCCACAGACCACACTCAGGAGGTTTTGGATCTATGCATAGATAAATAACACAGCTGAACAGCTGCATATCACATAGCTGCTGGTGACCTTGTATTTCCAGCCTGTCCCAAAAGGTACTTATTCTAGGGAAGTGGTAAGTACATTGGAGTAAATACAGGAAGTGATCCTATTTGCATTTAACATACACATTTAATGAACAATAAGATTGCATGGTCAGTATTTAGGAATAAATAGAGTTATTATTAAACTTATTCATGCAATATAACTTCTGACCCTTTGCATATATCTGGTATTTATAGCTGTATTTACTCCTAGTTAGAGCCATTATTGACATCTGAGAAAAATCTAGCATTTTATGTTGCAATGGAAGACTGCATCCTCAAAGTGCTGGAAGGTCACAGGAGGAATTTTAGAACTGCCATTTTCTAAATTTACACAGTCATTTCTTCTTATACAGGCTTATTTTCTACTCATTTGTTCATGTATGCCTGTGAGATATATATGCACTTTATTCTGTGTATATTCATGACCACATCCACTTATTTTTTATTTCTTTCCATTATAAAAAAACATAGCAAGGACTATATTTCAAGTTTAGTATATCCGTGCTACAGTGTAGGAAAATCAATTAGCTTTAGCCATCTCAGTTCCTTTTCTGCAAAACTGGGATTTAGAACTTTTTGCAGTCCTCCCATGGAAAAGGCATGTTGACTAGCATCTGCACATTGCTACTAGTGCTATGTACTCCCTGTTATCTGTTGAAAGGGTTAGTAGGTTTTTTTTGCCCGTACATTTTTGAGGTGGGACCATGGAAGCCAGCTTAGATGCAGAGGTTTACTGCCTCACGTACAGTCCTGTGAATGTGTGACTGTAACTGCACGGGGGGCTCCTGTGGCCTTGGTGTTCGACCTCCACTGGTAAGCTTCCGTGGGAAACACAAGCACTGCAGACACATAAGCAGGGCACTAGGACCTGATCCGCCACATGGCACTATGAGGTACAGGATCATCTTTGGGATCGAAGTCACCTGAGATGGGGACCTTAGGCATGAGCACAATGCTCTAACCCTCTCTTGGTGCTGCTGATACTGCCCGTGGTGTCTGCACCATGGCAGATGTACATCGCTGTTCTAAAATGACAAACAACAAAGCTGCAGCATTCTGCACTGCTTTCCTAGTGAAACGGAGCTGTCTGCTTGCTGGGCTCTGTCGTTGGAGCCTGCTTGTTCTGTGGTCAGTGCATGGAAACCATTTAATGTAGGTCACAATATGCTACAGTGCAAGGAAAGCAAAATCTGGAGTGACTGCACTCAAACATATGCGTTCTTACACGCTGTCTTAAGCCATGGCTCGGAGACTGTTTATTTGCAAGAATAATTTCCTCTGAACATTTGCAAGAAAAACGGCTTCTGTGCTCATTCAGTGCTAGAGGATGCACTAGAATGACAACCTCTCTTCCCTTTTGGGTTTCACAGACTCCATTTTTATTTGGAGACCTACTGGGAAGTACATCCTACCCCTTTTTTTAACTTACCCCTTTTGGTATCCCCTCTCTGACTATCAAAGAAAACCCTTATGTGAGTGCCTTGCTGAAGTCTAGGTGTGGGGTTTTTTTTGGGTTTTTTTTTGTGGTTTCTTTTTTGTGCCTGATGATGAGCGTTTTGAAAAGAAAAATGAAATCTGAATGCATGAGCAAATCTATTTGGGCACCTGCTTCTTGAAAGAGAGGAAGACAGAGAAGCGGATAAATGGCAGAGGCACTGCACGATTGCTGGAAACAGCTCTTTTCACAATCATGCTTTTTCAGAGCACTCTTTTTCTTTTCTAGTGGTATCAGTGGTTTTTTTTTTTTTCACTGCTGCTTTCCCAAAATTTCCTTTTACAAGCAGAAATGACTTAAAACTTGAGGCACTCTTGTGAGATAAGTAATATGTTATGGTGCAGTTTGGCCCTGTAGATCTGTTTTTATATGCAGCTACAAATGTGTCCACCAGTAAAATCTTTAAGATTACACTCTGTATCAGAAAATGCGAGGTAGAGAAGTGTTTGCAGTCCACCCAGGAGACTTATGGTGTAAGTTGCATGAGCTTACACCAGTTCCTAGACAGAGATTCTTTCCATTCTGCAGAACTTGTATCTGATGAGGTATCTTACAGCATTTTTACCCTTCTTAGTTTCTATATATTTTTTTCCCTATCTGTGTTGAGTGTCAGTGAAAGGTGAGGGAGACCAGGAACCCACCTGTGAAATGACTCCAGTCCTGGTCAGATCTCCTGGGAGCCAAATGGCTGTTGGGTCTGTGATGGTGGAGAGCAGATCATACTGATTATTCTGGGATGGGGAGGTCAGTTCTGATGTGCTCCCCCAAAATAATTTAAAGGAAACATCAGGTCTACCCTCTCTCATCCGTTCCATATTATTAGTTTTTCTGTGGGAGCAGTTAAGCTTATTCATGGCAGTAGTAGAAAATGGCTGCTATTTCAAAATGTCCATTATAACACGGTCTAGGCTGAGTCTTGAAGTACAGGTAGAGTAAATATAATCCTAACTACTGCTGAGTTGGTATTCAGTTATAGTTCTGCACTGCCATGGCAGCAGTGCCCCAGTCCTTAATAGAGGAATGATACTACCTACTTCCCTATGCAATATATTTAGACTTCTGTGACAAACAGCCACAACTAAAATAAAAGTGGTATTATAAAATCTTAGCAGTCATAATAAATAAAAGCACTAAAGCAGAAACTGTAAAAAGAATTTAAATAGTGTTACAATTATCTTATTTGTAAATTGAGCAGGGCACTGCTGGTAGCAATTTTTATGTACAGTGTTGTAGGCTTTTAAAATGACCTTAAGTAGTGAGGGCATTTGCTCTGAGTGTATTGTGCAAGTTGGAATAAATGGCGGAATGATTTGGGCTTTTAAAAGTAGGCTGAATAAAATGCTACAAGATATCCTGCACGGGTGGGCTCCCTCTGACAGGCAGATGCATTCAGGAACATAACGTGTCTGGTATGGCTCTGATTTATGTGACTCTGTGAAGGTGCCTAAGGGCTGGTTTACACACAAGCTCTCACTGTTTTAATTAAACCTGTTTTCAGTCTAGATTTCAGTTCAGAATAAAAGTTACTGTCATCAAGACAGCTAAAAAATGTCAAGCTCTGCTTTATGCATCCCACTGTAGGTGTCTAAGTGAAGTGGCACATCTCTGCAGGTACTGTGCATGTGGAAAATAGGTAGGCGCTTCCAGAACTAATGCCCTGTTTCCTCAGGAAAGGGTTTAATTCTTGCCACTGACTCCAGGGCATGAGGAGACAAAGTCCACAGTTTAGAAATCTGAAATGAGAGACCCAAAGAAGATGATGTAGTATCTCCTTTCACTTCTCCAGTCTCTGAAAGTCCTTTCAGTTTTTTATACCCAAATTGATATTGTTGGGTGGAAATCAAAACCACAAATGCAAATATTCTGGAAAAGACATGAAGAATAGCCTGGATTTAAAATGAGTTCTAATAACAACTCACTAAAATATCTGTAGAGAAATTAAAGTGTGAAAAAGAAACAAAAGAAAAATGAAAAGGCACAGATGATGACTTCAGGAAGATGTGGCTGGTGGTTCTGTGAATGGAATATAGGTTTTGTGACCATATGTGTTGGCTGAGCCTTGAATTTTAAAAGAAGTCAAAGGGAGTAGGACAGGCAACTTAATGAGGCTTTGGCACTAATTTCCTTTCAGAAATCTTGCCTTAGACACCCAAGTGAGAAAACCTATTCTGTTAATGTACATATATATTTATGTATGTATTCACATAAACCACATGTGTACATGCATGCATATATATACTTCAACATGTATGTATATTGCAAGCACACAAATACATAAATGTATATTTAATAGATTTATGGGCACAGTAACTGAGTACACATATATAGACATACCACCTCCCTCCCCTTTAAATACGTATGATCCTAAATTGATGAGAGATTTTAGAAAAAGAATAAATGGTATTTAGACAACACTTGCCTCTTTAAGCAGTGAGCACTTAACAGAGGGATTCAACAGTCCCTCAGCCTCCTCTTCTGAGTTTGTTTAGCTGTATATGTTGCAAACTCCCGTTTTCCTCAGTCTCTGGGTCTCAATCTATCAAGGATTTGTAAATGAAGTTGCAGCCTCGGGTCAGGTCTGGCAGACATGATCTGAGATATCCAGATGGCAGGATGGACTTTGCACAAAATACAGAGCTCAGAGAGGTGGCAATAATGTTGAGACTGGAGCACTAATCTCAGAATCAATAGACTTGGATTCAATCTTCTGTTTCAGAGACTCACATCTAGGTTGCCTCATAGAAAAAAAAGTAGTAGCAAGCACTCCTGGAGTGCTCCTTTCTGCTCCTGACCCGAGACTACAGCAGCATCCACATCCAGGAGTGCTTACGGTCAAAGCCGAAGTCAATGTTCTGCACTCATATTGTTCTCCACTCATATTGTTCAGTCCCTCTGTGCTGGCCTTCAGGCTCTTGTGGACTCATTGCAGCCCTAGTATTTCAAGCATCTAAACTAAAGAACTGGAGATAGCTGCTGCTATCTAAAACAGCAGAGGAGGATTGAACTTGGTGCAGTTTCACCTGTGCCACTCCTGAGTTCTTAACCAGGAGAGTTAAGAGTGGGAAGAAACAAATTTGGCAGTAAGTTGTTTCACTCCAAAGGAGGATCCCAGGCAAAACTGTAAGGAAACAGATGGGGCATTGGAGAGAAATGAAGAGGTAAATCTGTTGGAATTTACAGCATTTGTGTCTGAGAGCTACAGGACTAGAAATGAGAGCAGAAAGAGTGCTGAGTTTGCAGCTGAATGTGTAGGGCTGTTGATTGTGAGGATTCAATCACAGATCATTTACAGTTCTTCTTCCTCATGAACAGTGTTCTTCATCAATCCTGGACAAAAAAAAAAAAAAAAGACCAATGGTGTGATCAGTGGTAGCTGACAGTCTGGCCCAGCTATTCTGTAGAAGGACATACTGCAGTCTGGGAGGGACCTACTGGGAAAAAGGGTATAGAAAAAAAGTGAACTCTGTGGAAAAAGTGAATAGACAATAATTACTGTAACACCCAGTGAAGTTGCCTGGCAAACTTATAACAAACAAATTCTGTATTTTCATGTCATTAAACTATGGAACTCATTGATACAGGATACTGGGAGAGCCCAGAGTTAAACACTAACGGGCAGGGGGCAGATTTGTGGGGCAGCCTATTCAAGTTGTAATAGAATGTCAATTAAACATGAAGATCTGATATAACCTGTGGCTGAAGAAGGCCCTAAGCTGTTGACAGAGGGAAACAGGGAAGGTTTGCTATTGATGTGTTTTTTCTTTCTTTCCTAATGTCTTCTCAATGCCTCTGCTACTGGTTGCTGTCAAAAACAACAACTAGGTTAAATATGCTTCTGGTCCAACTCAGTGATGCACTTATGTTCTTGTAAAAGAAATCACAGATTATCCTGAGAACTGCTACTTTTAAAGCTGGAAAGGGAATATTTCATATATTTTTCCTGTTGCCTGGATAGCTCAGCATACTGCTGCCATGCATGAAATGTTCCAGTAATCCCATTTTAACTCTCCTTATTCCACAGAGGATTCAAATTCAAGATAACAGCTCCAGGCACTTGAAATATCATGTTGGAAGGCCAAATAAAGGACAGTGATCACAGAAAACCCCTTCTAAGCTGCTTGGGCTTGATTGAAAAGTTCCTGCTTATGTCCCAGAATGTCACTGATATTTTGGAGCAAACTCCCTTGGTGCCTTACTTCTTATGGTGGAGGCCCAGTGGTCATAATTGCTGGTTTATATTAAATGATGGGATACAGGCAGTTCAAGCCAGTCTGTGTGCCAAAAGAGAAAGCCTCTTCCTACTTGTTCCCCCTCCTATCATGGGTACATGGACCCATGAAATCCCTGTGTGAGGACCGGCATTTCTGTGGCTGCACACAGCTAGATCAGTAAGATGATAACCATATGGCCACCTGCATGCTAACGAGCAGACATGTGGAGCACAGGCTGAAATCACTATTTTGAGAGCAATGAGACTTTATATTGGCTTGGATCGCTTGTGGAAGCATGTATATCCTCTCATAAGATCTAATTACTAAGTCTGCTCTGTCCAAGATTAAGTTGTTTGGATGACACTGACCTCAGTTAAGAACTTGTGGAATTTATTGTATAAATGATGATTAGTTCCACCAAATGTGGAGCATTTGGACAGGAAGTAGAAGACCAAGGATTTAAATTAATGTTCACATTGTTCAGATTAAGATGGGGGATTGTACAGCTGAGAAGGATGTCCTTGCTATAAGCCATCTTTCCTTAAGAGGATCCCCTATATCCTTCCTCTTTAAAGCAGGAGTGAAAAATTTACAGTCAGAAGAGGTGAGACAGAGTATACATCCAGCTTAGACATTAGGTGCCTCATCAGGGGACGCAAAAGCCTCTTTTTCCTGGATGACTTTTTCCTTCAGTGCTGATGTAGTGTAGAATGTGCACACGGCATCCTGTAACAACATCTGGATACATAGTTGTTTTTATTCCCAGGTACAGAATCCAGCTCTTCTGCTGTTCTTCCTTTGAGTGCCATGAATTCTGCTTGCCTGGCTGCACAAAAATTCAGCTTGAAAGATGTGGAGGCATCTTTCTACCCAGGTGAGCCTACAGATTCATGCACCCTCCGGTATTTCTGGAAGGTATAAATGCAAAGCCTCTTAGTCTGCAGAAGACACTGAACTCAGCTTTACCATTTCCTGCATAAGATGTGCAGAAGAGAGCTGCTGTGGAGGCCTTCTCCTCGAGGCAAATCCAAAACCTTAAGCCAGGCTCAGGCTTCTGTCTCTGAATTGCCCGCTGACAGCTGTCTAAGTGCTACAGTCTTAGCAAGGGACAACGTTTCAGATGCACCTTCAGCTTTGTCTGCTGCAGCAGGCTGCAGTGTAGGAACCAAATCACCTCGTTGTGCTCAAAGGGAACCCCTACCGCATCTGGACGGAGCGAGGCACGCCAGGGAATGCCGCAGCAGAGCCTCGCCCCGCGAAACAGCAGAAAGGAACCCGCACAGATGCGGGCTGCCAAGCTCGCCTGGATGCTTGCACAGGAGGAGGGGAAACCCTTCAATCAGCATCAGTCCAGTTACTGTAACACGCAAATCCAGGCTCTAATTGCTATTGGGTGTGTCCCTTTGAGTGCTGAAGGCTACAGCATTCTTAGGAAAGCCTCGTGATGGTCACTCACAGAGAAAGGAGACGTTGGCTGTGTTAGCACATGGGGAAAGCCTTCCTATTAATTGAACGGGCCTGTGCGTAAGCTGGCAAAGAAATTTAATTGCATGTAAGGCTACCCATTTACCCAGAAAATAGACATAAAGGCAAAGAAATTTGAAAAGAGTAATGTATTTTTATGTTAGGAACAAAGCCAAGTTCAGAAGTGTAGTGATGATACTTCTGTAACTCAGAGGAATTTAAAAAAAAAAAGTCGTCTATTTTGTGAATATTTATATATTTTTTAAAAATAATGATAATTAAAACTGTAAGAAAAGATGTGGTGGGAGGACATCATATACCTCCTCCTATTCCTTGGATGAAATTCACAAGCTTCAAATACTATCATCAAAGATAAAAGGCTTGTTGTGTTGGCAACTTTACAGTCACTTTTTCAAGCCTGTCAGATAGTCAGGCTATGGCATCAGCCATTGTTCTTCTGGAGGCTTCCTTCCTCTCTGACTTGATGGAAAAAAATATGTCAGCTTTTAAATTATATTCCCTTCCCAAAATTAAAAGGAGGACAAGAATTGGCAGATCCCTCTTTAGGTAAGAGAAGCCATCTATTATTTATATACCTCTTTTAACCCTGCCGCTGTTAAATCTGATTGCAGAAAAATCCAACAAGCTGCCACTCACCTTAAAAAAAATAAATAACATTGAAACCTTTGCTTTGTATTGAATTAAAATATTGGAAATGCAAAGCTCTACCTTGATGTTGGGATCAAGGGAGATGCATTTGTGTTTCTGCTGCAGTCATAAGACAGAACCCATTCTTTTCAAAGTAATTGGCTGCCTGCTGTCAGAAGTCCTGAGGAAAGTTTGGCATGTTTGTACAGAGCTGCATTGTCTTGCTGTTTTTATTTAGAATAGGAGGTTGCCTATAGCTGGACCTCTTCAGTCAGCAGTGAATGTCTACCTACAATCCAGGTGCTGAGTTTTGAGTACGTTCATGTGCGCTTGCTTGTACTGTGCAATGCATTTTTTTGGTTTTGTTCCTTTAAACTGCTTTTGTTGGGCAAACAACTGAAAAACTCCTCTGCAAACACGGAGCAAACTGAATTCTCAGAGATTTCCACTTCAACCTTTACAATAGAGACTTCTGAAATCCTTGTTTAGAAGTGTTTTGGAGGAAAGATGTGGCCTCAAAACAGTTCAAATGCTTGGTCCCTGTCTAGAAGTTCAGAAATAATTCTCGCACACCATCTGGCAGATTTGTAGCAGACTGAGACTGTGGAGAGAGGAAATGAGACACTGACCAAATGTTTCCCACCTAAGTATCATTCCCGGGATATTTGCTCCCTTCTCACCCTGAGAGCTCCATCTACCCAGTGACCGCTTTGCCCCAGTACCAAACGTGTGTCTATCCAAGCTTCCAGGCTTCAAGCTTTCAAGCAAAGCTACCACTAGCTGAATAAAAGCCACCAAAACCCACAGCAAACCTGCTGGCTAGTTCCAGTATAGCTTCATGCGACGAACAATACAGACTAGAGCTGAAGTTTTGCATGAAATCACAAAGCAATTATAATCAAAAGAAGCTTGAAGAGATATGATATGAAATTCTGGCATTCCCCTGGGATAAAATAGTCCTGCAGGGCCCTTCCTGACTCATGAGTCTGTACTAAATTGAAGGAGGAAAGTAGGACATATCAGCTGATAAAACAGATAAAGAAGTAATAAATTCTTAGTATTATGGACCAACTTGCCTCCTGCTGTAAATGTGTTTCTTATATTGAAGGGGCATATTCTGTCCTCATCTCCATCCTGAATCACTGTGGATTTTCGAAATTTAGCCTGAAAGTAAAATGAAAACCAAAGGCTGTGTCTGAAATTATTAGCATCCTACTAGTATCCAGTATTTCATGATGAGACAAGGAGAATATCAGTATTACTGTTTTTTTGTACATATACAGTTGGATTTTCTTTTATTTCTTTCATATTATGGAAAGAATGTCTGAAAAGAATATCAGTATTACTGTTTTTTTGTACATATACAGTTGGATTTTCTTTTATTTCTTTCATATTATGGAAAGAATGTCTGAATTTTGAGCTCTACAAATTCAGGAAAAAATATTTATCCAACTCCTGCATATGACAAAATTTCACTCATCAACCAGCTACTCTGTATCTTCCTCTAATTTCAGGTATCTAAAAAGAAAAAGTCTAGCTCTGGACTAGTAATCTAGATACTTCCTCTATTTAATACAGAGAAGTAGGCATCTCCAAAATATGACACATCTCAGACTGTGCTACCTAACATAGTTGGGTGAGTCATTCCCTGTCATGCCCATCCTGGTACAGTTACTTTCTAGGAATTTGATGGAGACCACTAGGCACTGAAGGCTGCACAGCAGGCATAATAATTTTGGCTCCAAATTCACATCACCACTATGAAACTGGTCTAAATCCAATTAGTGACCTGCTGTAGAGGTGAAAGCCTGAATAGCCCATTGGTAATTCCCTGAATTATTTGGTCTCCCAAAGCAATTTTATTTAGCTTGAAGCCTGTTCTTCCAAACTGCTGATTTATATTTTAGCTGAGTACAAGCAGGATTTTAATCATTAAATGTAATAACAGCATTTGTTCTTATAGGGTAAAATCAGCTCAATCCATATCCAGTAAAATAGCCTGAGTAATTGAAATAGAAACACACTACTCTATCCCTTCAGGCATGTAACAATAATAGCTAATAGTAAAAGATGATGTATTTCATTCCCTTAGAAACACTAGAGTAATTTGTAGGCCGACAAAAAGATCTGCTGTAGCAGCTATTCAAATAGGGCAAGATGTTTTCTATTTGTATCTCTGATTTACACTTTGGATAGTATTACTAATCATTGTGCTGGGCGTAGCTTTCAACAGGATATCTCTAACTAGAAAAATTACACATACACTCACAGGTTCTCACTTGTGCCCACACTCACTCACATAGTTTTCTTCTCATAAAGCTCATACTGGAAAATCAAATTTTTGGGATAATAATTTGAATTACATAGAACATGTCAGAGCAAGGTTGCTTTTTTGAAAAAAGGCCTGAATGTCAAGATATCACATCACTTTTTCACTTTTGCAATGGTAAATGTATCAAAGCAAATGTGCTTGTGCTCAAAAGGAAACAAATACCACAAATCTGGTAACTGCTGCTGTCAGAATCTAACTGCTGCTTCCATGGTGAAAATAATGCAACCAGTGTATTAAGAGAAATTTTTCACTAGCTACCTAGATGGTACAGCCCCCTCTATATAAGAATAAGCTTTGTAGGACACATCTGAAAGGCGAGACACAGCTTGCTTGTTTCAGGCACTGATTGACACGGACTCTTTGGGTTATTATTCCTTTTGTGCTTCAGTATGTTTCCAAAGAGTGGTGGATACTCACAGGGCAGAGGTAGATCACCCCAAAGGTTTCAGGGGCAGAACAGTTCCAGCAAACCAAGTTACTTGCTCCTGAGAAAGAAGTTTTCTTCCTCAGGAGGTCTTAACTGGCATCTGCATCTCTCTACAGAATACAGAACTTCCCTATAGAAAAACTGTTTCACCTGGCAATTTAAATGTGGGTACTAGTGAGGCATCCAAATTAGCTGGATTAGATCACTCTCTTTTTAAAAATCAAAATACTCAGGTGAGTTCTTGGCTTGGCTGTTCTATGGAACCATCCAAGCAAAAGTATTTTCTTTAGCCCAATTAGATTGTGGAAGCTTTTGGGAGAGTCCTTTTCTAATTCAGAGACGTGCACCGTGTATCATCTGGTTCATCATTACCCGTGCTCTTATCTAATAGCTTAGTTTTCTAAGAGAGTACATAGCTCGTTTCCACAGTACCTTGTTATGACAGGATGGGAAGGGAAATGTGCTCAGGCTACACGTGGATAGAGGGAAAAAGTGGCTCTTAGAGTGCAGGCATATAGTCAAGAAAAAGATAAAATGGAATAAAGAGTGATTCATTTGGGGGAAAGTAAAAAACCCATGCAGTCAATGAATTTAGATGTCTAACTTAGGTGTGAATGAATGCAAAAAAATCACATAATTTTGAAAATACTTGAAAATACAGAGATGGAATGCTTTTTTAGGTGGCATGTAAAAATGCAAGACTGTGGCATGGAGGTAGGAGTCTCTCTGGGTGAGTTTCATGTCACCTAATTCTGGGGCTGGGTGCTGCTCCAGATGGAGCCACTTAAGATTAGCTTTGTAAGTATGCCTTGCACATGCAGGTGGGGTTGCCTGAGATTCATTACGTGCAATGAAGATTTCTTCTTCTAATCAATTTCCCCTGTGCAAGACTATGCTACCGCTTGAGAAGCCTAAGATACTGTGGTTGGTCTCCAGCTCCTCCCCAACAATGGGCTCTCCACAGGTTGTTTCTCAATGGCTATCCCCATCTAAGAATCTCAGATTGCCACAGATGATGGTTTAGTATAGATAACTGAATCCTGCTAAAAACCTATTTAAT
This sequence comes from Atrichornis clamosus, assembly GCA_013400975.1. Lineage (NCBI taxonomy): Eukaryota > Metazoa > Chordata > Aves > Passeriformes > Menuridae > Atrichornis > Atrichornis clamosus. The sequence continues at coordinate 41,411 of WBMZ01001164.1, forward strand.
ACTGGTGGAATCAAGGGTACTGAAGCAATAGGTGGGTTAGTCTGCATGGAGGAGTCCATCTACCACCCTATGACTACGGGAGAACAAGTGGTAAAAGGAGCAATGAAAATAATTAGGAATGAAAAAAATCTGACAAAACTTTCTGAAGAGGGAATGCTATTAGGGTTATGAAACAGTCTTGCTGGAGAAATTGCATCAGCAGCACCTGGCACTTTAAAAATTTGATAGCATAAGGCAATAACAAAAATGATTTTCAACTCATTTGCATTGTAGATACTCACTTTCCATAAAGGCCTTCTGCTCCCCCCTCTGATAACTGTATTTGTCCAAATTATTTATTACAAATGAAATATGAGATGAATTCAACTATTTTTCCTTGTTTATAAATCATACTCAAGCTCATCTTAATTTGTATGGAAGTATTCATTGCACATAAGTATTTGCCAACTAGTTTATGAGGACAAATTACAGATGACAACTTGTTCGTGAACACTTATTTCAACTCTTTATTACTCCTGAGCTGTGATTAGTCATCCATATCACATGGTATTGAACTGACTGTTACTTTTTAATCAAGAAAACAGTGATTAATGATGGCAATTAACTGATAATGAGAAACAAGAATAATGTGAAGTTCAGGACTCACAAACATTTTTAAATAAACCCACAAGCATTTGAAGACACACAGGCAACCAATACCAGTTTTCTATGAGTATGCACATGACTAACTTAACAAATTCATTGATGAAACGTGCATCTCCTCCAGGTTTTATTCCTAAAAATTCATGCTGCCATTGCTACATGCAAAAGTAATTTTGGGGTAGCACTGAAGTAGTTCAGTGATCCATGTATTTGCTTGCTTTCCAGGTGAAGGATTTTATTAGCATTGTATTTTCTCCTGTGGCCTGCAGCACTCTTAGATCTAGTCTTTTGAGGACCTCCTGAACTCCAGTTGTGCACAATTTGTGGTAATCCCCCGTTTTGGTCCTGTCTGGAGCTATACCAAAAAAAGAAAAAAAAAAAATCATCAAAAAAAGACAAGAAGCAGCTGTGCAGATTGCAGACAAATACTTGTTATTTTGAATTTACTTGGTGGAACTATCTACTGGGAACCCTGGAAGAATCTTGTTCTAGGCTATAAGGAGCAGAAGGTGTCCCTGCTGAGAGAGTGAGTGATGCTTCATGGTTGTGACAGAAGCAGCTCCAAGCACTGTTATTTGAGTACCACTGCACTAGCAAATATGTGGTAGAAGTAAACTTGCCTTGGCAGCAAAGTGGATGAGAGTACTTAGAGTATCTTTTAAGATCTCTGCTTCTGATTTCAGAAAGATACTATATATAAAATACTTAAATCTGTGATATTTCTGTAAATTATGCCTCTCTTGATGAAGACAGCTTTGACCTCTTTTCAAATTAGTTGGGTGGAAAGTGGAGCAGAATATCCATTTACAATCTCTACAATCTTTCTTTACAAATACATAATTTTCTTTGACCAGACAAGCTATGGAAAAAAATCCAACCTGATCACTCTTGCCAGATGGCAAAAATCCAGAAGAATATGGAGCCACCAGAAAAGCCGTGGAACAATTGGCACTGCAGCCTTTTCCCTGTTTTCAAACTGTCCTTTCAGTTTTTAAACCTATTTACTGTAAAAATGCAATATTTTTTTACTTCTTTTTGACTTTCAGATATAGTTGTGACTGGTGAATGTACTTGGAAGGGACTGGGAAGGGGTAAAAGGGCACTGTTGTGTCCCCCCTCAAAAAAAAAAGGTATAGATAAAATAAATATATAAAGACTAAAATCATGCTAAGTTTACATGCATTTTCATAGGCAGGTAGTATTGTGGGATCATAACTATAAAAAGAATTGGTTTAATTAGATAAAAAAAGAGATACACTTCTTTATGTAGATATATCAACATTTCAGTTTGGCTGTGCAGTTGTCATCACCCCAGGCAGACAAAACAGCTTTACATACAAGAAAAAAACCCTGCACAACTCCTAGTAGTTAGAATAGATTAAATACTCCAAACACAGAAAATGAAGCCCAGTTGTAGAGCAGGTATTCCTGAAGCATCTCTCCTTAAGACAATGGAGGAGTCGAGTACAAGGGATCATGAGTTGCAGGTCAGGCCGAGGGTGTTGGTAGCCACCTCTGAGCTACGCCAAGGGCATACACCCGGCTGTGCTGTGCCATGGCTCTGCCTGCCTGGCCAAACCACTTTAGCAGTGTGCTTGTAAGAGTGACGGATGGCAGCAGCCTAGGGAGTATTATAGGATTGGGATAAGTGTGTAAATGATATAGCTGAATGAATTCACTCAGGCTCCAACAAGTCAAAGTGCCAAGACTTCCTCCACTGAAGGTGGGAGTGCTGTATTTAACAACTCTTGATAGGATTTTTTTACCCTATGAATTTTGCCTGTCAGTTTTTTAAGCTTGCTAAACTTTCAGCATTTGTACTAACAAGTAACAGGGATTTCCTCAGTTTACTTATGTATGGTGCAAGGGAATCTTTTTCAGTGCATTATCAGAACTTCTTCACTGGCCCTGGCTCGCTGCCCTGAATTTCCTCAGATGTGCTTCATCGCTGCACACCTGCCTGGTAGTCACTGGGCTCTCAGATGACCCTTGTTTCCCCAGAGGTGCTCTGCTTGGGTACCAAGGGACTGTCTCCCTGACAGTGAGGACACTGCCTCTGCCTGGCTCGCTGCCACCCTCCACTTCCAGCTCAGTTCCTGCTGTGGAGCAGTCCTGGGTGCACCCTGGCAGTGTTCCACTTGCTGGGATGCAGCTCCCATTCCTGTTTTGGGCCTCTTGTGTGCCAGTTCCCCTGGATCCTCTTAAGTCTTGGAAAGAAGAGTGATCAATTAATTTCCCTTCATCTTCATAGGATTTTACAGAATTAATTTTTCTTTGTACCTTAACTTCCCCATATAAAAATTAGTAACAAAGTCCTTGCTTTCCTCTGTGAAATCATTCATGATGTAAAGGTGAAAAGTGTTATGTAGTAGCTGCCTAGGCCTAAACCTTGAAGTATCTCCTACTGAAACCAGTAGGAGCAGACACTTATGTACCTGTGGGGAACTGGCTCCTACTACAGCTAAGTTAGGGGAGTTAATTTTTTTCTAGCTTCAATAGTCTAAATAATAGACATTTAATATAAATTAGTCAACAGAGATACACAAGTAGTTTCAGTCCACTTTAAAATCCCCATGGTGTCCACAAAGAGAACCTAAATTAATTGCTTGGATGGCCAGACCTAACTGGTTGTTTTATGCTAGGTGTCAGAAAGTTAATGGCTAATTTACTTGCGTCTGGACTGATGGATCCAGTATTAGCCTTTGCTAATAAGTAAAGTATTTGGTTATAAATCATTAGAATAGCAATATTGTCCTGCTGCAGCCTTATAATGCTGCCAGTTTAGCCTGTCTGAAAAGGCCCTTCAGCTATAAAAGGCTTAAAAGATTAGAGATAAAATGAAGGTGATGTAATTCAAGAAATCGTCTTCTGCATCTAGTCCAGATACCAATTAATTCTGATTCTTCCTTAATTTCCACCAAGTTAAAGAAAAGATGGCTTTGAATTGATAAAGATGATTTGTTCCTATTCTGCTGCACTTTAGTAATCTCAACTATATTTTAACCTGCCATGACGGTACTGAATGTAAGGCATATTTAGCTCTGTGTGAACCTGAATTATCTTCTTGGAATACACTTTATTAAGGAGATGAGTATTTTTACTGATATCTCTCCTTTTTAGCAGGCTGAACCCTCTGGCCCTAGTCACAAAAGAATGTAATATTGAAGATTTTAATAAGAATATGAGATAAAATGACATTGAGACATACCTCATTTGTATGCTTTAGGTTTAGATTATTAACCCCGGTTCTGTTTCAAGGAATGATTATAAAATTAAAACAAAACCCCACAAACTCTATGCTTCAGATTTATTTCTCATACTTATCAGTTTTTTCTTATGGCTTCCATTCCTGGTGTTTAAATCTTGACGCTATTGCACAGGATAGCATATTGCCGTAAAAGCTACAAAATGTGCAGCCAGATGAGCAATGCAAATTGTATGCAGGTTTTACAGGAATCTGCACCAGGGATAAAATCAGAGAGAAATTGTTTACCTCGTAGGGAAAACAAAGGAGAAAAAGAGCAGAAGTTTCCAAGGTATTGCAGAAGTTTATGCTTCCATTAAGACCAGCCATCTCACCGCTTACTGCATTACGTTCTGGGAGCTTGAAGCAGCCTCCCCGCGGTTTCATTTGTTCGCAAAACATGCTAATGACAGTTTCACGATTAGAGCTGGCGAATGTGAAATATGCAGAATGAGACACGCAGTAGACTTGAGAGGGCAACTGAATCCCCAGTGTACAACCCTGCACACTCACAGCTCTCTGTGCCCCGCGGCAGGGTCTGCCCGGGGGCGCTGTCCTATTGTTTTCTCACAGGGAGGAGGGGAAAGCACCCTTAGGTCGCAGCTGGGATGCGGTTCTGCGCGCTGGCGGCCGCACGGCCCCGCGGCGGGGACGGGCACCCGGCCCCGCCGCCGCCGGCCTTCCTGCTCTCCAAAGCAGAGCCCCGGGCTCCCTCTGTAGTTCAAGCGGGGAATTCGATGTACCTCCGGGAGCTGATCCGTCCTAAAATAAGAGTCCTCTGTCCGTGCGTGCGCGTGGCAAGCGGGGCAACAGCCTGGGGGCGGGGAGACGAGGCGGACAGGGGGTGCCCGACGTGGGGAGGCGTCAGGTCTGTCTTCTGCAAGACTCTGATCGCCCTGATGGGGAGACCTACCCCGGGGAGCAACGCAGGCCTGCTGAATCCTCAGCACAGGATTCATGGACCTGTTGGGGCAAATCCACAGGAAGGCCATGAAGAGGATCAGAGAGAGGGCTGGAGCTCCTCCCCTGTGAAGACAGGCTGAGAGAGCTGGGGTTCAGCCTGGAGAAGAGAAGGCTCTGGGGAGACCTCATAGCAGCTTTCCAGTACCTAAAGGGGGCTACAAGAGAGCCGGAGAGGGACTTTTTACAAGGGATAAGTGATAGTACAAGGGGAAGGGGTTTCAAACTAGAAGAGTGTTGATTCATACTAGATGTCAGGAAGACTTTTTTACAATGAGAGTGGTGAAACACTGGCATGGGTTGCCCAAAGAGGTAGTGGATGCCCCATTCCTGGAAACATTCAAGGTCAGGTTGGATGGGGCTTTGAGCAACCTGATTTAGTGGAAGATGTCCCTTATCATTGCAGGGGGATTGTACTAGATGACATTTAAAGGTCCCTTCTGACCCATACCATTCTATGATTCTCTGATTAAGCTATAGAGTGTGTGATCCATGTCAGGTCAATGCTTGATGCCCTAGGGGACACATCTACAGTGTCTGCTCTAACCTGCCTGTCAATTCATGGGTGTAGCGTTGATCTTGCCTCAGAAAATGTCTGTTTTTAAACTGCAGATGTCCTTCATTAGCACACGCTGCTTTGTTTGGAAATGGTTGGTCATAGCACTCGCAAGGAAATAACAGGATGACCACGTACCCATGGCAGTCAGCCTGCAGGGGCATGAAGCCCAGAGCAAGTGTGATCCTGGAGAGGATCGAAGTCCCAGAAGAGATAACAGAAAACATTGCCACCTCAGGCTTGATTATGAAAAAGTAAGACCGAGAGATAAGTCATGCGCTGTTGGCCCCTAATTGCTAAAACATCGTTGTCAAAAGCATATCTTGAAATGCTACAGTAGTTGTCAGCCCTGGTGGGCTAAAAGAAACCTCCTGCCTTTATCAAGTAAAAAAGACATATTGGAAAATCAAATCATTCACAGATGGGAGATTTTTCTGTATAGAGCTTATAGGATAAAGAAATATTCATGATTCCTATAAAAAGACCTTGTTCAAAGATAATTTTGCCACTGTTGCTGGGACCAGAGGCCAACAAGTGGAGCAGAGTAACTGCTTCCCAGTAAGTGCACTACTGCATAAAATCACATGAACTCAGAAAGAGCCAGACAAATACAGAGGGGCTTTACATCTCCTTTTGGCATCACTTCATAAAGCTAAGTTTCTGCCACTTTCTAGCTATGACCAATCTCTTCAGTTCTACTGGTCATTGGTCATTTGTGTTTCAGTACAAGAAGGAGAGTCATGTCTGAATCAGAGTAGGCTAAAGCTTCTCTGCAGCTTTTTGTGCTTTTTCCGTGGAAGATGTGTTGCTCCTCTCCCTGCTGCTTGACCTGAATGTTTCCGAGTCTAAGAAGGTCCCAAAGATGGGGCTACCCAGTGCCCAAATGACTGATTCCTGTGTCCTTCAGCTTCTCTATCTTAAAGAGAGGAAACCAGATTTGTTAATTCTGCAAATATGCGGGTTATACTGCAGCTAAATATTATGCAGAAGTTTGTGCTGTACTGTTGAACTTTTCTTTAGTTCTTGCACTTCAGTCTTTGTTAATCTGAAATATGTTTGTGCCACATTGATATTTAAATGTATGCAAAGAAATAGGCAAAGATATTTTTTCCTCTACAAGAGTCAAGTTCTTCTTTTCATCCTTCTTCTCTTCAGCGGGAGGAAAAGTCTACTTCCAGTTTAAGGTAAATTGGTCTATTTTGCCAAATTAACAGTTGGAACTGTTGCGCTTCATTTTCTTGTGGTGCCTGGAAAAGCAAGTTTCAATAGTTTCCCTTTGTTTTTAGTGCCCTTTCAGATCCAGATCAATTGAGTGTGAATGACAGCAGGAGAGGAGACAGTGAATTTAATGACAGTCATTCTGTTACCAGTGGAGGAAGGCTAAAGAAGCCACCTTCAGAGATGATGGAAAATCAGGTTGGAAAGTAAAAAATTTAACATCTCAGTTTTGGAGTTCAAGATGTAAATGGAGGCAATGAACTGAAACAAATCTTATAATCCTCCTTTATATAGACCCTGGATGAAGAAAGGCAGGGACAGATTGGAAAGCAGAGATGTCTGGCCCCCTTGGCACCAAGAGTCCCTGACTCATCAGTGATGTTACATGGACATGAGGTAAACACGGAGAGGCTCAGTCCCATGACAAACACTGTCAAACCCCAATATGACTGGCTTCTGAGTGCTTCCTTTTTGGGTTCTGGGTTTGGCACACTGCAGAGAGGCTTGAGAGTGAGCAAGTGCTGAGCATTGCTTCATTAAGACTTCTTGATGCTGGGTAGCAGAAAATGCAAATGTTAAAATCACCAGGTACTCCTGAAATGTTTGGTCCATGTCTGTCTGTGTGCGTTCCAAAGTGTGTGTCATGTGCATGTGCACTATAAAAAAATGAATAGGGTAGATGAACAATTGAACTGCTGAGTGTTAAAACACATGTATTATATAGGGATATGTTTTTTTCAGCTCACTTCATACAGGTGCTTCTAGGCTCCTAGCATAATATCTAGTAACCTAGTATAATTTTAGGATATATCTTATCTCTTGTAAAACCAGCACAAAGAAATGTAGGTGTACTTATTTGTAAGTATAATAGTACCTTTTTTTGATAGAGTAGAAACACGTAAGATTTTCCTATTGTTAGCATGATATTGTTGTCCCAAGCATAAAGTTGCTAAAAATCAGCCATTGCTATGATAATATTGTGTTTGTGATTTAGTAAAACATATTAGATTGTTGAATTCTAGAAAAGTACCTTGTTTTAACTTGAGGAACTTCAAAATATTGCTTCCTTTCCAGATACTGTATCCTCTGCAAAGGGAAACACATACAAGGACACAAAGAGCTATCACAGTTCTTATACTCAACGGCTGAAAACAAGGAAAACACTTCTTCTCCATGATGAAAGTGATCACCTGATCACATCTTCTGCAATGCCAATTTATCAGCACATACTGCAGTTTGGAAAGCCCAATTTTCATCCCCAGCAGCCAAAGCTGAAAGAATGTTACTGTCAAGTGAGTATTCCTAAACCCCGAAGACTACACCATGTATCTGAAAGATTTCTCAAAGATAGGCAGACCAGCCCAGGTACTGGCCTGTCAAGACAGCATGGAGGACTAAATCAGCCTTCACACAACACTTTACCCCTAAGTGCTTCTGAAATAGGAACATCATTCTGAAAAAGCAATGGAAAGCTACCACAGACTAACATACAAATGTTCAGGATACTTTTGTCTGTGTTTATGAGAAAGCGTTGCCAACTGAGACGTGTAAATAAAATCCCAGCAAGATCAAATGTTACTTTAAATTATGGCAAAATCAATCAATGTCTGGACAAATCATCTTTTTAAAATCATCTTCTATATTTTGTCAATGAATCTAAGTGAAAACTGTGCGAAAGCATGCAATTACTGCTGCTAGGAATTAAAAAGTAAATGAAACCAAGCCATGTCTTTATTGTTAAATGATTATGTGAGTAAATAAAAAGATCTAAGTGTACACCTACAGCCAAACATGTCCTGAGGTACTTATTGTGTGATATATCAGATGGCCTATTTATATTTTTTTGCTATTTAAAAATAACATCAAATTGGCCTTAGGTCTACATCTGTAACAGTGCAGGTAGAATTTTGTGCCCACATGGCTGAGTGAGTTCTGTGCTCCTGTATGAGCAAAAGCTCCTGCATTATGTCTCTCAGAAAATAATAAAAATAGCTGTGCTCGAGGGATGAGGAATGTAGGTTATTTAGGAAACTATTGGACATGGACATAATTATACACATCTCTCTGTATACATATAAATACAGCTTTGCAGTAGTTCTTTTAATGATTGTAAGGGATCTGGCTTGGATGGAGTTAAAATTATTCATAGCAGCCCTTATGGTTCCGTGTTTTGGATTTGTGGATAAACTAGCAATTTATTATTGTTGATAATACAGCAGTACATAGTGAACAATGCTTGCACATCCTCAAAGTGTTCTCTTTTTTTGGTCACTTTATCCCAAAATGATTGATTAAGATGGTGATGTGCAAAAATTTGGGAGGGAACACAGCCAGGACAGCCGATTTGAAGTCTCCAACGGGAATTCCCAAAGGTATACTACACACCATATAATTACAGTTCTACCTCAAAATCTTTGCTCTCAGAAAATGCTGAAGAACTAATTTAGCACCCATTTCTAGTCATTTCAGATAAGGCTAACTCAATTATCAATGACAAACAAAATTTGAGAGCTGTTTAATAGTGATTTTAGTTAAAGAAGATTAATTAAAATCAGGTAGTGAACATAAAACTGCTGTTACTAGGCCAGCTGACCCAGGGGAAGACAATTTGGGGACCGGCTTGGGGATCTCTACACTCAAACTAAGTAAAGAAGGAATAAAGCAAAGATTTTCTATTTGGAAATGCACACTTTATCCTGGATCATTTTATAAGGAGTTGCTTTTCACAGCAGAAAGACATAATTCAAGCACATCACAACACCAAACAAAAGGAAAAAAGATATCTGAAGTGTAATATAAATGATCGATGATCTGGGACCAGTAAGCTGTTTTAGTGGATGGGTGAGGATGTTCTTTACACACTACTTGTATAGTTTAAAGCACTCCAGGACATAGCCACGTTTTGGTGGCGTATTCTTCTAAATGATGTTCTTTTTTAGCATTTAGTTAAACCGTGTACTTGCTCAGGTACTTACATATGCTTTTTTGAAAACTGAGATATTCTTGACTTAAAACCACGATGTTAAATGCTGGCTCTTAGCTTCAGGTGCGGATAGAAGGACGATACATACCTGAATCATAGTCTAGGGTCAGAAGTTTGATCCATGTACCCCACTAAACATATTTTTCTAAGTCACAGTGAAAATTAGATTGCTGTTAAATATGATAATTTTTTTAAGTGTTTTCAGTCTTTTTCCAAGTGTGAGAATATGGACTGTCTTTGATAGGTTATGTGCGTGTCAGGAGCCTGTATGGTACAACAGAAACCGGGGGAAGGGTAATGTGGCTTGGTTGATATATGTGTTCTACTGCAACATCATTATTAAATAAGGGCTGATTGTCACAGGTGCCAGCCTAGTTTATTAAGGGAAGCCAGTTTACCTGAACAAACCTGTGAAGTATGACAATGTAGTTGCTGCCTCATTTGCAGTTGCAATGTCCCAGCTGAGACATTTATACATTGAGAGAGGGTGGGATGAATAACTAGGATTAAGAGTCACTAGAGTTATTGCAGGGGAATCCGCTGCCACTCTGGAACAGAACCCTGGGCTTGTTTGAAGCGTGTATATATAATATTTATTTTAGGCTGTTGTGGTGATTTGTCTTAGCTACAATTTAGAGTCCAAAGGTAGTAAGTAAGGCAGGCAATTTCCATGTACAACCAATGACGACAAGTAGGATCCTTCAGGGGGCAATTCAGAGCATGAAAGTTAGATGCTAAAGTAGCTGAAAATGGATCATGTGGTTACTTCCTTCTGAACCTCATTTTCATCATCCATTAAGGGGGAACAATAGTATTCCTTTACTTTTCTTTTATCCTTCCTCCCCCTCTTTCATTACAAATTAATTGTTTTTCACGTACTGCTTCCTGTAGTGGCACAAAGGCAATTTGAAATCCTGCATTTCCCACGTGTACTTTGTGTTCTGGGAGCAAATATATCCTGTGAGCAATGAATGCTAGGAAGGAATACTGCTCTAGCATGCATGTCTTTGGCTATCTTGGTATTGCTAATGAGGAATACAAAATAGTTTTCCAGAGCCTTTTATTGCTACACTAACTCTCCTGTTTGGCCTTTGATGGTTGAACTGAATTGAATTGATCTCACTTGAGGATGAGTTCATTTCTGGGATTTGTGGACCACACATACAGGCCATAAAGACCTGAAAGAAGACACTGTGGTTCAAATCTGGTCCCTAAGGCCATATCACTGACCTTAGGATTCAGGTGAAGGAATCCATTCTTAACCAGCATAACCAGTGCTTGCAGGCTCAGAGTAGGCCTGCAAGGTGCTGTAGCAACAATATAGTAAAAATAGGGAATTGGCTGCTGTCTAGCCTGTGAGCTGGTTTGAATGAAAGACATTAATTGCTATGTGTCTGTGCCTTCACCAGATGCTCAAGGGCTCATTAACCTCAGCAGAATAGCAGACTCATTAGCAGGCTTGTCTATGGATTAACCATTCAGGACTGTATGAGATTGCATTTGCCCAGGGTAGGTTAAATTAAGTCCATACATTCACATTATTTTTATATTTTACGGAAGCTGAAGGATCTTTGGAGATACATTTCTGTAAGTTTCTTATATCAGAGCTCAACTAGGTTTTAGAAGCCAGGAATGGGTTTTACTGTGGCTTAATTAGTGTGTCAAAACTGGCATCAAAGTGGATTTTTCTCTAAAAAAAAAAAATCTGTAATGCAAGTTGTGGTTTAGTAGTTTTGCTCTTTTGTTCATCTGCCTTAAGTATTGGTGGAAGGTCCCATGACAGTCTGGAAACATGTCTAAGACGATTGTTCTTCTGCCATTTCTCAGATCTAAAGTTGGGTTCTGACAATTACTCTGGAGCCAACCCTGAGCCATCCTTGCCTTTGAGACACTTAGAAGATAAAAATGGAGACACGGTCGAAAATAAACTTCAACCAGTTAGTGTAAAATCATGGTGATAACTCTACTTCACCTGTCTGTCTTGATTGCTTTCCTTCCAAAGGATGCTGAGAGGAATCAAGAGTGTCTTTCTTGAAGGTAAGAACAGTAGTGTGCTGTATGGGTTGAGGAAGAAAATTCTGGTTTATTTGCAGATATAGACCTGAGGCTGGAGCCTTTCTCTAAATCACTGAACTTGATGGAAGTCTGAGAAATGAGCAGTGGTCAATTCATAATATAAATGAGGTTTGTTCATTTGATTGATTGAAAAATAAATTACCAGATCATAGATCATAGAATCTTAACATGGTTTGGGTTGGAAGAGACTTTAAAGACCATATAGTTCCAATTGCTCTGCCAATGGGCAGGGACACCTTCCACTAGACCAGGTTACTCCAAGCCCCATCCAACCTGGCCTTGAACACTTTGAGGGATGACACATCCACAATTTCTCTGGGCAATCTGTTCCAGTGCCTCACCACCCTCACAGTGAATAATTTCTTCCTAATATGCAATCCCAACCTATCCTATTTCGGTTTAAAGCAAGTTGAGGCCCCCTTGTCCTATCACTACGTGCTCATGTAAAAGGGCTCTGCTTTAATGCAAAGGATTCCATTGATCCTAAAGTGACCCACAGTCTTTTGCTATGAATTTCACAGCCTTCAGCTTTAACTCTTGGTTGATCTGTATGCCTGTGCTCCTGAACTGCTGTGCCAACAGAGCATTAGCTGTAAAGTATCCTGGTACTCTCCTCTGATTTGAGTGGACATTTTCAGTAAAGAAATCACAAGTTAACTAAAGCCACAGGTAGAAGTTTTGAAAGGTGCAGCAAGTACTAACTTTTTAAACTCTGATGTTGCTTACAAGCAAAATCATCACCTGTAAATTGCAGTGAGTCAGTTCTCTTCTTACAAGTTCTGGATGCCACCTGACAGTGCTTTTCTTTTAAAAAAGGCTCTTATATGTTTCTTAGAGTTGGATATTGATTTCCTGATAGGAAAGCTAACAAGGAGTTCCTTTCTCATTCTTGTGCACAAGCAAATATATGTAGACAAGATTGTATGCGAATGATACCACCTTCTTTCAATAAGACATGTCTTAGAAAATGGCTCTGAAGTGTTCTCAAAAGCGTAAACCGTGACTGTGCTCTATCCACCTAAGGAGATGGATTATGTCAAGCCATTGATTTTTCTCAGTCCTTTGAATGATGGCTTGAGAGATTTTGCTGTGCTGTAATTAGCCAAGGAAGGAGCAAATCACTTTTAAACGTAGCCCATACGTGCATTTGTTATTTGTAATATGCATGAAAATTAATTACACTTTGAATTTACTCAACACAAAGTGAAGCTAGTGAATCACAATTTGCAGTTCATTGAATAAATGTCAGTTATTGATTTCTGTGGTTGGGTACTAGTGAGGTAATGTCATGTTTGCTACTCATTAGAGGTGACACAGCACAATATATCATAAAATGTAATTAGGGGAACATCAATCATTTAAAATATGCAGCTAAGATTAAATATATTGCTGTGCACAGAGAAACGAAAGGGCTCATTAACAACATAGTGTAATGTGACAGCAAGAGAGAGCTTGATTTTCAAAAAAAGGAATCTTTCAGTATGTTGAAGATCATGACAAGCCTCTTCTTCATATTTTAATTAAGATTTTAATCTGATTTTGCTTCTGCCGCTATAACAAATGAACTTTCATGCATGCCATTATGTCAAAAATATTTATGATAATGTTCATTAATTGTTGATTAATAAAACTTCTCATTAAGGTTCTTTTAAGACTGGTCAAATGTCATTTTGAATGGTGCTTTCAGTTCATCTTTGCTGAGATCTGAAATGTGATTGTTTGATCACAGCATACACTAATAAATCTTCATGATTTTTTGATATCTCACTTGGAGAGAGAGACTGTGAACCAGGACAATAAGAAGCAGGGAGGGAGGAAAAAAAATATCAAAGCTTTACCTTGCTGTGAGGGAACTTCTGCAAGGAGTTAGTGGGAAAAAGAAAAAAACAGTGGGAAAGTGAACATCCTAACATCCTTCTACTTCTTTCTTTAGCGATGCAAGTAGAATTTCAGTAAGGGTGGTTCTTACAGCTCCGTAAAGCACGATTAGAGTCTGTGAGCTGTTAGAAATGCTTGAGAAGTTGAAGGCCTGTAGAGTAGGCTAATTTTAGCTCCCTGTGCAGTGGAGGGATCCAATTCTTGTGAATGGTGTGAAAATGATCCTTTTACCCCTGCTTGTAGAGTCCTTCATCTGTTCTCTCCTAGGCTGTTCTTTCATCTGGGCTGCAAGGCTGAAGCAACAGCTGAGAAGTCTCCTAGGAGGAGAAACATTACCAAGTAGCCTTGCTAATTCTGCCACTTGAAAAGCTTTAAAATTTTCCTAACCTGAGGGAGCAGTGGATTTTACAAGTAATCTAGTTTTCAGAAGTGTGGCTCTGTGAGCAAGGGCCTTGTTATGCCATGTGCTGAATAGGAGGCAAAGATCTTCTCTAGCAGATAATTTCTTTAATGATTCTTAGATATTCAGATCCTGATTGTTATCCTAATATGAAGCAAACTATATCAGCTTTTCCATTCACACTGGAAGTTGTTGGTTTTCAGATATTCTTACGTGTTCTCTCCCTTTCTACTTTTAGCAAAAAAGAGAAAAGAAATTGGTCACAATGGAAGGGCTAAAACATGAATTTTATTTGCAAATATATTCTTTCTCCTATTCTCTGTTTCTCTGCCCTTCTCTCAGGGCTGCATCTGTATGGACAGCTTAACTCATTATTGAACTCCAAAAAGTTTCTTAGAAAGGCTTAGTCAATGCCCCCATGCCCCAGTCCCTACCCCCAGGCAGTTTTGCTCAGTTAAAATTTAAAGCCAGGGCTAGGACTCATGGCACGAAGCCTGTCAGAGTTAATGGAGCATTCAGATGACACTCTTAGATGCTTTTAAGTTATATGGTTTAGCTTTAGGTAGTCATATGAGGAGCAGGGAGTTGGGCTCCGTCCTTATGGGTCAACATACCCAATGTTGACCAACAAGAGATATTCTATAGTTCTATGATTCTATGATTCTATAGTTCTATGATTCTATGGCTCTCTGGGAACACTTGGGTTGGTGTCAAACCTTGAATGCATCCCTCTGCCAGAGTTTTTCTGTAGATGCAAAACCATCCAGGCCTTTAGTCCTAAACCAGGTCATCTGTAGGTCATGTTTTATTTACATGAAATTTGACCCCAGTAGCCATGTCTGTGCAAAAATGCTCTCCTACCAGTAATACCATGCCCTTTCTCCACCCTTTAGAATGAACTGTGCTCCCACCTCTTCTGTAACAAGTTTTCCAGAAGTCTGCTGGTTCCTGTTGATATGTCTATGTCTCTGAAAAGGAGAAGATACCAAATTGGGAAGACAGCAGACAGTAGGACTGAAGGAAGAAGTTTGTAGTACTGTAGGCATGCAGGCCATTCCCATTCCAGGCAGCATCAGTGAGAAATGGTCTTCTCTCAGATAACAGGCCCTCTTGACTATATTGACCACAGACATTTGACTTTATGGCAATAGGTCTATCAGGTAGATATTAACAGAAGCTTGCACATCCATCATGCTGGTAGATGCCCAGGTGGGGGGCTGATGGGTTGATCCACTTGCCTGAACACTGCTCTGCAGAGCTACTTCAGGTAGGTTAGGTGCCCTGGTTGGTTTCCAGCTGCCACTTCAGCTGGGCGTGGATCTCTGGGACTGCTTGTGAGTATTGCAGTCTTGGTAGGGCTGGTCAGTTTTTCTCATTTCTTCCTTTTGCTTCTGGCCAGAGCTTAATCCTGTGGTGTTCCTGAGTTGCTTAACAGACAGATTTTAGCTGAAAGCATAGGATGAGCGTTGGCTGCCTGTGAGTTCAGCAGCTCCTCTGTCAGGAATAAATTGAAGCCACATGTCCCACCACCCTGTAAGATGCTTCTAATTAAAATAAATCCCCCAGAATTTAAGCACTTAATAATCATTAGAGAATGAGCATTCTTTGTTCAGTACAAGGAGATAAGAGAGAGAGAAGGTCTAGTCTCAGAGTTAGGGGTCTTGGGAGTGAATTGATCGGATTTTTGTTTGGAATAAAAGGCACATATGGGACATGACTTGTGTGTAGGGTTACTTGAAGGAGGACACGTTCCCAGCATGTTCACACAGAACAAAGCAGAAGTTAGAAATTCCAGTGTGCCAGTTCACAAGGCAGAGACTTGAGTTTTGTAACACCCTGAGGAGCACTGGCTGTTGCTGAGGCCTTTAGGTACTTTTGTCACAGCAGTGAGATTCCCCACCTTTAAAGGGTTATGGCCTGAGAAAGAACGTTAGAGAAATTTCAATATCTTGCATATAAACTAGGATTAAAATAGCATGCTAGTGACTCTCGTTAGAAGGCAAAGTCTGTCCTGGGACTACAAAAAAACCCCAGCCCTCCCATTTTCACTACTTTTATTCCAAGCTGATCCTTTCTTGGTCAGATTTTCTAGAATATTTGATGCTAAGATGGTAGAGAAAAATTTAAACAAAAATTGCCAAGTTGAGTGAAGTAAGATGTAATGTTAGAAAGTTTTGTGCAAGCAGAACAGGAAATTCTGCAAGATCTGCCTTTAATGTATCTATAAAACTATTTTCCATGTATGCATTTTGTATGTATGTGGCATACTGGTCAATAATGGTGCGGAAAGAACTAAGTAAATTGATTGCTTATATAAATTCAGAACCAAGACAGTAATTGCATAATTAATGTGTATTGCACAGCTTTAGCTGAAAACTTACAAACCTCATCTCCTTAGCAATATACATTTAAATAATGTTTCAGAATTCCAGGGAGACACTACAGCATGTGAATGAAATAGCATTAATCCATGCCTAGCTGAGTTGAAAGCACAGGCAGACTATATAAATTTATTTAAAGTAATCAGTGAATGTGCCCCAGCACTTTCTTACAAAGTTAGCCATGTAGAGAACCTTTGTTAGCTTCCTTTTTATCTTTATTTTCAAATGAAAGGAACAATTAAAGAAAGCATTTAGCTAAAAGAAGAAAAGGCAAGGTAAAAAAAATAAATTGTGAGTCAGGCAGTCTTTCTGTGTCATTCAAGAGGCAGCAGATGGAAACTGGCAGCTGGCCACCTTTCTCCATAGGTGAAGGCAAGAGTCTGAGCTCTACTGAACAATGACTTTTCCTAATGCATCAACATTACAAAGGCATCTATGCTAAATAACTTTGTCTTGGAAGCATGTGGAAGCTTCAAAGGTGTTATTACCTCTCACAATTGTTCATTTGGTGAGGAAACCTTCTGGTTGCATATTGAGCTGCAGTACAGTGAACATGAACAGTTGGTCATGGTCGTGAAAGAGAGTGTTAAAGACATAGTCTGATTTTTGCAATGTTTAGTAATTCTGAATGTCCCTCTCTGTATTGACAAGTAAGTGAATTTTAAAGCATCCATTCGACTGATAAGCATAGAACCAAAAAGGGAGAGGTGTCAAGGGCATAGGATTTTCCAAAAGATGATGTTGACTCTGGTCTTAGGTCAAGAGCTCAGAATTTGCCAGTGTCATGAAAGCATAGAATCACAGCATAATTCAGCTTTGGAGAGACCTCCAGAAATCTCTAGTTCCAGCATCCTGTGGTTGGTGAGACTGAAATGTACTTACCAATGCTGCACTAGGTTTGAAGGGAGAAGCTGGATATGAGAGAATTTGATAGGTATTGGACAAATTGTTTCAAGTATACAGGCATTAATCTCAGGTAACGTTAGCTCCCTTATGATTATCTTAATTTTAGCTAGTCACTCATGTTCTCTCTCAAGGGTGTAGAGATTCTTCAATAAAGCACTATATAAATATTGAAGACAGATTAGATGTATCTTCTGGATTCTCAACTGATGAAGCTGAGGCAGCTACCTGAGATTGGTTGTGTGACTTTTAGATAGACATAGTCAGGTGAAGTGAGTCCCATGTGTGATACTAACCTCCAGTAGCATAAAAGAACGGACACTTTCTGTGTCAGCCTTTTTATCTGGAAAGGACTCAGATTAAGTAATAAATTAAAAAATATTACTGACATTAAGGTCGATAGTGTTTGATTATTTAGGGTCTGAAATATAAACATCTATTTCTTGTTTACAGTATATAAGCTGTTTGGAGGCTGCTGTTCTGCTGGGTATTTGAGAATTAGATTCACATGATGACTAAATATTAACCCAGGAAGTTCAAATTTAATTGCCTGTTATTCTCACACAGGAGCAAGGCAAGGAGTAGCCAGGAAGCTTAGGATGTCAGAATGCAGGACTGAGTGAAAGAACATTATTTTCCTTGTCATCAGGTTTTAGAACAGCAAGAGGAGATGAGAGACAAATCAATGTCTTGCAATTGCAGTATACAGTTTCCCTCCTAATCTATTCCTTGGAATGGATTTAGCACTAGATATACAAGCCTGAAATGTGCTAAAAAAAGACCATGGTGACTGGAAATGGTAATCTGTGTGCTTTCTCAATTTTTAAGGGCACCAGTGCAAAGGAATATTTCATCTGAGATGGAAGTGAAGATAGAAGCTTACAAGCTTACATGATCTTGTGTCAAATTTGCTGAGTCCCCTGCTGAGATGTGGACAGCTTTCTCTGTTATGTGATGGAACACAGAGGGCCAGAAGCAGAGAGAGCTTAGACCTTTCTCACTGATATTTTGCAATCTGAGCTCAGTGA
Source organism: Atrichornis clamosus (assembly GCA_013400975.1). NCBI lineage: Eukaryota > Metazoa > Chordata > Aves > Passeriformes > Menuridae > Atrichornis > Atrichornis clamosus. The sequence goes on from WBMZ01001164.1 coordinate 59,680, forward strand.
CAGCCAAGCAATATTTTGCATAGATTCCCTCTCAGTATGTGGATTTCTTTTCTTCTTCTTTTTTTTTTTTGTGTTTGCTGTTAGTTTAATTTTTCCTTCTCATTTCTCAACAATTGCCAATAACATATTGCTTGATTTAAACTGAGAATTTGCTCTTAGAGCTGCAGTTTTACCAGCCTCAAAAAGTTAAAAAGAGTAATTTGCAAGTCAGACTTCAAAAGCCTGAATTTGTTTATCTTAACAAGAATTTGTTAAGATAAAAGCCTTCCTTTGTATTATTGTATTTTGTTGCCTTCTATTATATTATTGTATTGACTTGTGATTTATTTTTAATGCTCAGAGAAAGAGTATCATCCAGTCTTCTAAATTTCTGAACAAAGGTCAATCTTCAGCTTTCAGCTTAAGTTTATTTACTCTGTCATGCTCACGTGCACTTCTCCCAGTCGTGCTGTTTCTGTCCTTGTGTCCTCTGCCTCACACTCTGACTACTGGGAATCATATGCCCAGATATCCACTTTGTTCAACCCCTCCATTCTTGCCTGTCTCCATGCCAGTGAATTCATTGTGTTCTCAGGGTTATACTCCCACTTGAAGCCCCATATTTGACCCTGGATGTTCTGATCATCCAGTTTGGGATTCATCTAACCAGCTGTTGACTTCCACAATGTACACGTGGGTACTGAGACTAGTCAGCATCTATGGCCTTTAAAAAAAATTGAGAGAAATACAAACTGCACCTCATCTTAAAGCTGATAGAAAAAAGTGAATCAGATGAATCTTGTTTTGCAAACAAGGTTTTCTTGCAATTGTCTACTAAGAAAGCCCAGAGTGGCAGGCTCAGATGAAGAGGTCTGTACTGCAGGAATCAAAGGAAAGGCAATAGGTACTCCACCTTTGTAAATTGTAGGGCTTCTCAGTTTTTCTCTTTTTGCATTGGATGTAGAAGGAAGACACCTGCAATGATCAGTCTAATTCATTTTTATGAAAGAGGTGAGAAGAAGAAGCAATAAAGATGTAATGGTGCTTCTGAGGAAAATAATTAAAGAGAATTCTGAATGGATATGGAAAGAAAGGACTGGCTCCCTTGAAACCAGAGAGTCAGGTGGAAGAAACACATAGAAATCTGGAGTTTGACTTGCTGAGAAAAGAGAGCTTTGTAATTTGTCTGGAAGTGCTACATCTTAAGGATTTGATAGAATCAACCTAAAGGATGTGAGAAATCTTGTCTTGGAGCATGATCAGTCAAGAATATAAATGGTCATGTCATACTGAATGCGTGGTCCCTTCTGAGGACTAGTTCCTACTGAGAACTGGTCCCTGCTGAGAACTGGTCTATGGACACCAAAAGGCTACAGAGGAGAAATAGAACCACTTTTCTGGCTTGAGTGGATTGCTTACTGATCTTCCTCAAAGACACAAAGCCATAAATTTGGGGGTTTAAGATGCATTCATGTGAGATTTTTGAAGTATCATACTCTTTTATTCTATGTTACCTAGGGCTCTTGGCCTCTTCAGCTGGCCTAGCTGGAGCCTGAGACAAAGCAACACAATAAGCAGGAGATACTATCCCTTATCAAAAACTGGTTCTAAGAGCTGCAGCAGGAGGGAGGAAGCTACAGTGGCTTGGTTTTTTAACACACTTTGTTTTCTTTCTGATTAGCCACTCAAATGTAGGGGAATTTTAACTTTTTTTTCATGACCTTACATGTGCCCTACATCCAGAGATACCCAAACAGACATACACTGGTGCATAAGCCAAGGTATTCTTGTATTCTATTTGGTATAACAAATCATGATGAAGTCCAGTGATTAATTGTATAAATCTTGTGAAACTCAAGGACAGAAGCCCTGGACTCTGATGTCTCTTTGATCATAGTGGCTGTTAGTTAAATATATTTGAGAGGCACCACAGAAATGTTTGAAAGAGTTACAATGCTTTATTGGACAGGCAATGTGCAATCAGTGTGTCTCAACCATGCTGAAAATGCCAGAGCAGACAAATGTCCTGGAAAACCTGTATCACCTACTCTTCTGAGGCCCTTCTCTCATGCATGCAATTATTTAGGGTTTTGTTTAAAATAGCTGGGAAAGTTATAAACACAGCTCCCAGCGTGAACCTGGCAGGTATGCTCAACAGCCAGGAGGGGGAATGTAAAATAGCATCTACCTGAATCCCTAACTCCTGTGAAATTCAAGTGCTGAGGGGAAAATCAGGAGCTTGATGATTAAACGTAGAGAACTGTCATTGCTGCATTATATTAAAATAACTTGCCTGTAGCAAGCTGCTACTATTTCTTCCTTTAAATCTGTCACTTTTGAGGAGCCTCCTACTCCAGCTGGCTGCATCAGTAGCTTTGGAGCTGTGTGAGTTTTACAGTGAAGAGGGCACTTATAGAGAGACTTTTCATGAACGGTAGGGGACCCATTAACCACTGAATAACCACTGCATTGTGCAAGGTATATTTTCCCCTTGGCATAATAGGACTCAACACAATCAGAAATTTAATGCAGAAATGATCCTTAGACATGTTTTTAAGACACAGCAAGTCTCCAGGCAAAATGCAACTTATTTGTTTATGGATTGCTGTCATTAATAAAGATAGGAGACTTATCACTGCCTCAAGTCACAGCACTTTTAATGATGTCCAGAGCAGATAGCTATTAAAGCTGCCAACAGTAGCACAATGGACTTGTTCTGAATGAGCAGAAGGAAGTGGAATAGCACGTCAGTGGCAAAGTCCCCGACACTCAGAGAATGAGCAGAGGTTTCTCATTATAAAGACTGCTCTTTCTTTGTAGCCTTTGTCTCTCTGAAGCAGACTCCAGTGTCCTCCAATAGATCTCCATTAAGTTCGTGTTCTTTTTCTTGAAGCTAGAAGCATATTCTCTTCTACTTGACCTGTGGGATTTTTCTTTCCTCCACAAAGGGCAGCTTTAATACATCTTAGTGAGAAGCGATTTTCCTGTCCCAGGAAATTTTGTGCCTTAAAACTCAAACAGAACTCTCTTTTCTTTCCACAGTGATTTTATTTTTTTTTTTCTGTGTGTGTTTTTCACATCCCAACTGTGCGACTGAACTATGAGACTATTAGGTAATTTGGAGATAAGTATCAGCAATTTTTTATTAATATATAGGTCTGTGACATAGGCATTTCTCTTTCTCTTTTCCCCAGGGAAAGGGCTCTTTAAATTGGTAAAAGTAGTTGGTTTTTCTTTTCGGTAGACCAGAGAAGAGGATTCAGTTGCGATGTTAATTTAGGGATCAGGGTGGCTTGGGTTCAAGACTCTCATCCATTGAATATTTGGGCTCTGCTATGTGGTTTGGAGAACAAAATAACTGCCTCCTGTGCAGATTCTCTCCTTTGCTTGTGTTTTCTTGCATCTCATTCTCAGAAACAGCCTGTCCCCAGACATTAGTGTCCTACCTCTCTCCTCTGCTCATGTTTCCTGTTGAATTGGTGGGTGTACAAGGAACACGTCCCTCCTTCCAAGCGTGCAGATTTCCTCACAGCCTGGAGCTTGCTGAATGGCTCTGAAAACTGTGCAGATAAAATTTAGTCAATGTAGAAATTATTTGCATGCATTTTGAGGGCATTTACATGCTTGATGTGTATTTGTGCTTGTGCGAATGTTTGTCGCATGGATAGGCATGTCATGTTCATTTAAATAGCACTTCTGTTGAAGGTAGCTGTGAAATTAAGGGTCCTTAGAGTTCACCAGGCTGGCTAGGGATAGGCTAGAGGAGGTGTGTACAGGAAAAAGAGAAACCTGAAATGGGAATGTTGTGGTTTAGGAAGGGTATTCTCCTGCTAAAACCATGCTTTCCCTCCCCACTCCAATTGGAGGCACAAAAGGCAAAGATCACAGGTTAAGATAAGAACAATTTACTGGAAATATCAATGAGATGAGAAAACTGAACAGCAACAGCAAATATATTAACAACAAAAGTGTACAAAAGGGAGAGTGATTCACATGCAAAATGCTCACCAAGCCTGACCTGACAAGACTACAGCTGGAGCCTCCCACCTGGGCTGCTCTGTCTGCCATGCTTACTTGACCCCAAGGAACTCTTTCACCCTGGAAACAAGAGTCCCTTCTCCCCCTTCCCCAGCCCCGCCCTCCACCCCCACCCCGGCTGGAACCAGGACAGGGAAAAAATGGGGAAAAGTAGAGGAGCAGATCTCTAAAGCATGTAGGGGTTTACGGTAATGAATAAAGCTTGTGAACTTTGTGAAGGGCAAGGGAGCCAGAGGGCCAAGGGGCCAAGGGGTAGGGTGAGAGAATCTGTGAATTTATCTCCTCATAACAGAAATGACTTGAAGGTTCCAATGAGGAAGAAGCTACACCTCCTCTTTATGGTCTCCCCAGGTGAAGGAGTGCACAGGTAAGACATGGAGCCACAGGAAGGCCTGAATCATAGGCCAGCTGCTCTTTCCTCCAGAAACCCTTGTGAGTGCATCCTCCCCTAATGGGAAAAGTGACCCACATGTCCAAAAAGGATAAAGTGAAAAATATAATTTCTAAGGGCATGGTGAAAAGACACAGGTTCTACTGTGGCTATTCTTTTTCCTTCAGCAAGAATCCCTGCTTCTTGTAAGCTGCTATTTCTTTCATTGCCAGGAATGGGCCATTGCAGGTATCCTTTTCCTTCACATTGCCATCAGAGGACTTTGCTTTAGGACTTTTGTAAGGTCTGTGAAGGACCATGAGTTGTCTCATAGAGAAAAATGAAGCAAGAGGTAGAAGAAGAGGTGTGAGATACCAATTCACACACCATGTGAGCTCTAAATGGAGCTCATGGGACCTATTTAAAAATTCTGAATGCTATTTTTCTGAATGCCAGTGTTTACAAAAATGTTTATATCAATGAAATTCTTTCTAAAATGTTGGCATTAAATTAAGTTGATTTTTGAAACAGAGTTACGAATTTCTTTTATTTTAATGAGCATACTATGTGCATAGGAGCTTGGGATGTTTCCTGCTTATTTTATAGGACCCTCAGAACGTGCAGGTAGAAATACAGGTATCGGAAATGCATCTACTGGTAGTGTATTTCTCTTGGAAAGTATAAGTACCCCAGAAAAATTCAGTGCCTGAATAGGAGACTGTGCCTAAATTCTGGATAAATAGCCATCAGTTGAGCAGTTATGGATGGATGCAAACTGGCAATGAATTGACGAACTCCACCACTGCTGTTGAATGAAAGAGAGTAGGGAAAGGAAGGGAGAAAAGAAAACATCCCATAAAATGCTAAAGGATGGTTATGGTACAGCTTGTCTTTAAAACAAGAGTGTATGTGGTATTTCCTCTACAACTTGAAAAATAATAACAGTTTGTGACTTTTCAGGTTACTTTTGATCTTATTAACTGTTTGAGAATGTTTCAGTCATCTACTGCAAACACAAAATTATATAATTACACGGTACACGCCTTAGTCCGTGTCACAGAACTTGCTAGGAGATGGTGGTGGTGGTTTGTAACTAATTAATGAGCCTGTGTTGTATTTGCTGGAAAATCATATCCATCTGTGTAGATGATTTCAGTGGGTTTTAACAGGGTTTCTATAAGATGTTATTACTTCTGTCATGCAGAGACAACTACATAACGATTTGCATAATTATAGATGGAGGAAAATGTTAACCTGCACATTTAAAACTGTTATATACATTTCCACCTCATTAAAGAAAATCACTGGAGCTAGGTAGCATACTCAGGTTGGAGATCAGGTGTTAAAGTATATACATTACACAAGCTAATTTTCTGCTGTTAAAGAGTTTCAGCTGAACAAAACCAATAGAACTGACCTTGCTCACTGAAAAAGTTAGAAAAGAAAACTCATTTCAAGAGTGCTTCTGTGAAAACACACACGTTCCTCTCTGTCATTGTAACTCTAACCTTGGGGATCAGTCACTTTGGATGTGTTAAAAGAGATGCTTTCATGAATAAGTGATGATAGGCTTTAATATAATTAGGGATCTTAATAGGCAGAGAGGGAAGAAGGTTACAGTACTTGCAATGTGAAAGCAGAGGGACAGATCCACAGGGGAGATGCACGTACTCAAATCTATAGTTTAGATCTTTTCTTCTGCCTAAATCTAGTATTGTGTAAATTTTTGCTGGTGAGCATTTGTGGAAGTGCGCAAGTCTTGACAGCTCTGGATGTCTCAGCACATATTAGATGCCATGACCCCGGCAGGACTTGCAAGGTGACAGATGCTGAAAATATCACATTCAAGGTTTAGCCCTGATCTTTTGACTGCTTCAAAACGCTTCTGAACATGGTCCTACATATGAACAAACACATGTATTTCTGTCATGCTTATTCTAGTTGAATGAGTGGGAATACAACTTGACCTGCATATTAATTTGGGTAAGAAGCTTATCCTTTTTGCATGTTTCCTTGATAAAAGAACAACATTTAGGGGTGGGTCTAAATCAGTACAAAAAATGAGTGCCTGAAAACAGGTTAAGGAAGAAAACCTTGATTATCCACATTCATCAGCTTACTCCCTTGCTCTGTCTCAAATTGCTCCAGTCAGTTCTCTGAAGGACTGACCTGTAAGAGGCTAATCAAAAGCAGTGTGAATTTCATCCTTGATCTTGGGGTCAGGAGTGCTTCCTGTTCCTTTTTTGTTTGCTATTACAAACATAATGTAGAGTTCTTACCAAATCCTTCCAGAGCAAGGATTTTTACAGGCGCTGATAGGAATGGCCTGTTCATTACACCTGGCAAAGTGGTGTGCAGGGGCTCCCTGCCAGGAAGCAGGGTTTGAGCTGTGTGAGGTCCTACAGGGTATCCCTAGCAATTTCTTGATATAGAGAGAACTGTCCAGATTCTGCATGGGACTTTTCCACTTCTCTCCCCAGTTCTGGCACTGGATTAGGAAGATGCAGAAATGTTTAGAAGTAGAAATCTTCAGGATAACTTTAAATGACCTGGGGTACCTGAAGACTGGGAACCAGTGCTGGAGACAGGTATGTGCTCAAGGCTCAGAAACTATACATCCTTCTCAGGTTTGATGGTCTGGATGGGCTTTCAGTAGCGTGTACCATGTCAATTAGCAGAAGTCAATTAGTGGCAGGTGAAATCATTAGCTTTCTGTTTGGAGCCTCCATCATCCACTTGCTGGACCATACCTGCTTCAGAGAGATGTGAGAAGGCAATTGCAAAATTGCAGTTACATCTTCTGAAGATAACACAGAAGATGAATGAAGATGTCTAATAAAAGCCTGTCCAAGTCCATCATCTCAGCTTCTGGTATATCAGAGAGTCTTTAGCATCTGCACTATTAATTTTACACTAAGATTTTAAAATGTGACAGGAATGCCATATTTTTTGTTTATAACCAAATTTAAAAGAACCACACTTTGACGATGCTATGATTTAACTGAAAATGTAAAAGACACTATTTTGATTAAGAAAGGTTTTAAAAAGACTTTCAGTGGGGTTTTTTGGCAGGAAAAGTAGAAGAAATAAATTTCATGCATCTCTTTTGGTGCAAAATGTGTCTGGAATTAAAAATTTTGAAGTAGGCTCCACTGCATATCTTTGCCTACTGTAAGATTTGGCAAAAATAAAATTCATCATGCCTTAAACTATTATTTTGTGACCACTAGTTCTCATGAATATTTTTATTAGGCCAGGGTCTTCATACAGTCCTACTTACATCAGGTGAATTTGATGAAAAATGAATACAGGAACAAATATTTTTGAAGTTTGCAGGTTTTGTTGCAGGGGTGGAACTGGTATTCAAATAAGGAGTACTAGGCAAATGGATATTATATAAGCTCAGTGAATCATGGAAAGTGATGAATGGTACAACACCTAACTCCTTACACCAGGAGAAAAAATAATCAGTTAAAAATATTTGACATGCCAAATTTCTTTCAAAAGACCCAATTACATTTGCTATACATTTAACACATTTTGTACATGCATCATTCAAGTATTCCCTTATGTGCTAATATGTTTTTCAAGTAAGAAAGCTGAAAAAGGAGGGGGTTTTAATTACTATTAACCCAGGCAAAGTAGCAACAGTGCAGCATGTTGACACTGGAAAACAAAAGATTAATCAGAGCCCCTTTTGTTTGCCAATATGACTTTTCCTTGTGATTTTAGCAGATGCGTGTGAAAAAAATCCAAAAGCACTGCAAGGCAGTGGTAGTTTTGTCCCTGATTCAGTACCATTACATTTTCTCCATGATACTTATCATTAGATAAAAGCACTGAGCAGGGGCAGACTGACTGATCAAGGTCACCGTAGAAGTATTTTCTGAAATACAGGCAGATATGTCCTAAAATGGCAAGCAAGTTCTAGTTCTGTCATTTAGATGCATGAGCAAAGCTTCAATAAACAGGAGGAACAGTGAACATTTATAAAACTCCTGCCCTGGGTCTGCTGGTGGTAGTCTCATTTGTCAATATAGGGCCCTGAAAACTCAATGCTAAGATGCTTCCAAATGAATTTTGCAAGGAGCTACTCACCTCAGAAATGATTTGTCTTTACTCTGACTTGCTCAGCTTTGTAATGCTTCACCTTTTTTATTTTGTAAGCTGGCCTCAAGGAAAATTGTGTGGAGTCTGTTGGTGATCCTCTGTATCTCATGCAAAAATACTCTGAGCACAAGAGAGATGATAACATCAGTTTTTGAAAGAAAATTATCTACATCTTTGGTTCTGTGCCAACTTTCTTTTCATCTCAGTGTCCAACAGGTACGGACAAACTTGATCTTTCCTAATGTCCAGAATGACAATTTTATACCTATAGATTCATCAAATACTCCCGGGAGCTTTGCTCAGGGACATAGATTCACACATGCTGCTGTCAATACAAGCACAGAGCAGAAACACTGACCTCTCCCAAATACTATTCTGTATAAAAAGTAGATGTAGTTAGAGACTAGTGGGAAGTACAAGGGGAGAATAAGATAAGACTGAGGGAGTCTTGAAAATAAACTGGAAAGAGGTCTTCCTAAACTTTATGGGAATCATTTCATAGTTATGGAGGAAGCACAGGTGAAAGCGTGACAGCTGTTACATGGAAATGCAGCAAAACCGTGGCTCTGAGATTGAGAATCAGACAGGATAGGATGATCGTGGTGCCTGGTAAGAAATGCAGGAAGAGGTGAAAAGCACTGTTTTACTCAGATTATGCTTCCTCTCAGACTTCAATGCTTGTCCTCCTTCTGGTCCAAAGACTTGCATTCTTACCCATCCAGTTGTGCAATTTCAACAATGAGAGAGGCCAGTCCCTTGTGCTCACTGCTGGGCAGTCCACAGTGCTAGGAATGCCCTCCAAGGACGTAGGGTTTAAGGTCGCCCAGGCTGAGGCTGTGTTCCCTCCAAAACCGTGCTTCTGTTGGAACATTGGGTTAAAAAAATTGCCAGTCCTAGAGGGTCACTGCAGAGAGCCTGGAAGCTGGCTGCACTGTCTTGGCTATCTGAAAGGGTCTATCAGAAGGGTGTCTTGCTGCACTCTTCACAGCATCAGGCAAGCATTTTGGAAGGGCTGGAGCTCTGGTCATTTTCTTATATGCCAGGGCTAAGCAGCTGGTATTGGACACAGCCATAACTTACTCCAGTGTCTAACTTAGTGGCATGTGCTCTGGACAACAACCTTCTCATGGCACACTGGTGAGAGCTCTGAGCGTGCAGACCACAAATGGTTTTTTTCCTTCACACTTTTGGTATTACTATTACATATGCAAACATTCCTTATTCTCAAACTACGGACTGCTGATGCAGTTCACCTCTCCTATTTCTTGACCAGTATGTTCCACCAGTTCATTCTGAATAGTCTTGCCCATGGGCTGTGCCTTTGTGAGACCACATTTTAAATGGCTTTGACACTGTTGCCACCAAATGCATGACAAACTCCTAGTGAGTGTCTAATGCTGAGAGTGAAAGTATTTCCTAAAATGAGACTTGAGAGATGGATGAAAAGAGCCTTCATCCCCATACTACACTGTTTTAGTCTGCCTATCTGGTGTGAGCTCAGTGCAGAATTCTTTTTTACCGAGGACATCTTTGGAAGGTTTCCTTGGCTGTCTTGAGACAGAGCAAACTAATTCCTTTGCAAACACAGCTTGGATTCTGCAAATGCTGATGGGCCTTGCATGGGAGTGAAGGCACATGGCCACATAATGTCTTGCCCCACATATCCCATCTGTGTTACTGAGGCATCACGCTTGTTCAAATGACATACAATTTTATCAGATCCTGTGAGCTTGCAAAGTCTTTTTGATGCTAGAATTAAAGATGCGTTCTTGTTTTATGTTGCATGAAGGTTATTTTTAACGTTAAGATAAAATGTCTTTTTTTTTTGTACACCTCTTTGACTTTCCCAATGAGCTCCAAGGGACATTTAACATGTTGGATGATTCCTACTGAGGGACATATCATCTTTTGAACTTTCTGTATCCAGATAAACTGATTACCAAAATAAAGACTCCAGATTTTCTGTCTAGCATCTAACTGAATTGTCCCCCATGTACAACACAATGATTTTTGGAAAGCAGTGGAACTAGCCCAGGTTAATGATGAGAATTTGTTAAGAGCCAAACTAATATTATTATTTCCTGACAACAATTAGGTCTATGCCCAATTCTGTCCAGAAACAGTTTCACCTGATCAGTTGTGACTGTGTAGAGGTGTTTACCTCTGAATACTGTTTCTACACTCTAGGAAAAGTAGAAAGTGCCTTTGTGGCTCAATTAACTTTGACAGGAAGGAGAAGGTATCTAAATTGTAGTAGAAAAAATGCGTCAAAATGACCCATTTATTTTCTCAAATATTAGAAAAACCCTCAGGCCGTTGGTTGAGATGTGAGCATCTGGTAATCTTTGCAAGCCTGAAGCGAAGGAAAATGAACTCAGCAAGGAGAGTCCTTTCTTGTCCTGAATGTAGAATGGAGCTCACACCACTCTTCTGTGAGCAGTGAGCCCCTGTTTCTGATCAGAGGCACTCCAGGGAGTAATGCGAAATCTTCATAATGCCTCTAAATCAACACATGCATAGAAGGCTGCCTGCACATTGGATTCCAGGAGGAATCATTACCAAAGTACATTTAAAAGATCTGTATCATCAGACTTGAATCTGAATTTGTTCGCCCTTAAGCAAGATGGCCTAAATGTTAAAAGCAATTTTGAAGGTAAGTATCTGAAAATCCCAGCGATTGACTACTTGATTCTTCAGGTACTTAGGCACTGAGTCCCAGGGGCAGTCCTTGTCTATGGTAGTGCCTCTTTTCCCTGTTTTTACCAATGTATCTGAAAGCTTGGGATGCATATAAATAAAAATTACTCTCTTCATGTTTACTGAGCTTGACAGGATGCATTTATGATTTGGAAGCACTAAGCAAATGGAAGAAAAATGAAACTGAGTAAAATTTTAAATATTTTTTATGTCTTTTGTTTGTTATTGTGGCATGCTACAAGGCACAGATCATTTGACTTCAGAAATTATATTTGCTTTTGTAAAAAAAGAGCTAAATCTCCTTTTAAAGCCAGCTTAAAAACAATCAATATTTTTTTTATCCTTCAAAAATCCCTGAAAGTTTAGATGATCCAATAAGGGAAATATAAAAGTAGCAACAAACCAAAAGTACAAAATAAGCAAGAATAAAGGGAGCATTTAACCTGAAAAGCAATTTGCCCAGTGTCTTTTGTTTTGTTGTTAAACTACGAATGAATGTAGAGGTTTATAAGTCACCTCAGAGGATAGCTACAAAGATTTGTATGGAGTCGCAGGACACTAAGCCTATTGAATCCATTCCAAAACGGCTAAGTAGCTTGTTGTGCAGCCAGCAGCAATAGATATTTTGATAAATATATTTATTTTTTTTGCCTGCGTAGTCTTGAAACTAGCCACTAGATGGCACTGTTTTTGCATGGCTGGAAAGTAAGCAAACTTTTTCCAGAGAAAAATCGAAATGGCTGGTTCCCTTAAATTCTCTGTTATATCAGTAGGTGGCAGATTTGGGCTATTAATGGAAAAGAATCAAAGGATTTAATGCTCTGTGTTGCTGCTGGCAAAAGTATTTTCATTTATTTTTTCTTAAGCCTTCTATATGTAAAATATTATAAAAAAATAAAAATTTCTGGCTGAAAAAAAGGACTGTTTTTTAAAGCATTTTTTTCATCTTTTCAAATTACAAGCAAAATATACAGGAAAGTAAGAGTCTATTAAAACCATTAATAAAAAGGGAATCAAAACATAAATGAGTAAGAACACAATTCTAAAAACAATTTCCAAGTAGTGGCAATAAAAAAAGAATTCTAATGTACAAGAGTACTTAAAAGGCAAAAATAGAGGAATGTCTCTTGATTTAAATGTATATAACAAGGATATTTTTCAATTCTGTGATACTTTCAGTCTAAGATCAAAAACCCCTCTTTTTTTTGTCTCTGTGAGTCCTTTAAAATACATTTACAGAGGTGAGCAAAAAGGGGTGCAAAGAAAATTATCACCTTGTAACATTGATTTCATTTTTGTATGCTTGTGCTCTCTCTGGAGCAAGAAATCAGGAAAGTAGGCTCGGCTTCCCTGAAATCAATGAAAAGTGTTTTTCATGGAGCAACATTTTTCAGCCTGGCTGTCTTGAGGATCCTAACAATCACACCCAAAACTTATTTGTTAGGAACGAGTGTGTCTACCTGGTGTGGGTAAAGTTCCAGCTGGAGACAGCTGGGTTAGCTCTGAAGCAATAGCAGAGTGGCCACAGTTCATGTGCTGCCTTGTCTATGTAAATTAGCTCTCAAAGGGTTGCATGGTGAAGTTGCTTCCAAGACCTGAGCCATTATCTCTGCAAGCAGTGCATGGCAAACCATCCAACAGAGATGATCTGGGGACAGGAATCAGTCCTGTCCCCTCTAATGTGTCCCCTCTACTGTGGCAGCAGGTGCCTTCATCCACTTGGACCCTGTAGCTTGTTATTTTACTCTCAGACTATTTTTATGTTTATCTTCCAAAGTGTTATACAGGTCTCATGCTTTCTTTGAAGTTGTTGGGTTTTTTTCAGATCCAGATATGCTGTTGAAGCTGTGTCACCTCCTTACGTAACAGCCCAGTGCAGTCACCCAAGAAACAACAGCCCACGCTCAGCTCCCACCTTTCCTTGGGGAGGCTGCAATCCATGTCTCACTGCTCCTTGGAGATACTGTGAACACCTGACTGCAGGGTGCTTGAGTGTGGAAGCTCTCTTTCCACTTGTTCTGTGCATGGTGCACATTAGAAAACATCTCTGGGGTCAGAGCAGGAACACCAGCACTCCATGAGGGATGTGGGTTCTGGGGCGCTGCTAAGTGGGTGCATGATATTCTTTCCTTCTGCTTCCAACTCCTATGAAGTTAACTATTTCCTTTGTAGTGGAAAACCTTCAGTAAGAGGCTGAAGTCTGTAAGTAGCCAACTACCTGAATATACGAGCCTGTGCTTTTCAGAGCCTCCTTTGGGATGTCATTGTAGTCTTGAACTTCCTAATGGTGGGGATTGAATGCAAATCCCCCCTGTGATCTAGACCTGCTGTAAGTACTGCACAAGGGTAGGAACTGAAACCCCCTCTTCTGGGTGCCTTTTCAAAGCAGGCTGTGGAAACCACAGTGTTTGATAAAGACCCTAATTGTGTAGGTGTGTTAGGTGAAAAACATGAAACTGAGGGGGAGTTAGAGTGGGTTTCTGAATGCTAATTGGGCTTGGGCGTGAGATGGAGCTCATCAGAGCTGTCAGAACTGAAGGTTTTTCTGTGCACACCCAGAAGATCTTTAGGCACTAAAGGTAGTTTGATGTAAAAATATATGTGGGTACTTTTGTAGCTAGGAGAATCCAGGAGAAAGTAAGGAAAGGTTTTGTCTTTGGACCCTACAGCCCACGAGCTGATTCTTGCAGACACCCAACAGCTCTTTTGGATTAGTCCTAAATGGTCAGCATAAGAACTCAGAAGATATTGATGTGTATGCCTAACCAGAACTGCACAGACAAAATTCTTTCTCTCTTATATACCTGGAAGCTCATGAAGACACAGGAGACTCCAGTGGGGCTTGAGCTGCATGGTCTGGCAGAAGGATAGCAGAGATTAGACCAGTGTATTACACCTAGAGCAGACAGATTCCCTAAGGGATGTGTGTGTAGGATGGATTAGGGAAACATGGATGAGAAACATACAGTGCATAACAACTCCAGGCACATTACACTGATGCCTGCTGCTTGGGCAGGATAAACACAATTAGTTATACGTGCTGAGCTAATCTGGCAAATCCCATCCCAGCCAATTCACTGAAATTGCATTTTCCTGCTCTCCCTTCACTTGTTGTATAGACATTCCCATGCCTGATTCTGGGGGCTTAACCAGAATGTCAATCTGCACACAGCTGCTGGAGGGGATAATAGCAGGAGTCATGCCCTCACATGTTCTGCTTTTCAGACTTGTAGCAAAAGCTGTCCCTGTCTCAGAGTGTCTCTGAGCTCCTGCAATTCCTGTCAAAGCCAACTCAGTACCCTGATCAAATGCAAGTATGAGATTAGCCAGCATCTCCCTCAGTTTCAGGATAGGGCTCATTTCTTTCAGCTTTAGTTGTGCAAAAGGTACATGCTCAAGCTATTCATCTGAGCATCCTCTCTCTAGACAAGAGACATTGTCACCTCCTAAAGGATGGTGCCTAGCCCATTTCTTATTCAAGACCCTGTTTTAAGATAAGATGAATTTCCCTTTCTTCCCATTGACTGTGACGGGGTCTTGGAGCTGGCTGAGATGGGAAATTTAACTTTGAGGGTCTCACTGCCAGCTGAGGTGAATCCCATACTCTGCCAAGGAATTGAAAAAAAGAAGAATTCTCTAGTTGATACCTCTACTCTAGAGCTGCTGGCACTTCTGAGGTGCTGCACTCTGCTTCCTAAATCACCACAAGAGAAAATTCTTCTGGAATTTCTTGGGCAGACTATAAAATCTTTCAGGTTGGGATGGACCTCTGAAGGTCTCTACTCAAACATACTGCTCAACTCATGGCCAACTGTGAGGTCAGATTAGATTGCACACGGCTTTATCTAGCTGGGTCTGGAAAACCTGCAGTGTGTAATCTGTTTCATTTCTTAATTTGCCTGAGATGAGAAATGCTTTCCTGATACCTGACCCAAAATTCTTTCTCTCCTACCACGTACTGCTGTGAACAGCCTGTCTCCATCTTCCCGATGACCTCCTCAGAGATTCTGGGGTTTGCTGTGTGGTCCCTCTGACGCTCTCTCTTCTCTAGGCTGAACAAGCCCCAGTCCCTTGGCCTCTGCTCACCGGGTAAGTACTCCTGCCCCAAACATCATGACAGCCTTTGCTGAACTTGCTTTACCAGAGTGGGAGTTGGTTGTTCCCTCACCCAGTCCGCAAGATATCTACCTCTCACACACGCACATCAACAGGATTTAGACTTCCAGTATCCCATCCAGGCTGCTGTAAGAACCACAGATCTCCCCCTTGGTCTCCCAGAGGAGCAGTGCAAGAACAGCATCTGACAGGCCAATTATTAAGGTAACTATGTCTGTTAGACTTCTGGTTTTTCTCCCGAAAATTTTCAAGCATGGAAAACAAGGTCAGGTGTTTTCCCTGTGCTGTGTGCCCTAGTTGTGAGGAACCAAGACTTTGGCCTTGATCAAGACTAAGTTTTGGGAGTGTTCCAGTGACAGGGCCCCAGTTAAGAAACTAAAAAAGAAGATAGAAATGTGCTTTAAGAGATTTTCAAGGATATCAATGCCTAATCCACGTCCACTCTAACTCAGCTGGCTCCTAACTACATTCTTCACCAAAATGTGCACCCGTGTAGAAGTTGCCATGTTCTTTCTTTGACTACGGATAGCTTTGCATACTCAGAAACTGTCATTTCTAGCAGGGTTCAATGCTCATGGTGTTTCTCCTGTGTTTCAGCAAGGCTAGTGTTTCTTCCAGCAACTGGTCTCATTAGAGCGAACGGGAGCATTTTTTCTCTCCTTTTGTATTCAGTACAAAGCAGTGTGGTTCTGACATGACTGAGTTTAAAATGAAGCAAGCCCTAGCATCTGCATTTATGACAGAAGCTGCAGTTTGTTCTTGCCACTAGATCTACACACAGCCTAAAGAGCTGACTGTAACCAGACTGCAAAGGAGATGCCTGCACTGGTATTGTTTAAATTTAGAGGCTGCCTTGTTTTGTTCAGGGGATGGTAAAGGCAGCTGAAGTGTCACACCTGCGTCTGCAGCCTCTCTGGGCAGGCACCAGGAGGAGGTCACAGTCACAATGCCCTCCTTTATCTTCTGCTCTAGACTGTCTGATCTCCACCTTTGGTAATGAATTTGCACAGTAGCTGTAAGCTATGTGGGAGGTATTTCTGTCTGCTGTGCACGTCTGTTTATGCCCCATCCTAGCCAGAGTGAAGAGGCAACAAGGAATCTGGTGCCCCTGCTTGTCCCCACAAAGCCCCATATCAGCAAATAAAAATTCTTTCCCTCCTGTCAATTGCTGTTAGAGCAGTCCCAGCCTAGGATGTTAACAAGGACTGGATTTCATCTCAGTTTACTTCTTTGACAAATGTGGGATTCCACTACTGCTTTGGCATTAAGCACTTTTTAAAATGTAAATTTTTCAGCTGCAAGGAATCACATTAAAAAAAAAAGTATATTCAAAAAGCAACTGTCTAAATCAAACACTAATTGGCTGCCAAATTATGGGTTTATGCAACTCCCTCATCACAGCTTGTTTTGCTTTTTTACCAGAGGTAAGTAAAAAAGCATCAGAAAACACACAAAAAATATTTTTGTTTTCCTTTCATAATAAAACATGTGATGTCAACCCATTTACTTTGAAAGCTCTTGCTGTCTACAGTGAAAATCCTGTCCACCTGAGATTGCCTGTCCAGCCTAAGGATGTTTCCGCAGGGAAGTGGAAACCACTGCTCTTATTAAATCCTAATTAAGGGGAAACTGAGGGAAGGAGCATGGTCAGCAGCAAACTATTGGCTGACTCAGGAATGGCAGCATGTTCCTCAAGGAGCTGGGCATCATGCCTTCCTGCCGTGGTTTCAAAGCGGCGGCACTGAGATAATCTTCCACTAAATGCATGTCAAAGTGCACAGAGATTCACAGTTTTCTTGTTCCTGGGATTTTTTTTTTGGTGACTGCCCTCTGCAGCTGGGGCCATACAGGGCAACCTGTATGCAACTGAAAGCTCTTGTAATCAAAGTGCAGCTGTTGGTTAACTTTATTGCTCAGGTCTCCATGGTGGCCTCAATCTCACATCCAGGGAACCTAATGGGAGGAAGAAATTAGTTCCTTGACAGATGTTCACAATCACACAGGTGAAATGCTCTGAACCACGACCCGTGAGGCACTGGGGTTAATGTTAGACCTGAGGTATATTATTCTGGGTCACTGTCTTTGTGGTTGACCTAGTACTGGTATGGAATTTGGAGACAATCTCCCTGGGATGTAACAGGAGTCAGATCACATTTTCCTTTCTTCTTTCTTTCTGTCTGTGACAGTTCCTCATCCTGCCTCAAGCTCTGTACTTGCCAGCCTCTCAAAAACATCATATGCAGCAGACTACCTGGATGCAGTGATCTTCTTCTCTGTATGACCTTGCAATGATGTTTTTCTTCCCCAACTTGGAACCAGGAGTTTTAGCTTAATCCTTTGTTGCAACCTCAGCATGTGAATTTACACTTGCAATGAAGAACAAGGATTCCAGGTAAATTGCAGCAAAACAATGAGAGTTTCTGGTAAAGCATTTGCCTTATTTCTTCAGCTTTAATTCTTACCTTTTCCTCTAAGTTTTCCCAGTGCTTTGTTTTTAAAGGGTAACAAATCCATTGCCACTGGGGAACTGTACACCCAACACTATGCTGCAAAATGATTAATCAGGAATACCTGTAAATAGTGGGATAAGAAGTCTGATTCTCCTGCTTCAGCAACATAGTACCTTACTAGAGGATTGGGGAGGGTGGGGAATGTGGGGGGGTGTGTGTGTGTGTGTGTATGTGGGAGGGGGTGTGGGAGCAGGCGGAGGGCCCAGTGTGGAGAAAAGAGTCCCTATCTTACCAGCATAAAGGGTCTGTGAAGCAGAGAGGGTCTTACGCAGTAACAGGCTTGTAGTGTGTGTGTACACACACTAACCAGGCTGGGAACTCACATTCACCTGTGAAATATGCTCTCTGGTGAGCAACAGCTTAGAAAAAGAAGGGTACAAATATCATTCCAAGAGCTTTTCCAACCGTGCTGCATCTTTGCTATGTCAAAAATAAACTGCAAAATGAAAAGATGAAGAATAAGCCTACCATTTTGCGTCCTCACCTCTTAAAATAAAAGAGTAGTTTTAAACCACATAAAAATGTTCTTCCATGATGAATTACAGATTTATAACCCTATTTAGTGAAGTATTTTACCTATGTAATTTTAAAACTGTCACTTTGACAAAAAATATAGATGAGCAAGTTGGCCTTTCACATTTAATGTTTTCGTTCTTATTTGCAATTCACCAGGTTCAGCTTTGATTAAAGAAGTGGTATAAATGGAATGCATAATGGTCAGGACTTGAAGAACATATTATTCTGACACTGCAGGATAAGACTTTTTTCCTTTGTATAAGCAGATTTGGTTTCTTCACCTGAGAAACTTCTTGATCCTGGGCCTGCTGGCTTTATTACATCTGAAATGCATCGTGCCTTTGACTCCAAATTTGCATAGAATAAGGTGCTTGATTTAAAAAGGAAAAGACAAAAGTCAGTGGACAGACATACTTATAACACTGTCTTTTAACAGACTTCAGCAAATGAATCATCCTATGCAATCTGACTTTCAGCCTAAGATGAGGTATGACTGCTTCAAAATAATTTTGGGCCAATGCTAAGAGGTTTTTAGAAAAGGTTCTGCTCTGGACATGGCACCTCCTGTTAACAGGGGGTTTTCTCCACAGCAGTTGCTTGGAGTGCTTGGCATAATATGACACTGAATTAGCTCAGAGGAAATATTTCCCTCTCTCTCCTACAGGTCAGAGAGACATTTTTATGTCTTGAACTCATTTTTCTCTGGAAGTCTCAATTCTTTCAAGTTAAATTAAAATTTGTGAATAAAATCCTGAAAACAACACCAAATCTCAAAATCAACCAACAGCACAATTGGCTAGAAAAGCTTCCTTCTAAAATGGTTACTCAAATACATTAATATTTTCTTTTTTCAGTAGACTTGTTAAATACAAATTCTTTTACTTGTGACTAGCTATAATAATTACACATTGCATTCCTACTCCACATTGAAAATGGTTTCTTAATGGAATCACCACTGAGGACAATAAATCCAAGTGATCCTTCTGTTAAGACCTCAGGTATGTAAATGAATTAGTGACTAAGGCAACTACCTCAGCAGTGAAGTAGGCAGCCATCTAATGGCTAATGACAACTTCACAAAATTATCTAGGTTTAGTTCTGTTTGATTAAATGGACCCCCCCTCTCAAGAGTCAGTGACATCAGAGTTTGTTTTAGGATCCCAACTTACCAGCTTGGATAAAATGAATATAAGTAAATAAATGAATAACAATAATAATGACAGATATGAGAAACAAAGGAGATAACAGAATTCAATTATGCTATTTGGAGATGGTCCTGACAGAAGGAGTGAAACATCTACATATCTAGGAAGGACAATTTTAGGAACAAGGGTGGTGGCACACTGAAGCATTCATTCTTCTATTTTAATTTCCTCCTTTGGATGGTGGTTTGCAGTAGACCACTCGGCAGGATCTTTGAGCCAGCAAACAGATCTGACACCTGGCTTCCAAACTCTGTTCCAGGGAATTTCATAGGCAGTTTATGCAAAGCTGATCAACATGAAGAAGAGATACTGAGCCCATATTCTTAGATAAAGTACCCTGTGCTGTGCAGTAATCTTTCTTTAGAGGTACAAGATGGGGGTCTGGGTTCATTTTAAGAAGAACTTCTGTGTCTGGGTTGGTGACAACTGGAGGAAAGAAGTGATTTCTTTCAGGTATTTTTTTATGCCAGTCTAAGTTTTAGAAAGCCTTCCCAGCTGAAACTATTTGTCAAATTAATGTTGAATTCATAAAATTGTTTTGGAATGGATGAAATTGCTTTTTGAGGATATGAATAGTTCATTCACAGGAAGAAAAATGTGCCCAGCTCTGGCAGATTATATTGGCAGGAATGCACCCAAATGTTGCTAGAAATGACTTCCAGGATGAAGAAGAGTGATGAATCCCACACTTAACCTTAAAAATGTGCTTAAAAGCTTTCCTGAATGCAAAGTATATTCTTGTTACTGGAAGTGCAGGGCTAAATTCTGCTCTGCTTTATGTGCTCATGTACATCCAGACAGGCTAACTGCCAAAAAAATGCAATATGCAACATGTTTGCAGAAGCGTTTGCTACATCCCCACCTATTTCCAGAAGTGTTTATTCTTATGCAGGTTTCTTTGACAGCAGAGAAACAGGTCCAGTTTTCTAAAAGGCCATATTGAGTAAGTGCCAGCAGTGCCCTGGCAGCCAGGAGGGCCATTCCTGTCCTGGGGTGCAGCAGGCCCAGCATCCCCAGCCAGGCAAGGGAGGGGATTGTCCTGCTCTGCTCTGCACTGGGGCAGCCTCACCTTGAATATTGTGTGCAGGTTTGGGTGCCACAATATGAGAAAGACATGAAGCCATTAGAGAGTGTCCAAAGGAGGACAGGGAGGATGGTGAAGGGCCTTGAGGGGAAGCTGCGCAAGGAGCAGCTGAGGTCACTTGGTCTGTTCAGCCTGGAGGAGACTGAGGGGAGACCTCACTGCAGTTACAGCTTCCTCAGGAGGGGAAGAGGAGGGGCAGGCACTGATCTCTGCTCTGTGGTGACCAGTGACAGGGCCCAAGTAAATGGCCTGAAGCTGAGTCAGGGGAGGCTTAGGTTGGATATTAGAAAAAGGTTCTTCACTCAGAGGGTGTTTGGGCACTGGCACAGGCTCCCCGGGGAAGTGGTCACAGTACCAAGGCCGACAAAGCTCAAGAAGTGTTTGGGTAATGCTCTCAGGCACATAGTGTGACTCTTGGGGATGATGCTGTGCAGGGCCAGGGGCTGGACTCAATGATCCTTGTGGATTCCTTCCAACTCAGCTTATTCTGTGATTCTGTGATTTTTTTATATCACTCTGTCTCATTTGATTTGCCTGCAGAGGTTGTTAAACAGAAAGTCTCCAGTGAGGTAAATGAAATCTTTTGCTACCTGTCCAGGACAGTGAAGGTATTTAAGTCAAGTATGACTCTTCCAGACTGAGTGTGACACATCTGCTGTACCTTTTATTCCTTCTCCACTTATCCCACTTAATGCTGGCTTGATTAACTGGCTAAGTGGAAATGCTGAACTGTAGCTGAAATTCTCTCTTTTTTTATCAGTCCCTGAAAGTCCAAATGATAAATGGAATTCAGATCTCAGAGCCTCACTTGCATCACACAATGTCAAACCAACTACTACATGGGTTCAGTGTTTCTTAAAATCTGCTACATGCCTGCTGTCTCTATCTTCCTATGTATCTCTGTAGGTGCACGTGACAGCACACCTTTGTGTTTTTAAGGCCAGCCTCTGGTTATCTTAAGATGGAGGCACAGGCAACGTGGAAGATTTTAATATGTGTCTTTATCCTCTTCTACTTGTAAATATCCAGCAATTCAGAGATCTGATGCACAAA
Organism: Atrichornis clamosus; assembly: GCA_013400975.1. Taxonomy (NCBI): domain Eukaryota; kingdom Metazoa; phylum Chordata; class Aves; order Passeriformes; family Menuridae; genus Atrichornis; species Atrichornis clamosus. The sequence goes on from WBMZ01001164.1 coordinate 81,358, forward strand.
GGTGAGAAAGTGAAAGGAAGGAAAAGGAACGGAATATATTTTGAAATTCCAGAGCTAACTATGCAAGAGTTATGCAGAAGGGCTGACAGGATATCAACTCTACTTGAACCTCCTGTTGCATGTAGCCCGAAAACCATTTCCACAACTAAAACACCACCACACTCATTTCCACAGCAAACTGTTAACCTATTAGAAAAGAGAAAAAGATCACAAATGGTATAATATGTCTCTAGAGAGATCATGGTCAAACATCCTAAGGTCATTTTTGATCCCAGAAAACAAACCTTTTTTCATCATGATGAGATAGACAAGGAGCCTTAAGTCTATTGGATTGGGATGAAAGTACCCCTGAAATCTGTGGGTTTTTTCAGCCTGAATATACAAGAAAGACACAATTGAATAGCACCAAAGAGAAATTAGTATTACAGGAGCACTGGTTTTCCTGCCCTCTGTCTGTATCTGCAAAATCTACTGTCCTGGACATTATAATGCCATTGTATCTTACAATTACAATTTTATCACCCTGTGTTTCACACCTGTGACTTTTTCAGGCTTCTAATTGTACAAAACTCATTCTGTGAAAGGATCATGAGCATTTTCAAGCAGTTTATAATGAGGATGTCATTGCTTTTCATAGTGTTAACAAGATTACCATCATGTGTTCATGAATACTTAAGCACATTCAATAAAAAGGATGGGATGTGAAGAGGATGAGCTATTGCAGCTCTGAGATTGTTAATCAAGGTTGTAAATTATCCATATCCTTTAAATTCATGGCAGGACAGCAACATCAAAGAACTGTTTCTCCAATGGGCTGCAGTCAGAAAACAAACTTCTTCAGCAATCCTTCAGGATAGAAAATTAGCTCAGAGTCCCAAAGTACATGCAGTCATGAGCTGTGTCTGCCTTTGCTTGCTTCTGTCAGCTGATAAATTGGTGATTTGAGCTACAAGGAGCACTTTATTCAGTGTATTGGATCTGGGGGAGGTTGTGATACAGGTTTGATGCTTTACAATGTAGGCCATCAGATATACAGCTTTGTTTCCAGGCAGCTCCATTTATTTACTTACTGATTTTTGTATTGAACCTTCCTCTGCCACCTAATTCATTCTTGTTAGTTTTCTGGAGTGGGCTCATTCATGCTCCCTCACTCACCTGAGAAGTTCCCATTGCTGCACTACTCAAGGGACACAGGGCCCTGCTCTCACAATCACTGATGGGTATTTCCTGGGTGCACCAACAGGCACAAAAGAGGGCCAAGGGTTGAATTCTGGCCCGGAAGTCAGGTATTACTGACCAGTTCCTCTCAACACTATTTAGAACAACCCTCTTACTAAAACTTCTTGGAGTTAGTTGTCATGGTGTAAGGCTAAGGAGTGACTAAAGCTAAGTCAAGTGGACCATTAGGTGAACACTCAGGCTCAATCCTCTTTTTCTCAGCAGAGTGGACAAAGCCTCTGAGTAAGAATGATGTTTCTGTCTACTGTGGAAACCTATTGTCTATGAAAATCATTTTAGAACTAAAATGCTTTCTAGTGAACTCTTCAACTTTGAGGACTACTATATTACCAAAATTCTCACTCATTCCTTCTCTGTTCATAAAAATAACTTCAAAGATTCTGTCATCCTTAAAACTAAAATGCACTGCTGTGCAATTGTTTATTTTTGCTGTGATACTGTCATAATTCCAAGAGGCTCAGTTATTAACTGTGGTATTGGGATCTTGCTAGCCCTCAAATGCCTACTTAAGTGTTTTGAGAGAGAGGGAGTCTTGAGTTCTGGGCTCTGCTGAAAAATTCAGAATTTAATTTAGTATGACAGACTAGAGGAAGTGGACACAAGGAGTTACTATCTATTGCATGTCTCTAGCCTCTATACTAGAGAGTTTCACTCTCCTATGTTTTACTCCATTTAGATCTCTGTAGTCCTTCTCTGCTTTACAGCAGATTATCATTGGCCAGATTAAAGGCAAGTGGTCTCAGCTCTTTTCAGCCTGCTGTGTCACTTGGTGGTTTGTACACTCCTGTAGAAGGTAGAAGGAGAAGGTGACTCAGAATGTACTCTGGCAGAGCAGTGAATTAAAGCTAGGCTTTTGTGCGATTGCTAAAATAACTAGATTTTTGAAGAAAAGTTTGCCACAGAAATGATGATGTTTGTTCAGGGTTGTTAGAGAGTGTTAGGCATGTTTCCCCTAAATATGCTTAATTTGCTATGGAGCAGTGTGTTGGAGGGCACATTGACCTTGTTGTGCCCTGTTGTACTGTGTTGAATCTAAACCTATGCAAGACTCAATTAATATAAGCTTATTTGTGACCATCTGTGAGATGAGTCTTTTATATGGCACTCTGTTTGATCAGGTGCATGTCATCTCTAAAACACTTACCTGCTCTCTCTCTCAGTTAGGTTGGTGTGAGTGTCAAGTGGTCACGTGAGGGAGACACGTCTCCTGAGCTTTGGAATTTGATCCCTAAACTGATGCCTCTGATGTTTTGACTGACATCAACAATAAGAAAACATCGGACTGTAGCTCCCATTTGGACTGATTACCTCTAAGTTGTGATGACCAGGCATTGGTATAAAGAAATCAGCTTGTCACACCTGGTGGTACTACAGGAGCTGGATTGCTCTTGTTTGTCTTTAAGAGTGGAGTGAAACAATAGAGAAGACAATCTTTACAATTAATGTGATCGAGTTTTACAATGTAAACCTTTGACAAATTAAAACAGACTCTGTTGCAAACAGGCTTTGAACATAATTTCTCCTAAAGTTGACATGAAAATACACTTTTAATCAGAAAGCTAGAGAACAAAATTCTTTCATGTTATTATTGCACTATGTCTTTTTTATCTTTTTTCACCCCTTTTTTTTTGTACTGTGCTGAGCCTCTAGTATTATAATTGAACCGAACAGATATTTTTCATTAAACACCGTGGATCTCTTCTGTGCCCCTCCTCAGATCCCTTTGAAATTCCCAGAAGTAGCAATCTGATTTGCTTTGTATTCAAAGCTTCCTTCTTGAGACGACAGTAGAAGTATGTATGATTGCTTTAAACTTTAGTTGAGGTAAATCCTATGTTCAATAACTTCATCAAATAAAGCTTGAATTTTATGGTGCATATGCCAGTCTTCATGGTTCAGTGAACTTTTTCAAATAGTACACAGACTGCCTTTATCAAATTTGTAGAAAGGGATTGATTTTGTTGTTGTTGTTTGAGTAGGCCATTTCAACCTCATTGCATGCTTTCCTGAAATAATAATGCTATATTAAAAGATAAATGATAAGCAGATTACTGTTTTTAAGGATTATTCAGAATGTTAACAACAAATATGACAGACTTGCTGCTGTAAACTTAAATGGCAAGTCTCAACCTGATTATTAAAGTTCTGTTTTCCACAGTCATTTAGGATTATAGGGCAAGCTTTTTTTGGTCTGCTAGACAGAAGCATTATGCTTTCAACTACAACCATTATACTGTTATGATTATTTTTCCCCCCGTCTATTTCCTTAGTTTTGTGGTGGTATTGATAAGATAGCCATGGAGACTACAAAGTGCTTCCTGAGCATAGCTAATGTTACCAACTTTGATAGTGGAAGAATATGCGATGAAAGCAGACACATTTAGAACATTATCCATTTCCAGATTGATAGTCAGTGACAGGACAAGTGGTAACAGTTTAATGAATTATTTTGAAACCTGGCTAGTGCAATGAATTCCCCTTGGATGTTTTCTATCCACATTTTCTAAGGCCATTTGTATGTAGCTATATTTTCCTGCGTTTGTTTGCTTTTGTCTGTAGTTGGATGATGAAAGGACTGCCTTTAGCATACACAGGAAGCAGCACATTTAAAAGCATCTAAAATGCAAATCTACCTAAAATTTTGGTTAGGAAGTATGTAGTAGCAGCTTCTTAGTTGCTGTCAGAGAACATAACTCCATAAAAGACACAGGCATAGTGCTAATGTGTCCAAGCTGAGCACATATCCTCCTTAGGTCCCTATCAAAGCAATACATGATCAAAGCTTTCTTTGTTCCTTCTCCCAAATAGTTTGCAATGTAGCATTCAGTTTTAATTGGTTTATCCTAATTTCCTTTTTGTCAGGGCCTTTTTGTAGCACTGGCAATTTTAAATGACATGCGTCTTGGGATTTCATAGGCAAAATTAATGCCAGTAGTAATTAGACATCGCTAAGGCCTAGGATTTAAAGAGGAATAGGTTCACATAGGGAAGGTAACAGTAGTATTATTTGAACTTTTCAGCATTGTCAGAATGCCAACGACATGGTATCATAGTCTTTGGTGTCCAAACAGTATGGAGAAAATGGAAGCTTATTTTCACTGGCTTTGAACCAGCCAAAACCAGCCAAACCAAGCTAAAGGTTAAAACTTACATGATGGTGGCAATTCACTCATTCTATATTGGAATAGAACAAAAAAACCCCCAAGCAATAACAAACCCTGTAATTTGGGAAAGTCTGCACACAAGTGCTTGTATGACTTTTTGTTTGGAGGAAGTAACTTTGGACTAAAACTAACAGATATAGTGGGGAGTGGGTACTTTGCAGGGAAATATATAGTGGGCGTTTCTTATCCTCTTTATCCTTAATTTGCTTCAAAGCTCCCAAAACCACATGACATTTTTTGTTGCTTCTGGCTGAGAAGGAGTTCATTTTCCCCCAGCAGCCCTCACAGTGCTGTGCCTTGCATTGGTAGCCAGAAAGGTGTTGGTAACACCCCAGTGCTTTGGCTGCTGCTGAGCAGGGCTGGCACAGCATCAGTGCTGTGTGCCCAACATTTCCCCTCCATCAGTAGTCTGGTGTTGGGCAAGATCCTGGGAGGGGACCGACTAGGCCAATTGACTAAAATTAACCAAAGGTCTATTCCATACCATGTGACAACTGCTCAGATATAAAGGCTAAGAAAAGGAATAGGAGTGGGGGCATTCATTATTTACAGTGTTTGCCTTCCCAAGCAACCACCACACAACTGCACCCTGCTTCCTGGGAACTGAGTGAACATCACTTGGTGAAGGGAAGTAGAGAATCAAGTTGTTGGGTTTTCTCTTTGCTTGTGCATGTGCAAACTTCCACTTTTGCTTTAGTAAACTGCCTTATCCCAACCCAAGAGTTGTTTTCCATCTTATTTTCTATCCCCTGTCCAGCTGGGAAGGGGGAGTGATAGAATGGCTTGGTGGGGACCTGGTGTCCAGCCAAGGTCAACCTACCACATATTAGGCAAATAATCTGAAGTCATTGTCTATAAAGATGATCAATTCTCTCACATGTTTTCCTTGCCCTCTTTTGGGGCTTTGGATGCAGCTGCCATCTGCAATGTGGTCTTTGGTTCAGTGATTCCTTTGTCTATTGTCCCCCAAGATCTGTAACAGTGTGGCCTCATTCCTCATGAATTTCCATCTGGATGGTAAAAGGAATCAGTAAAGCAGGGTCTGATGAGAAAGAGAAATTGCTCAACAACCACTAGAGAAATCCACATAGATAAACTTGTGCTTCAAGGTTGGGATTTTTAAACTTATATGTTATGAAAACCTGATCATAGGGTATGCTTAGTGTCGTGAGAATGTCCTTTATTCAGTTAAGGTGTCCATTAAGTTCTTGTAATCTGCTCGTCCTAGTCCTGACAGGTAATTGGTGCTGACCTGCTCAGAAAGTAACCTGAATATGAAACAAAGTTTGTAGTAGATATGAGATGTCAAGAAATAAATAGATAAATATTAGGGAGTTAGAGAGGGCACTTCATTAAAAACTCAGTATTCAGGCAAGGTTAGAAGTAAATTATAGATTCAACCTGCCTCTAGGTTTGTTGGGAGCAAGGGTGTATGTACTGAAATCTCTTGGGTATGGTTGTCATCAGCAATAAAATAAAATGTACTACCAAGGGCTTATGTGGATATTCTTTTTTTTGGCTGAACATTAAATGCAGGGAAAAAATATGTGAAAGCTTAAAAAAAAAAGAATCTAATAGAGCAAGAAAGACTGGTAAGTACTGGTTAAAACAGTAGGAAACTGGCCTTTGGCCCATGGTGGAAGGTCGATGAGGTTAAGCTGACATTGCACATTAGAATGTTTAACGTATTGTTCTGTGCATCAGCATTTTGATTTCATATTCATTTGATAAATAATGCAGTGAGAACAGGAAAAGGTACATATGAAGCTCCTCTGACATTGCTTGTAACAGTGGAAAGGAATAGACTTGCAGTTCCTGGAATGTCAGTTGCCACACATACTAACAATTATACAGAAAAAACTCTCAGACAGCAGAATGCAAAATTATCCTCTTACAAGTTAACCCCGCTGCTGTACTGGAAAGACTTAAATAAACTTGCATTCCATTTGCACATGCTGCAAAGTGAGAACTGTATCTCTAGTCTATTTCTTTTGTGCTGCATTTGAATTGGACATTTTCAAACCTAATGCAAATGAAGGATGACCCTCAAACTGAGAGGGTATTTGGGTTCCTTACGTGTTAACACACACGCACAGACACACACATATACATGTATACAGAGAGACATATAAATACTGTAAATGTCAGTTGAGTATCTGTAGCTCATACAAGTCTCTGAGGAGAATCTCACTGGAGACACGCAGTCTCATCTACCAGAACAAATTGAGAGCACCTTCCCTGACCCAAGTGACGCTCCTCTTTCCCAGTGCCTTTACTCCTTCCTTTTGGGTGTGTTTTCCAGCTCATTTTCTGAGTAAAACCAGCCAGTCTGGTGAGAGACCAGAGAATTACATACACAATCTATATAGTGATGAAATCATCTTTCAAGTACGAGAAACCCCAGCCTTGTGTTGTAAGACAGGATTAAGATTAAGGTTAGGTCCAGTTAATCAAAAGAGATTTACCAGGTTGTTTTCATAGTATATGTTGATGACAGGAGTTAGAAATAGTTCATGGCATTTCCTCTTTTTAGAAGTAATGAGGCTGATTGTTACTTTTGACTTTTATTGTGACTGGCAATCTGATTCAATGAGCAATCACATACAGTATGTGTAATTCTATTATTTATTGCTTTGTTCACTATTCACTTTACAATTTGGCTTTAGATAGCTATCATTTCAAATTATTCGGTTCAGTGCTGCAATTAGACAGTCGATAGTCAGTGCTAAGTAATGCTTTCTTCTGGCACATGGTAATACTTGAAGAATAATTCCATTCTCCTGATCAAGACAAAGCTGCCGAGAACTGTGCATTCAATTTTCTCCTATTCCAGATTGGTTATTTGAGTTACTGCAGCTCCTGAACTTATGCAGTTTCAGTTGCTTACTTATCTGCAATAAAATTGTTAGAGCTAAGGAGGCTCTGAAAGCTTTTCTGATTAACAGGCTTGATGCTTTGTGGAGTGCATTACTGCTATGGTGAGAACTATATATGGGAATAAAGCAGCTTAGTAGCCTTGGTGCCCCAGCAATATGAAGGAGATGATTTAAAAAAAAAGAAAAAAAAAAGTTAATTGGGTTCATTTGTGCTTGAATGAGGTCAGAGACAGCCAGTTGCATTTTTTCCCTGTGTATTGGCTTTATGAGGTAGTCCTGCCATGAAACAGAGTAAGTTCTGCTGGATAACTAAAGATTCAGATTGTTTAAAGGCTTTTACATAAGTCAAAATGACTATAAAACAAAAAAACTATATTCAGATGATGGTTGCTGTCTGCTCATTTCTATTTTTGCCACAGTCTTTGTCCCAAATCTGAAAAAAAAAATTGTCAGATTCTGTTTTTGTTACAATTTTTTTCCTCAGTAATGAAATATCAACATTTTCATGGTTTGTACACTACATGAAATATAATATTTTGCTGGAATCCTTTGACCTTTTCAAAAACATGTATTTTGATCGTCTGGCAATTCTGCTATTTCCCTGCAGGTTAGAGAGGAAAGCTATGTTTTGTGGAGGGGGTGAATTTACAATGGCATTGCACTGGGCTCTGTGGCAGGTATTCATATGCAGCCTGGATATAGGGATGGTGGTGATTTGTAATGGTTAGCCTTGCAAAATGCAGTGACCTGGACAGATTTACTTTTTTTTTTCCCCCACTGGATATCATTGAAATAGGATCTATTTTGATGAAAAGAAGAAAAAACCTTCTCAGAAAATGTCCAATTACCCAAGATGAAGCTCAAGTCAGACCTCCAGGAATGACACCCAATTCTGTCTTGCACCTGAAGCCATCTTCTTTTTCCCCAGCAACACTGATAAACACAACTTTTCAGCACAAAGGCTTCAGGCTGACAAAAATTCCCTGCATACTGTTTTGTGAAAAATGTCAGCGTTGAGAAAAAACCCTTGTTTTCTTTTTATATAAAAATGAAAATCAGACTTTTCACAATATTTTATGAGAAAGAAAAAGACCGATCCCTTATCTTCTGAAGTGGTATGAAATACATAGGTAAAACATATATATGCAAGGCAGAGAGAAGCTAAAGTAAATCTGAGCCACCAGTTTTCTTGGACCAAGTGAGGGTGTTGAACAGGAGCTTAATGCTTCTGGTAGTGTCTCACGTGACTAGGACACCCCTTGAAAGTTAGGGTATGGTTTTGACACGCTGATACAATACCCATAATGGTAAAGGTGCCTCACTTAAGAAAATTCTGCCCAGCCCTACCCACAGCTGGAGTTCTTTGAGAACCAGACCTGCCAGGTTGAAGCACTGCTATCTCCTTCTGTACCTGAAATTCTGTGGATGCTGCTCTAGTCTGCAGTTGATGGACAGTCCAATATTTTCATCTCCTTTTGCAGCTTCTTTCTTCCATGTTTCAGTCCCGCCTAATGACACAAGACAATTAGTTTTTACTATGAGGTATGACAGGTCCCTTTTCCCTGCACATTTCTGTTTTCATCGTTCCTCACTTCAATTTGTTTTAAGTCTTTTTCTAATCTGAAGCACTCTCCTTTTAATGGCCAGTGTCCTCTTTTAAATTTCTGCATAAAAGTAGTATATTTTTCTTTTCAGGTTTGTGCAAATTAGGCACTCGTGTTTCACGCTGCATAAAGTTCTGCTGCAATTTCTTGGATAGTCTTTTGCATTTTACTTCTTTTACATTCTTACGTCTGTTTAACATCTTTGTTGGTGACATGGACAGTGAGATTGAGTTTGTCCTCAGCAAGTTGCCAATGACACCGAGCTGTGTGGTGCAGTCGACATGCTGGAGGGAAGGGATTCCATCCAGAGGGACCTTGACAGGCTTCAGCGGTGGGTCTGTGTGAATCTCATGAAGTTCTACAAGGCCAAGTGAATGTTCCTGCCCCTGGATTGGGCAATCCCAAACACAAGTACAGGCTGGGTGGAAAATGGTTTCAGAGAAGCCCCGAGGAGAGGGACTTGGGGGTGTTGTTGGTGGATGAGAAACTCAGCATGACCCAGCCATGTGCACTTGCAGCCCAGAAAGCCAAAAGCATCTTGGGCTGCATCAAAAGTGGCTTTGCCAGCGGGTTGAGGGAGGGGATTCTACCTGCTTGTGAGACCCGATCTGGAGTGCTGCTTACATCTTGGTGGTCCCCAACATAAGAAGGACACAGACCTACTGGAGTGTGTCCAGAAGAAGCTGCAAAGATGGTCCGAGGGCTGGAGCACCTCTGCTGTGAAGACAGGCTGAGAGAGCTGTGATTATTCATCCTGGAGCAGAGAAGGCTCCAGAGAGACCATATAACACCTTCCAGTACCTAAAGGGGGCTGCAAAAGATCTGGAGAGGAACTTTTTATGTGGACATGTCATGATAGGACAAGGTAGGTTTAGATTAGATATTAGGAACAAATTCTCCACTGTGAGAGGCTGAAACAGGTTGCCCAGAGAAGGTTCGGATGCCACATCCCTGGAAGTCTTCAAGGCCAGGCTGGATGGGGCCCTGAGAAACCTGGAGCAGTGGAAGGTGTCCCTGCCCATGGCAGGGGGGTTGGAACTAGATGGTCTTTGAGGTCCATTCCAATCCAAATCATTCTATGATTTTATGATGTGACTCAATGATAATCTTTTGTGTGTGGGCCTTTGACTAAAATTCCATGGGGTTTTTTGGCCTTCAAGTACGCTGTGATGGAAACAACAGCAGAAATTATATAATCAACATGTTCTGTAAGTAAAAATAATAGGGCTGTTTTCAAATGTCCTTAAGTTACAGGATAGAGGAAAATATTCATATCACTTTTATATGTCTCAGCTCCAGAGGTAACACACCTTTCAGACCTTTAATATTAGTGCTGGCAACCTGGACACAACCTGATGAGAATTAATTTCTTTTTAACTATGGTATGTGATTTAATCTGCCATCACACAATTTTTGAATAATAATTTTACTGCCTAGTTATTTTCACATTTGACATTCACTTAAACCTTTCTTATGTTGTAAAGAAAATAGCTTTGATGTAGATAGTTATATGGTAATTTAACATTTGCATGTTCATTATTTGGGCATTTCAGTTGTATAACATGTCTTGCTTAAACACCTGATCCCTCCTTCCCATCCATCAGATCACAGTAAAGATACCTGTATCAGTGAAAATTTCACTTATAATTCTAGTTATGGATAGAAGTTTTTCAGTATAACTTGCTATCTTACAAAAAAAATCTTTTGATAACAGTATTAGGTATAAGAAAGTGACTGATCTTAGAGACTTTGTAAAAAAACTTTCCTTGGTTACATAAGATCTTTTGTTAGATTTGAAAACATAATTTTATTGCGGAATGAAGAGACAATCTTTTGCATAGATAGATTTTCTAGAAATGAGTGTATGAGTGGGAGCTTCAATTCTAAACTTGTTTGATTATCTCCAAGGTAAAATCTAGATTAGATCTGCCATGAAATATTGATATAGTTTTATGTATAATAGATATAAATTAATATAAAACATATAAAATATAATATAAAATTATATATATATGCATAAATTATAATTTCTTAAACAAAATATTCAACATGCAGCTCAAATCTTGTACAGAGACAGAACTGCACTCACCCAGTCCTTCACAGAAAAGGGGCACATTTTACAGTAGATAGCTGCTAAGATTTCATCATACACTGCTTTTACATAAAATTTTATGAACCTCTGCTTGAATAAAAATGCATTATTGAATGTTGATCATGTAATGAACATTCTGTGTTTTCTTTCAGGGATTAATGGTTAGGTAATATTATGAGGGGGTCTGTAGCAAGAGGAACTGTTTGCTTTCCTCCCTCTGGGAAAAACAGAGAATGCAGATTTCTCTAGCTAAGTGTTGCTACATCAGAACGTGGTATTCACGTGAAAAATATGCCTCTAAGCTCTGCTATTACTGCCTGTCCTCTTTCTAACAATTGTGGAAGAGCTGTGAAAGGAAGAAATGCAATAGGTATAGTCAATAAAAAAGAAATAAAGTCTGCCATGAGAAATTGCATAGCATTCTGAAGCTCATCTGTACAAACCTGTATACTAGTTCTAAAGGGAACAGAATAAACCTTTCCTTTTGTAAGTTCAAGGAAGCCTTTCACAATTAATGGGTACGTAGTTGATCTAACAGCTACAAGACTTTAAAAAATATAGTTCTCTGTATTCAATTTGAATTTTAAACTCTGATAATTGGAATGGATTCAAATGCAAGTTTTAGCTTTGATTTTGTTAAGGTGTTTCTGCACACATAAGTTTTTCTTTACAAAATAACGTTTCTTGGACCCATACCTTGGCACAAATGAATATTTGGTTTATTGAATAAATCACAAATTTATTTTCTTTGTTTTCTCAGAGGTTCTTTTTCAGGTCTTTATACTCTTAAAATTCATGTTATCCTTAACAGAGATTTACCTCTTGCCACACCTGACTGCACCTTTAAAATTTTACCCATAATGTGTTTTTTAGAGTACAATTGCTGCAGGACTTAAAATGGAGACATAGTTAAATATCACTCTTTCTCTTTTATTTTTTATTTTCAAACCTTATTTTCTGAGAACCACTTGGGTCTGATCACATGTCAGGACAGCTCAGGCTGGAAGGATGAGATAATAGAGAACAGCAAGAGCAGAAAATTCCCCTCCAAAACCTACTCTGCCTGTTCAATTTCTATTCTGTCCAGAGGAGCTATAAAACTAGAGAGAGGTGAGTAATAGATTTGAGAGTCATCAGAAATATAAATTATAGCTAGACATTTCCTATCAGCATCCCATGCAGTTAATGATAAACAGTCAATGAGATGTATGCACTTCTAGTATTTTTATAATGAATCTATTGCTTCCATGACAGCTTACTGTCAAATATTATGCTTTGGAATTTATAACTTTTGATGCCATTTTAATAGATGGTCTGGATTTGCTAAAATCTATTCATTTTCTTTTTAGGAGTATGACACTTTCACCTAATGAACTTCATGAACATGCCTAATGAAGTCCAAATGGCTCTGCAAACACGTCTCTACACATGAGGAGGATTTTTATTCTTCCTTCTTTATGTCTCCCTGCTTTTCTTTCTCTCTCTCTCTCCACTTCCTTCGTTTCTTTCTTTTAAATGACTGCCAATCAAAAGAGAACAAACAATATTTTTAGAGAGTAATAGTTGAGTGGCTCGGGGGAAATGAAAAAAAATACAAATGAGATTATTTAAAATTGTAATTGCATAAAAAAGGATCACTTCTGTACTTACCGCCTGACTTATTATTGATCTTCCTACTAGTCCTTTGTGTGTTTACAATCTTATTTGCTAGATGTCTTCAAAAGCGTTAAAATAATAACTGCTCTGCAAGCCTAGATCCTCTTTGCATCATTCCAGAGTTGTTTGCCCAGTGATCAGACCAGATTCAAGAGGCAGGAAAATGCAGTATTGGATCCCTGCTACCAGAAAAGCAGGCTTCACCTTTGGAATCATGCTTGAATATCAACCATTTCACTCATCTGTGTTTTAATCTGATTGTTCGTAGCAGAAATATTTACATTACAAGTTTACTGCCCTTTGCACCCACCCTAGCCCTAAGCAGGCCATGATTTTAGGTGACAAGAAATGCATCACGCTGAACACAATTGTATTTCCACTATAAAGGTCTGGTTTCCCCCGTGCTGTTTTTATGCCAGTTTAACTCTACAGATTTTATTAGCTGCCAAGGCAGGTGAGCTGTTTGGGAAACACCTTCCTTTCCCCGCACTGCCTGCCAGGCAGTTGCAGCCTCCTTGCCCTCAGACTTCTACATAGTGATAGCTCTCAAAGGTAGGTCAGCCTTTTCCTGGCTTTATTGATGGCCTGTTTTTTCTTCACAAGCTATTCTTCCTTTTTTGCTGATATGGGAGGGATGAGACCTCCCTTGTAACAAAGAGGTTTAGAGAAGAGTAGGTGACATATTCAAGTCATGTCTAGAGGAGTTGCTTACTGCAACCTAAATAGTACTGAAGATCAAAATGTATGAAAATGGCAGTCAGGATCTTCTGTTACTTTTTGTACTTTATAATTTGAATATTAATCTTACCATTTAGAAGAGCATCACATGCTCACTCTTTTTATAAGTGCACGCAGGGCATTTTTACACACTGTCTTATAGCAGAAATCTACACAACTGCTAATAAGCCTCGTGTTTTTTAAATAATTCCAAGCTGTAGTTGAAAAGCCCCAACGTCCTGTTCTTCTAATAGAAGAGCTGGCAATTTTGTAACATCTCATAGCATATGCAGGTTTCATGTGTGTTCATTACGTGGAGTCTGGGAACTGCTGCCTAATTGTAGAATCAGGCAAGCAGTTAGAGAGGAACTGGCTAACACAGCTATCGTCGAGCCCCTCAGCTGCTACGAAGGCTGCATATAAATGTGGCAGCAGTGTGTATGGCTATCCTACTTACTGAAGTCAGGATGGGAACAAATGGAAACGTGAAGGGAGAGCTCCACAGAAATGGGTGCAAAGCAGTATAATGGACAGGCTAAATGGCAGAGGTGGAGATGTGGCAGCCTAAAGGCAGGAGAGAGGGATGAGGAGGAGAATTTATAATGAGTGCTATGGGCTCTATAATCAGATTTTCAAATGTTATAGGGCACTTGAAGCAGAGATGTGAACAACTAATAAGGGCTGTGAGCAAATTAGGATGGAGACCCCACTGGGATAGGGAGACTGTGAGACAGGCTAATTTTCCAGGAGATAAGGTTGTTGCTATCTATCTGAGGGACTAGTATAGGCAAGATGGTTGTGAATGGATATACTGAAGGGAAAGCTGATAATGAAGCCACAAGTAAGAGAGAGAAGATGAAATGGAGAAGACTATGATAGCTGGTCTGTAGAGCAATGGCAAAATGAGTGTAAGACAAGGGCATGTGCTGCATCACCCCACATTGCTGGAAGAGAATGGATCTCAGTACAGTCCTGTGTTAAAGTGGTTTTTTTTCCTTTAACTGACTCACAGGGAAAACTATAGGCTGAATTCTGTAATTTTGCCTTTTGCTATATTCTGTTGAAGCAAAGTATTCTAAAGTCTTCTTTCTAGTAAGTATCTGAACAGTTCATAACAAATCATCCCTTTCAGGAGATCATTCATTATTAGACATATTGATGGCATGTTTGAATCTCTAAAGCAGTAATTTATGCTATTAGCTGAGTTGTCTTGATGACCTTCACTACACTAGTATTTTACTCATTCTTTCATATTCTTGTACTTCATACATACCAGAGAATAATTCATATCCTTGGTAACCTTTGCAAATGATTTCCCCAGAGGTTTTTCTTCATCAATACTAGAGAAAACTAACCCATTGTCATCATCCCCTAAAAAGTAATTAGCCATGAATAATTGCTCCTTTCTGACATCTTTCTAACTTTGCACTGAATTGATTTTTTTTTTTAAGTAGATCTATTAATTGTGGAAGCATTAGGCTGCCTTCACACTTTTATTCCCCCATTCCTTATTCCTTGCTTTTGCTACAAGTGCTCTGGATTACATTTTGTTTGTCTTGTTTAATGTTGCTTGCACAGTTCCCTAGCTTTATGATACTTTGAATTCCAGACTGGTAGAATAGATTTTTCTATGCAGTGTTATTAGATTCGATTTTGGAATACTTTTACACAGTGAGTTATATTTGTGCAAGTTTTATGCCACTTTCATGGGACATGTTTCCTCTTATTTACCCAGCAGGTAAATAAGAGTTTGTCACTGCCAAGCAAGATCCAAGGAAGAAATATTGATCAGAACCATGGTCCCCTATCTTTTCGTCACTGATCCTTGCTTTGTGTACCTGGCACAGTTGGTGCTTCGCAGGGTGTTCTGGAGTTAGCTGAGCTACTGCCCAGGGCTCGAGGATGTGGCCTACCTGTGATACGCTTATGTCTCACCCAAAGAATCCTAAATAAAGATGTTTCAAAAGTAAACATGTTTTAAACTGCTGCAGCTCCACTGACTTTAACAGAGCCATGTTTTTGTAATAGTAAGAGAGGATGCAGGGAATACAGTGTTTTGTGTTCCACATGCCTATTCTTCTGTTTCTACATATGAGTAGCAAATCACCATATATTTCCCTACTGTCCTGTCTGAATACTTCCTTTTTTTGTCTGAGTTCTGCTGCAATCCCACCTCTCTTTCATATAATGCAGTGGTGCTCAGCATATGTTTCAGAAAGCTTTGAATCCATTTTAATAATTAAAATAGCTTTTTATTTTAATTTCTAAAGTAATATCTTCTTGTGCATTTCTGCACATTTAAGGTTCGTCCTTCTGGATTTGTGTGCCCCTTTCTCTCACCTAATATATTTGTAAAGGTATTTTAAAATGTTTATTTGACCAATCCTTCTCTTTTACTTCTCTGGTTTGTTCAGTCTACATAACTATTTGGCTAAACGACTATATTTTTGTTGGTTTGCTTTCCCAACTTTTATAGATTTAATAGATTTTTTAAACCTCCTATAATTGTTTACTTCATTTGACATTTTCTTCTCCATAATCCTTCTTTCTTTTGCATGTAAGTCTAGAGAATCTTAATCACTATGGATTTGGAAAATTTGGTGGATTTTAATGCTTTCTACTAGTTTTTACTGGTAGCTTTTTGTTTTTGTAAGCCTTATACATGTCAAGTTCTCCTAGATTTCCATTGAAGTTCTGCCTTTAGGACTGAACTTGTTTACTTAAATCCTCTAAGTGCTCCTTTCTGAACTGATAACCTTTACACTGTTTTATTACATGAACTCATTCTCTACTCTGTTGGATACAAGCATTCAGTAGTTACAATTTTCAGGCTTATCTATCTTTCTTGTTTCTTTCTATTTCTTTTCTATCTGTAAACATTACTATAGGCTGACTACTTCCTCGTTGCTGACTTTGGTAGTTGCTTCATGAATCCTAAAGTTAACTTCAAAAGGATTTAAGACATTTGTTTCTGTACATATATCAGTATACCCCAGAAATATAGCAACCTAGTGTGTTAGCCCAGGAATATTTTATACATTTCTTTTTGCCTTTGACTGTGCTTTCCTTTTCTGTTTGAATCCCAACTTGTATCTTCACAGTGGAGATAGTGAATATTTTCCTGGACCCTAAGACCACGTGGCTTCTCCTTGTTTTTCTGTCTCAATTTTGAATGCAGTGCTTAGATTGAAATGTCGGTTTAGAAGGGAGATTAAAGGACTGCCAGGAGGATACCCAAGGACAGGGAATCTGCGTTCTTATATAGGGAAATTCTAGCTGTAGTCACAGATTCTGGTTATACAATTGCCATCCTAACAGGATTTCTTTGTATTTACTAGTAAAAATTTATCATGTTTATTTACATATCTATGACTGAGTAGGACCAGCTGAAAATGGAAAACATTCAGATTATATATGTATGAGTACAGTAGGGAATGGAGCTTGTCTCATAGAATTTAAAAAATTAAATATGTTTATCTTTTCTAATTTTTAACTTATTCTGATAAAAACATATTGGACTGTATTAATAATGGACTCAAATACTAAAGCAGCATCTTCATTGATTTATATCCCTCTGGCATAGCTCAATCTACAAGACATCAACAAACAGAATGTAAATTTTCTCCCGAATGCACGATCCTTTCACGCCACCACAGACTCTGAGAGACTCCTTATTATTACTTTTGATCTCTGTAGGTCTTGATATTATGAAATCCTTCTGTAAACTGAGCTGTGTGCACATTTCATCTGTGCAGAAAGCACTTAAGTTGACTTTATATTTTTTTCCACCTTCAGAATTCTTTGTTTCTGTCAATGCAAAGCTAAATTTCTCAGGGGAAGAGGGATTGAAGTCTCAGTAGAATGGGAAATTGGGAGGAAAATCCCCTATTGACTACTGGGTATGAAAAAGATTCATAGTCATCTTATTGGGAGTGTTATCTAACCTCAGATGCTTCTGTGCTGCCTTATCTATAATCTGATATTTTTCATTTGGAGTCCAAGTACATCTAATTATTTTTACAAAAATGTAAAATAAATGTGCATATAAATTATAGATTAGGAATGAGGAAACCATGGTAAGTAGTTTCATATAGTTCAGCCACTTTCTTTTACTATTACATTATTGGTTTAAGTCTGAAGTAATAAAATCCTTTCTTAAACTTCTAAAATGACTTGTATTATTCCTTATTTGTTCCTTCTGAAGCCGCCATGTATGAAAGGTTATTTATTGTGGCAATAGCACTTGCTAAAGCTTAATAGGAAAAATTATTGTAAGTGTCACCATGGTATCTGTCACAATTGCAAGTAATAATTTTGTTTCCAAAATCTGTCATCTCCTTCTTGTTTTTCAGAAGAAGATAGCATGCTGATATGAAAATTGTCTGTGCTCCACTTAAATGGACAGAGAAAACACCCAATGGCAAAGTTTTCTTAAACAAGCCTGGTGAAAATCCTTATCCGGGTGAATTTTCACCTTATTCAGGTGAAATTACTTATGTCAGCAGTTAATTTGGTCTGATATTGTTCTAGAAGGCATTTCAAAAGTTAACAATGTGAGTCTCACCATACCTAGAAATAGTGCTGACTTTTCCATGTCACTTCTGGGTCACAGTGTTGTCAGTTTCTGCTTTTAATAGAGTCTCATGATATTTGTTGGCTTTTTTTTTTCTTGAAGTCCCAGATTCTGGGGGCATATCTCGTATTTCATTTTTTAAAAAACACAGGTTTATAACTCTCGTAGTATCTCAGAAACCCTCGACAACTTGACCTGAGTTCACCTTTGGTCTCAGAAACACAGAGTTAATTAAAAGAAACAAGCATTCATGAGACTGCTAAAAATTTCATGGCTTATTTTGGCCAGTATTATTCCTTGGAGAATGCAGTAGAGATAATTTGAGACTTTTGAATGCACAGGTTAGCTGTGCAGAGTGCAGCAAAGCATTCCTCTGACTGGTGTGTGCCCAAAGCTCAGCGGAGTCCCGGTCACACATTCGGAGTAGCAGCTTTCCTGCTGGGTAGAGAGCACTTAGGCCATACGGGCTTGGGCAAACGATGGACTGAGGTTCAAACCATGGATATCTGACAGTCCATGTGTGTCTTCATCTCTGCCGTTACAAGATGGGACTGATATTATTCTGCCCTTGGCAAGGCTGTTTTGAGCCTTGACTCATTATCATTTGAAGTGTGTTTGATTACCATGAATGGGGTGGGAGGCAGAGGCAGGTTGAAATTGGTGGGCAAAGGATGTGTTGAGAGAGAGGAAATGTTATTTACCCTCCATAAAATTTTGGGTAAATTTATCCTTTTCTGATACTCCCAGATACACAGGAATATATTTAAGCAATATGTATATTTTATGTATTTATATATACCCACATATATTTCCAGTTAATTTCTTTGTAGTTTGCTGAATCTCTCATCCCTTTTTCTGTAAGGCATGCCCTGCGTAGCATATTGAGAGTAAAGGCAAACTCTGCTCACACCTTGAGGTGGCCAGAATCTGGGTGGTTGGAGGAATGTGAAGCAGCATGCTGGTGATGAGCACCCGCTGGAGGCCCTTCTGGAGATGTGCATCCCACCTGCAGCTCTGGTGCAACTCCCACCATGTTGCAAAGGTGTATGTTGTGCAGCAGGGCAATAGCTGGGTTGAGGACTGAGGGCTAACCCCGTTCTGGCAAAGTCAGCAAAGAGAGCAGGTAAGATAAAGGAAAGGATTTTAAAACAACAGAGGCCGATTTGCGTGTCTATCTTATTTGGGGTGCTGCCAAATGCTGACAGAGCTACTAAATAGGCTTCCTGTTCATTGTCAGCTCTAATGCCTGCGGTTAGAGCTGTAACCTCTGTCTGTCTGTATCCCTTACCTGCCTGGGAAAAGCGTTTCCCTTCCTCAGAAAGAGTCGTATTTTAATGCAGAATTCTTTTGTCTTCTCCCCTTCCTGCATTTGTAAATCTCCCACACGCTTGTTGAGATGTATCTTGTCTGAGGTTGTTGGCTTTTTTCATTGTTTCCCAATTTCTGTGTTGATTTTGCACAACAACTTTCTCCCGTAAACCCTTGACTAACTGGATTAAAACTTGGTTTTTGGGAACTAACCCAGAGCTGCTCCATTTCTGCCACAGCCTGTTTCAACATCACAAATAGTCTTTGGGTTTTTGGTGAATACTCACTCCATTTTTTTATGTTGTCTAGTGAGAAAAGAGACACTTTAACAATCAAGATATTATTTTATGGTAAGCAAGATAACATTTTACAAAATAAATGCAAGGTTGCTGAAAGCTTTGAAACAGAATTTTTGAACTGCTCAAAAATGCATGACTTCTTTTCTTACTCTATGAAATATTTGGACAAGGGTTTTACCGCAGCTATTCCCACTCGGTAGTTTTGTGAGTCTGTAATAGTGCAGGAATCAGAAGCAGGTATGATGGGGAAAATCCTAGTCTGGTTAGAGAGTTGCCAAGGACTTAAATTAAGCCAGGGCTTTGCCTGAAGTTTCTGCAAGGCAGAAAGCCTGCTACAGGAGGAGTGGAGAGGATTCTGATGTAGTCTCCTTTCAACCAGTACTGGAAGTCAGCTCATCTAACTTAAGCTGCCTGGAAGTCCAGTATCTACTCTAAACCAGTTTTCCAGGCTACCCTTATAATTAGCAGGAGGAGATAAGCTCCAGAGGGCAATTCATGCTGCTTTTGTGAGACACCTGCTTTAGCAC
This sequence comes from Atrichornis clamosus, assembly GCA_013400975.1. Lineage (NCBI taxonomy): Eukaryota > Metazoa > Chordata > Aves > Passeriformes > Menuridae > Atrichornis > Atrichornis clamosus. Next base: position 101,413 of record WBMZ01001164.1, read on the forward strand.
TGGATAAATCAGTCTCTTCAGTGTTTTTCATTCTTCACTGACTACAGGTGGATGCCAGACAACTAGCTCAGACCAGACGTTTCCAGTTAGGGAGGTGAATAGGTTGCTTTGTTATCAGCATGGTTTTGTGCCTGTGGAGTGTGAGTACAAACTCCTGGAGGATTCCTGCTCTCTTGCTCCTTGTGATTAAAAAGGAAATCAATGTTTGGAAGTGAATTTGCCCCTTACTGTTTTAAAAATACAATTCTTAACAGTGTAGCGGTAATGTCAGGTTTGGTGTGGGAGTAGAGCACGAAGTTGACTGCAGAAATAAAACACAGATGCAGCAGCTTGTAAGCAGCAGTGTCTCCTGTGATGGTCACCATGCTCCTCTCAGGCACTGTGACTATTGTAATGTCAAACTTCAGCCCACAGATCAGACTGGTGCCTGCTGCTAGCCAAGGAGGAGACATAAACATAACATCCATATAAAACACCACCTATATGGCCTGGGTGAAATCAGGAGTGAGCGACAGTGACTGTGCATGACTTTCCCTTTGGGTGCACAGACACATGGTAATGATGAGTTTTTAAGATGTCTGGCTCTATTTTTCTGTACGCCGTGCAGTCCTCATGCATTACTGCATGGTGGTGCAGCGGCTTTTGTAGACGTTCATTGCTCCACACCTTGTTATTTATAACAGAAAAACTAAAGGGGAAGAGGACTTGCAATAGCTGTCTAAACCCTTGTAAATGGCAACGGGGCAGAAGCAGAGTCTGTAAATGGCAGAGAGACAGTTCTTGAGTTTGACAGGCTAAAGCAAAGTTAAAAAACAACAAAACAACCAAGCCTCTAAGTAGTGTTTGTCTAACTATTTTCAAAGACGGCATTTTGAGCTTTATGTTGCTTTAGTCAGTGATGTGTTTTAGCAGAGAAACAACAGGAGTTGCGTTGAGCTCATCTCAAACACACATAAAATATTTTAGTTTCTTTTCTTTTATCTCCCCTTTAAGATACAGCTCAGGAGAACTATGTTCCAAATGACAGCATCTTTGACAACCTGTACTTTTTGTTCTACCTTTTGTTCTTCCTGTGAAAAGCCGTGTGATGAAGATTGCTGTAGAACCTTGATACCATCCCTACTTACATATAAAAAAAGAAGAAGAAGTAACCGTATACTTCCCAGAGGGTCAGACTGAGCCTTTAACTGCAACATCAATTGAAGGGCTCTGTATCCCTGAAGCAGCCTGGGGCAGGATGTATCCTTGCCTGTATGTATCAAAACGAAGCAGTAGAGCACTGAACAGAATTCCTCACTCCAGTGTTAACAAAATTCCTCACAATAAGCTAATAAGTCTACCCAGCACCACGGAAATGCCATTGATTGAGTTTCCTGAATGTGCTTTCTCCCTTTGTGCCAGCAAATGCCGCTCTGATGCTCAGGGAGAGACAGATTCTGAAAATGTAGGCACTGTTTCTTGAACCCAAAATTATTGCTTTCTTGAATTAGAACATTTGCATTTTAAGAATTTCAAACTTTGTATTTTTGCCTAATTACACGTTTTGAACTTGGTCCAAAGACAGCAAGCACTTATGAATGTATTTAACTTTACTCATGACCAATGATAAGCCCAAACACAACTAGTTTTTGAGAGGCTTTTCCGCAACCCTTTATCTCTGGTAGTAGAGGCTCTCACAAGAATAATGAATTTTCTTCACAGAATCCTGGTGAGATAAAGCAATGTTATTATCCCATTGTACAGCTGAGAGAAATGATGACACAGAAATGAAGTGTTTTTCTTAAAGTCTTATTTTCAGTTAAAAAAGAGGTTAAAATTTGAAAAAAATGTCATTGTATTATTTTAATTTAATTGATCTTGCTGTTCCAAAGACTTTTTCTGTGTATCTATACATGAAGCAAGTGGTACTCTAAAGTGCTAGTGATCATTTATGATGACAGACCTCTACTGGAAAATGAATAAAAACTCTTTTATAATGTGAGCCTTTGTGTCTGTAAGTGCATGTGTTCCTGTTTGAGTGCACTTTTTGGAGTTTAGAGCTACTAAACTAAAGTTTAAATCCTCTAGGTCTCACAGCAGGGCAGAATTTTCCAAGAATGCTGAACACAGTAGAAATCAGCAGAGACTGTAGAGAAGCAGTGAAGAAATACACACTGTATATTTTCAAAGTAAGGTCAGTGTTCATTAATATTGCTATGGAGAGCTCAGCTACGCACCGAGTTCTTCACAAGCTTTACTTACCAAGGTGCTTGGCCCTCCAAATCATTGCCTGCTTCTAGAGCAACCTGACTAGTCCTGCACTCACAGAGGTGGGAGAGCTGGCTGAGATTGTGAGAATTTGCCTTCAGATTAATGCTGTTTTTCTGTCTGGAGGCAGCATGACATTCTTTGAGAGTTGTATCCCACTGACTGCAAAAACACAGGAACAAGCTGTCTGGAGAAGAATACAATTGATTTCAATGAGAGACAACCATAAAACATGATGAGTGGCACACCCTCCACCTGACATCTGCTGTGCAAATCTACCCACTATTATCAAACTTGGTGTTCCCTCCAGATTACAAAGCAAGTCTGTGGAAAAGTATCTTCTTACACAAAAGCAAGGTCAGTCCCAATCAAGTTTCAAAACTCTTCTAACTTCACAAACAGAAAAGGGATAATGAGAGATTCAGACCTAGGTGGAAATTAGAGGTACGTGAACTCCATATGGAATGCAGAAGACACAATGGTCTCTGATGTACTGGATGTAGAGTAATGAAGAAAGCCATAGAGGCAGTGGAATTGGAGAAGATGGAGAAGATTAATGCAGAAATGGGAGGACAGTGGGATATCTTGGTGCACAGAATGGCTATGGAAGCAGAAAATGTCCATTACTCACTAGAAGGATAGAATCACTGATCCTCAATATACAGGAAGGAGGACTGCAACAAGTCCTTAAAACAAAGGATAAAGGTAAAATAATACACAGAAGTTTTCTGGGAAGGTGAAAGCAATGTCTTGAGTGTGTCCAGTAGATCTAGGCTGCAGAAGCGACAAAGTTTACCAGTCTATGAAGCCCTGTATCCTTGGGTGTGCTTGTTCAATTTTGAATTTGTTCAAGTTCCCATATTGCCTTCAGAAGGATGGGACAAGGACCTCCACAATTGAGCCTTCTCTGTTAGATGGCTGTGAACACTGAATAGATCTGAATCTTGATGCCTTCACTGGAAGGAGTGTTTAAGGGAGCTCTGCAAGGAAAATTTATTTTAGGGAGCAGCTCTTGCAGACAGGATATTACAGTATTACTATTTCAGTGCCCAGGAGTGATCAAGGTGTAGTACCACAGTTATGCGGAGAAGGAAGCATGACAGTTAAAACTGAAGAGACAATCAGGATCTCAAGGCAGTATTTTTTTTTTTCCAGGAGAAAACTATAGGATCAAATGATATATTATCAATATTACAAAATATTCATTTATTGATTGAAAAATGCCCACTCCCAAGTCTTCTCTATCTATTCAGTTAAATTTAATACCTGAGGTTTCCCAGCTATAGTGATTTCATTTCATAACCACCTTCCAGACACCAAATGTCTGGAAGAGAGGCGGAAGAGATGACAGCCCATGATGGGTCACTAGTTTGCAAGAACTGTTCAGGTTTTTTTTTCTCTCACAGGACTCAGATAAAATAAATGTAAAGGGCATGACAGACTTTAGTATACCACCCCACTCCCAGGCGTGTTCTTCAGCTGCACGGCTGTCTTTATGTTTGCCTGCAGCAAAACAGAGGTTTAAAATAATAGACAAGTAGCTATATATGCATTAAAATTCCTTTCAAAATACATTAAATTGTATGTTAATGAGAAATTTCCATTTTGAATTCTTTCATCTTGTTTGTAGACATAAACAAGAAGGAGATGATATTTATAGGCATGTTCTTAACAGACAGCATTGTGTAGCAGGAAAGATTATTTTCTGTGTGTTAGAGCTGCTGCAATCTTCAAAACACCCACTACAACAGTCTGCTTCAGTAGCCCCAAAATTCTCATTTTTCTGTCTTTCTTGATGCTACTTTGCATCTCAAGGAATCTATGATTTGTCTAACTTTTAATAAAACTAGATAGCAAGTGGATTAGGACACTCTGGGCCAAAAGAGTTTCACATGTTTACAGCTGGGCTGAATTTTGTCCTGAACAACATTTTGACCGCTCTTCAACAGAAGAAATAATCAGAAGGACATGCAGCTGCTGCATAAAGGCCAGGGGAAATTAAAATGTTTCCCATAAGGAAACAAATGAACAAAATACATATGCAGCTTGATTAGAATTTGCATTGTAACATCATTAATTACTAAAAAGCCACAGGTGGGAATGACATGAGGCATGAAAATATTGTTATGAAGGGGGAAATGATTCTGTGTCAATAGGACAGTCCTTGCAAAGGGGCATCAAACTGGTAAATGGCTAAGGCTGTCAGAGCAAGATTGTAGCAGATGAAGTATTTCATATCGAATAAATACAAAACAACAGAATATTTTTAATGCTTACTTTTTTCAGTTTTTTCCAAAAATGATTTAATTCTTGTGGGTTTTTTCCTCACAGAAGAGTGTGTAAACACTTTGTAAGTTACTGACTTTCTGTACACAACAGCTAATCCTGGCAGTTTATAATTTTATTGTTAGGGAAATGAAGGAGAGAGATGCTTAGGGTAAGACAATGAGCTTGAACCAGAACTGAGATTGGCAAACCCTGCATTTTATTGACAGCACAGGGATATTTTGGACTCTCTTTGATTGTGATTTGTCTTGTGCTACCTTACTCTACTTCTGGCAATTCTGTAAAGATGCTTCTTCCAGGGAGCTTTACTCTAGGACTCCATCATTGGCATATTCCAGGCTTCAAAAGTTGTTGCAAAATTTACAGAAATGTCTACAGATTTCACATTTAAAAAAAATTGAACTAGCAAATTGAAGTTATAAGGAAGAACACCAGGAACAAGTCTAACTCATTATGTTTACAATTATTTAACTGCACAAAATTTTAACCCAATTTTGCTGGACATCATGCTACATAGGTAAAGCTAGTTTAGTTAACAATTATAAATGTTGGAGAAGCTGCCAGCAAGCAACTAATCTGTTCTTTTGTGCTAATCTTTTCTTGCCACAAGTTGCAAAACAAATGGAGTGATACTTGGGAAGATTTTTCTATGCTTCTGAACACAAAGATCTGTCCCCTTTCAAAGAATTCAATAGTAGAATTCATAAATGAACTAAATCTTCCCTCAGATGCTGAGAAACAGGTTTTGATGCCTGTGATGCTATGAAGATGAGTAATATTCAGAAAAAAGTATTTCCCACCTTGAGGATATGTTGAAAATCTCCTCAAAGAAGAGATCTGACAGAGAGAATAATTTTAGTTTGGTGTTCTGCTTTTGGCTGGGGTAGAATTAATTTTCTTCATAGTGGCTGGTATGGGGCTAGGTTTTGGATTTGTGCTGAACAGAGGGTTGATAATACAGAGATATTTTTATTATTGCTGAGCAGAGCTTGCACAGTGCCAAGGCTTCTTCTGCTTTTCACACTGCCAAGCTGGCAATGAATTTGGGGGTGCATGGGAAGCTGGGAGGAGACACAGCCAGGACAGGTGACTCAAACTGACCAAGGGGATATTCCAGACCATATGGCATCATCCTCAGTATATAAAGTGGGGAAAAGAAGGAGGAAAAAGAAGACATTTGGAGTGATGGTGTTTGTCTTCCCAATTAGGTGTGATGGGGCCCTGCTCTCCTGGAGATGGGTGGACTCCTGCCTACCCATGGGAAGCAGTGAATTCTTTGTTTTGTTTTGCTTGTGTGTGCAGCTTTTGCTTTACCCATTAAACTCTCTTTATCTCAACCCTTGACATTTCTACCTTTTACTCTTCCCATTCTCACCCCAATCCTGCTGGTGAGGGAATGAGCGAGAGGCTGTGTGGGGCTTGGTTTCTGGCAGGGTTAAACGCTGATAATTTGGACAAGATGCATGACAAAAAATTTTAAGGTTGGGCTGTGGCCACCGGCCAAGAGCATTATTATTATTATTATGATACAGTATCCTCTGACTTCTAGCCCTCACCCACTTGTGACACACGAAGTGCAAAGCCATATATTTATGGACAGGGCAGTTTGGGTAGCTGACTCTGGTGAAGTTGCCACTGTGCTTTTTATTCCTGCTGGGTGGCTTATCCGAGTTTTGCAATGGAAAGCAGCTTAGTCTGTAGCAGCTATAGATATTTCAATACAATCTATTTGGAACACATTCTGGTATGGGTTGAGTGAAGAACAGGTACATAAGACAAAATGAAATGACTGAGCAGCAGCATTTGACTATGCAGGAATACAAGTCCTTACATGTAAACAGCAGCATGGATGAGAATGCAGCCTCTGAAAGCCGGATAAACAGTCAGTATGAGCCTCAGCCTATCTGCAGTGCACTGAAGCCTTTTCCCTTCTTTCCCCTCAGAGTACAAATTTTTTTTTACCCTTTTTCATATTTTCTCTGTAAAGAGGCTATCCCACTGTGCTCAAAACAAACCAGTAAAAAGTAAAACAAACAATCTGAAGCAAAACCCAACAACTTTTGTTATTATATGGTTGTTTTCTATCTCAAGTAAAGCAATAAAAATATTGATTGCTGGAGGAAAGCCTAAAAATCAAAATGATTTGTCTCAGTAGTAGTCCCTAGAAGAATGAGCTTCTCAGTTGCTGTAAATTGGCCTACTTCTATGGACTTAGATTTTAGTGCAATTGTCGCTTGTGTCTGAAATGTCACAAGAGCTATGAAGCATTAGATATTAGACGGTAAAAATAAATAGAAACTAACAAGGTTTGCCTTCCTACTCAAGCCCTTCAGTCATTCTCTGCCTTGCTTTTTCTAACCTAAATAAAACCAAAGGACTTAACTTTATTGCTGCTAGCACAACTCAGTGATCACTTGTAGTCATGGCCATTCAGTCCATGAAGCTCCCCTCCATCACCACCTGAATTCAGATCAATCAACCCTGCACAGCACAAGCCTTGCCATGTCATTATCAACAGCAGCTGCTTTTCCTCTGACTGGCTGAGATTGTGCCTTAGAGAGGGGTAGGATCCCTGGACTTCTTATAAGTGAGGCTGGAGGGTGGTCTCAAAGCCCTATCAGCAACATGCATGCTGCATGCAAATTGTTATCCTACCTGAAGAAAATGTATTTGCAGAGTTTTATTTTGCTGGGCAATTTGAGGAATCATGGCACTGCTGCCACGCTTATGCTTCGGGGACGAGGGTCAGCAGGGGCTAGTTGGGAGGGCTGAGGGGATCCTGCCTTAGAAAGAACCACACAGTACTGCAGGAATGCAGCTACTCATTTCAAATCCTCATCCTCAGGCAAACTTGTCCTTTTTGGACTTTCTGTCTCATAATATTTTTCACTTGCACCGTTTTCCCTTCTGCCTTCATATATGTCCTCCAGTTATTTTTTTGTGCTTTTTCTGTGTTGTGAATCCTCTGTTTTCCACTGTTGATGCTTTAGCATTCTGAATCCAAACAGTAAACTCTGCCTCTGGTCTAATCATTGTGCCAGCTATGTCTTGGTATTAGAATTTGCCCTCTGTCTTTTCATCTGTTTCAGTAATCGACCACTTTATTTGTTAGTTTAACATTTTCATTCCTTGCTCTAGTTATTGTCATTATTCTACTTATACAGACTCACTAATGTTTAACTCCATAATCATTATATGGAGAGAAAAGCTGCAAGCAATTTGGAACAGTAAGTCCCTCTAAAAAGAGAAAAAGCTTTAGCACAATTCCACCCCCCCCCCCCAACTAGAGAACTGTTTTTCAAGGCTAATCAACTAATACATCAGAATAAACTACTTCATCTCGAGAGTCAACACATGGCCATCTGTCCAGTAAACAGGAATGAAACTATGCCCCATAAATGCCTGAAGGAGAAAGAGATTTTCTGCATCTTTCATATTCAGGAGAGACAGTGGCCAAAATATTTACTGTTGATAGACATTAATATGTCCCTTGAAGGCTGCACTAGAGAAGTTGTTTTAACATAGGCCAAATCTCCAAATATGTTTCCTGTTCATGATGCTCCCACAATTTTAATTAAAGTTTTTCTCCTTAACTTTGCAGTATGATTTTAAAATAAATGTGTTGTAATTAATTTCAGAGACAGGAGCTTGGCTCATAAATCTAGATTCAAATGATCTAGACAGGCCATTTCAGCCATCCTCAGCCTGTAAACAGAATAGCTATGAGTAAACATTTCTGTCTTTCATGTATCCCTTTTAAAAAGCCTGTTGGTAAGATTACCTCACATACCCCATGCAATCTTTAACTTTAAGAAGGCTTTCCTAATGTCATGTCTAAAACTTCTTTGAAACACTTTAAACTTATAACCTCTGGTCTTACCTATATTACACAGAAAGATCAATTTATCCCTTTCTTTTTTGGCAGCAAACTTTTACATGTTTGAAAATGGTGGCCTTTTAGTCCTATGAGTAAATGGAACCAATTCTTTCCATCTTTCTGGCTGGACTGTGATTTTTAGCCCTGCGGTCTTTTTTTATTATTGTCCGGAGTCTTTCATGTTAGTCAGCTGTTGTCTTGAACTATGAATGTCTGGTGGCTGACTTGACATTCCATTGAGACTTTCCTTACCAGGTGCTAAGCATAGTATGAGGTTTACCTTTACATATGACCCTTACATATAATGTTTACAGGTTTCAGTACAATGCTTGCTTTTTCTTTTGGTTTTGAATTCGTTGGACATAATTATTCCTTTATAGCAGCACTAGCAAAAATGTGGGTCACTAGCTCAGCTACAAAAGAGGCTGCAAAATATTAGAAAACGTGTATATTAATGCTTGTCCTTCTTTCTCCTTCCCTGCCCCCTGTATAGGTGCTGCAAAGCCTCTGACTAGTAAAAGACTTTGAGAGATAATGTGATGTTTAATACCACTTAGTTTTTGAAAAAAGTTTCTCTTTCAAGAAGCAAGTAGCAGTGCTGATCCCTTTAAAACTTGCTTTCCACATACAAGATTACTGCTTCCCTTCCTCTGCCTCTTGCAAAGACCCAGACTGATGCTTCCCTAGAATTCCTAAAACCCTTTTGAAAAGATGTGGCTGCTTTAGGAGGGTGGTAAAGCCTTATATAATACTGAAGCTTCATTAAAAATGCACTTTATCTCCAAAGCTTGTGAGCTAATACAGTGTAAGGAAGGGCAGTGCAGGGTGATATTGATCAATGGTATTTTTCTTTGCATATGTCTTTCTCGTCCTCAAGCCACTTACTGAGTTATCTCCACTCTAATCTTCCTGGCGCCCTGCGCACTGAGTTCTTGCTGAAGTTAATGGCAGAGCTGCATGCAAACTTCCAGGTTCAAGCCCTCTCTCAGAAGCAATCTCTCCTGCACTTGCAGATTCTGTGATACTATGAAAGCTTTTCTGTGCGGCTGCTTTCCTCTTGTAAACAGGATCAAAGGCAGCATGTCATTTTTAAATTTTATTTTATTTTGGTCTGCTGTCTGGTTGCTGTCATCTCTTCCTATTCTGGCTCATCTTGTATTGCACCTTGAACATTTTATCTCACAGCACTTCACAGTTTGGTTCCACCCTTTCTGTGTGGTACATGACATATTTGAGTATTTTTTTCCTATCAGTATGGCATTTTGTATGATACATGCTATTCTGCTGAACTAATTGTGATAAGTCATGCTGCTAGATCCAGTACAAATGTCCCTTTTTCAAGGTTTTTCTTAGTCTTACATATCCTTCACTTTCTAAACATGCAAGTTCTGTTTTCCTAATTGATCTATTTGTATGACAATTTGATAATGTAAACTCTGTCGCTATTTTCCTAGGACACAAAAACACAGGCATTTCTAGATGATACCTGAGAACAGTCCTGAATATCTATCACATAGATGATGTAAAGCACCAATGCTCCAACTGGCCTAAATGTCTCAGCATTGCAACTGTGAGTATTCAAACAGTATTTTTTTCCCTAAGCCCTTATTTGTAACTCTTTGGCAAAAATAAGCAGCTGAAGAGAATGCAAACTCTTCTCAGCTGAGGAACCTCTTTCAAATCCCAAATTACACTAAGCAAGGTCATCCCTACAGTTCTCAGTAACTCCAGGAAAGTAATTGCAATCTTTCAGTCAAAGATTCAGTCTCAAAACCTTTGAGGATTTCAGTCCTCAAAGCCATTTTCCTTGCTTCTTTCACATCTGGATTTAGACTCCTGCCTTTCAGAAAGCAGGCAAAATCTATCAGATGAAATACTGACTCCTGAAAAATAAATTACATAGGGGGTACATCAGCCTAAGTCATCAGAGTTGGATGCAAGGGGTGGCTGCAGGGTAAAAAAAGATGGGTTTCCATATGCAAGAGGGATAACTGAGCAGAATTAGTGGAGTGATCATTCCTCTGTACACAGCCTTTTAGGGATACTATGAAAAGATACCCTCAGCTCAAGGAGAATGTGGAAAATCTAAAGGGATAAGATGAGCACTTGCTCTGTTCTATCTATTGAAGAAGTGGCTGAGAGGCAGTCATTGTACTTATTTACTTTTCACTGAATTTAGTTAGTTCTCTACAGAGAGGAGTTCTAATATCTGGGTGGGAGACACAGAGAAGGGCTCCAACCTGTTGACCAACACTAAATGAAGCATGGTATCCGAATGCCAAAGTTAGAAGACCCCATCCATAAATAACAGAATGTCATTTTGTAGCAATGAGTTTTAAATAAGATTCTGGAAATCTCTAACTAAACACGGGGAATCAGGACTATTCGATTTATTCCGCAGACTACTAGCTCTTGGAGAGAACATCAAGCTAGACAAATACCACAGAGCACATGCAAATTCCCCAGTCGTTCTATCTCTGAGGCTGTAGGAGAAGAAGTTGGATATTCCCACTAAGACAACGTTGACAAACAGGATTTTGTCTTCAAGATCAGAAAAACTCTCCCCCAAGGCAGAACTAGATGCTGCTCCTATGTGGCACAGGGTACAGACGACCCTCTGGTTTGGTCCTTGCCCACTATGCCAGGTTCACACATTGAGAGGCAAAGGTGGCTTCCTCCTGATTCAGAGCATCAGGGACTGTGGTTTTTTTCTGCTGTGCCTCTGTTATCTGGCATTGCAAAGACCATGGGCATTTGTGGTGGCTCTGTTTCAGCTGATCGCTGTCTGAAGCACTTAACAGTAAGGTCTCAAGGGAGCTGAAATGTTTTAATTTGTGTAAAAGTTACTGGATTTCCTTACAGGGGAGAAATGTAATGGCCTGTGATACAAAAGAGGTGACCTTCAGCTCTGATTTTAAACCCTGTTATAAATTTCTATGCACATATATTGCTGAGGGAAGGTTTTGGCACAATATGCTTTTAATTTAACAGTCTTGTTTATTCCAGTAGCGCAGAGGTGTTCTAGCATGTACGAAAAGTTAAATTCAGAGAAAGTAATTCTAACCAAAGATCAAGATGAAAAGCCAAGCTACATTATAAAGATACTTAAGCAAATGTACTATATTTAATCTACTTTCATCTTAAAGCAACTTCCAATTTTCTCTTTCACTTACATTTCTAATGCAGTGGTATTTATTACTTATTGCCTACCTTACCAAATGAGCAAGAGTATCTAGAGATACCTTCTTGCTGATTAGAAAGTTCTCACTGCAAAATAATAGATTTATGAAATATACATGAAGAAACTTTTATTAAAATTACATTAATAGCCAAATTCTGCACACAATTACACTCGGCCATTGTGGAAATCAATGAATTGCACCTGGATAATAGAGAGCAGAGTTTGCCCTGACTGAATAATTTTAGCTGATTAGAAACAATGAAATGATATATTAATATTGACACTCCCTGTTTGAAACACCCTTGTTGTATGGACCCAGGATTGATGATTTAGTGCTCTGTGTAGAATAAAAAAGTCAGTCTGCCAGCCAGCCCTGACAACAAGACCATATATACTTAGACAAATGGTCTCCACTTCTGGGAGGCAAAAAGGAGGAGAATCTTCTTCTCTCCTGATTTGCACCAGCTCACATTTAATATTCCCCCCAAGTAGCTGATAATACATACCCAAGCAAGGTTTAAACTCACTAGCTCGGGTGTTGAGAGCAATGGAGCTCCAGCAGCATCGAGTTCAACAGAGGCTAAGCACTCAAATACTTAATCTGTTCTGTCACTAGTTAGCTTTGGCACCTCTTTTAGGTTAGCTACAATATGAGACTGGCTGCAGCCCAACCAGCAGGTTTATTACCTCCAATGCAGAACTGGTTTTATTAGCTTGGGAATAGTACTGTGCTAATGTAATATGTATGATGCCATATAGATAGGGAGGTGGCTTTAATTCTTTTGGTCTGCAAGCCAAAGTCTCATGGCTCTGCACTGTGTTTTATACTCTAAGGGAATTATATTCTTCATCTGAGGGAACATCTGGCCTGGAGGAAAAAAAAGGTCTGGGGCAAATGACCATGCCCAACTGTTTGGATGTTTAGTTAGGGCTTTGTTGCCAAGTGTTCAGACTTTCAGGCAGAGGACGAAAATGGTGTCTATGAAAGATGGAAACTTAGGCAAGGACTCAGAAGGCAAGGGATGTTTGGGAACTCATTACTACTGAAATAGCTGTAGTGACTGACAATCTCTGTACCCCCTCCCTGTGTCATCTGGAGCAAAGGTGGATTCAACCTTCGCTTCCCCTTCTGTTTGGAACTGAAGGGTTATGCTGCAGGAGGGTTTCTGAACTGTGTGAGAACTGCTTATCCCTTAGAGCTGTGAGACCCCAATGTCTTTAGGGCTGCTTAGGGGATTTGCACAGCTGCTTTGGACAGGCTACCTACTAGCCCAAACAACCAGACCTCAGCAGGCTCTTCTCTGCCTTACTGTGCCAGCACCAGTGACTTGACGCGGTACAGAGACTACCATAATTACAAAGAAGTGTAAAGACAATGTTTAAAAAGCTGTGTTGCTCACAGCTTCAAAGGTGTTAAATGTCTGCTTCCAAATCATAGAGTAATAGAATCATAAAATAGTTTGGGTTGGAAAAGACTTCTCTGGATGTTATGAAGCCCAACCCTACTGCAATGAGCAGAGACATCTCTCAACTAGGTCACGTTTCTCAGAGTCCCATTCAGCCTGACTTTAAAAGTTTCCAGGGATGGGGCATCCAGCACCTCTCTGGGCAACCTATTCCAGTGTCTCACAACCAGCATCGTGGAAACTTTCTTCCTTATATCTAGTCAAATTCTACACTTTCTTAGTTTAAACTCATTACTTCTTATCCTGTACTCCTGAAGGATAAGTGCAATAATGACGGTCTAATATCTGAAAATTACTAAAAGTGAAGGGTTTGAGTACATTGGCAGGCTGGTAAGAGCCTCACAGAACTAAATTAATTACACTTTAAATAATGTAGGTTTTTCATCCTGACACAGGTGTTGGGGACCTGGGAAGAGGAAAGCACTGCAATGAAATACACTCTTACTCTCTCTTTTTTCTGTTTTGCACCCTATTCCCAGGCACTTCATTTGCTGGGGTGGAGGAAAAAAGCTGTGTCTTTACTGAAGAAATCTGATTGTTCAGCCAGTTAATATATCTCTGGTCACGGGTCCCATGTAAGAAGATTTGTATAATTGAAATGGGACTTGGGGGACTACAGTGCCCACAGCCTGGCTTGGGAAGCAAATGAGCCGAGGAGTTCAGGGGTGAAGATACCCACAAACTGAACAGTTTCCTCCATGGTACCCTGGCACAGAGGTACATTCTCAAGAGACCCCTCCAGGCACGTGACATGGAGTGGCAGGAAAAGGCTGGGGAACAAGACCCCTGCATCCTTCTCATTGTGTATGCTGAAAGGAGCAGTTGGATTAAGATGCTTCCTTCCCTCTGCTACTGTTCTTATCCACATTGAAATCACCAGGGCAATAACATGTTGGATGTCTGAGGACTTCAGAATGGATGCCCTATTATTTCTCTCTTTTGTTTTGTTATAATACGTGTGACCTTCAACTGCTTTCACACACTTTTCACTCTGTAGAGAAAATACCATGCTGAATGGCTTAACTGTGATTTCAATACAAAACCGACCAACAAAAAGAGAGTTTGGGACAAAAGCAACAATGCAGGCAACGACATTCAGAAGTGTTAGAAGTAAATCTAACTGCACACAAAGCAGAGTTCAGCTAAGTGTCACTGCCAAAAACCATCTTCTGTTCTCTATGAAATGAAGTTGGAAAAGAGCTAAATGGAGTACTGAAACTCACTGGGTGCATAAAAAAACACTGGGAGAAAGGGGATATACCTGCTCTGGAGGACTGCAGTCACTTGTTCTGCATCTATGCCTATTTGACAGATGAGATGCAGAAGGACCAGTCTTTCACCTGGTGTAAAGCATACAGCAGTTTGCCTATGCAGAGGATCTGTTCCATGGCCTGTGCTTAATCCTCCCAAGCAACACTTTAGGAAGTAATCAGATAGTCCTTCATATCTGATTTTGAGTGTACAGCTGGAGGGAAATGCTGCAATCCCTCCTTTTTGAAACGTTTCCATAAAAACCCCATCTATTTTAATTTCCTTCCTTATCTTCACCTGCTCTTCTATCTCAGTTTTATTGCTGTTTGGAATAGGTTTAGTCCTACATATCAGACATGGAAAATGTTGCCTGGCTGGACTGAAGGAATAGAGGAAGATCCTTCAAATTTCTGAACGATGTTATGCTGTGACACACAAGTTGCTTTCAGATGCAAGGGGTGATGCATAAGCCAATGCTTCATTTGCATGCTAAGGAAGGCCTGAAAGCCTGCTCATTCTCTGCTTGGATCACTGTAATATGCATGAGTGAGAAAGGAGGATAATAACCAGTAGAAGGAGTCGCTTTTATTAACATGTAAATGCCTCTGCAGTTTTTCTTTTTGATGAAAAGGAGGCAAATATTTGCTTCCTTTGCTTATGTGTGAGAAAACATACTTTTTGTCTGTGTTTCAAATACTAAAAATAGGATGAAAAGGTTTCAATTTTGATTTTTTTAATTAGATGAAAACCAGAAATACCCATGTGGGTTTGATGTGAGGCATAAGATACTCCCACAGAAAATAACCAGTTTTCTTCCAGCTGCAGTGAACAGGGACCTTGATATTTACCTCAAATTGATGCAGTGGCTTGTGCTTGTGCATAGAGCTCAGACTTTTGTCAGATTGTGTGGCCTCATCTTGGGCTTGCCTGGCAGCAGTAGTACCACGGCGTCATTCGTGGGTGACACTTCAGGTGAGAAGCTTTGCAGTCCTGGTACACTGCCCAGCCTGCACAAATAAACCCTCAAAGGAATTGGTCCTTGCCCAGTGATGGGCTTACATTGTTGGTTTTCACAAACAAGAATTCGGGAAGAATCTCAGGCTGGTAGGGAGAACCACCATTGAAATATCATATTCTCAGCATCCTTCATATATAGGGCACAGGAGAGCAGTGGCCGCTGTTCTGGCAAGCTTCACCATTGCATGTTTTCCTTCCTGAAATCCAGGAAGCCTACAGTGAGGCATTTGTTCAGAAAACATGGGATCAAGGAGCAACAGATGGAAGAAGGAGCAAACATTTCAAAAATAAGTGCTCAAGAATCAGAAGGAATTAGAATACCTTGTTCATCTATAGTTTGCAGCAGGAAATGAATATTTATGTCTCAAATGTTATGTTAAAACATTCTTCCTTAATATGTATTTATATACAACCTTCCACAAAAAATCTGCCTTCAAAAGCAGCAGGCACTGACATCCTGTCTTGCCAGAAACACAACATCTCATCAGATGCTCAGAAAGAATTTATATGAGACTTTGTGAAGTGCCTAACAAATAGCAGGCATTCTACTGAAGAAAGCATCGGCATTTCAAGATGAAGAAGTAAATCTGTTCAGTGCTTTAGGAGTTTGAAGCTACTTTAGGAGTGTAAAGTGACTTCTTTAAAAAATGTAGACTCCCAGCCTAATGTTTCCTCTGGACCCCTCTGGCTAACAAATGACTTGTTTATAACATTTCTAAATATAGTTCTAAATATAGATCCAGGTAACTTGGATTAAACCTCATTCAAACCCCATTTTATTTCCAAGCAAAAATAACAAAGATTGTATTGTTCTTTGTCATAGTTCTTTGAACGTAAAGAAAGCCTCTGAAAAACTCCTTATTAATGTACTCATCAGTTTAATGTAATCTGAATACATAGTCCTTTTTCCAAATAAAAAACAGAACATTTTTTAACACTTTTCTGCATTATTACTGACAGCCCTACTTTACTAATTTAGGACAAAAACAGCACCCCTGGCAGAATTCCTTACGTTTGGATTTTTTATTACATACAACTCTATCATACCTTGCTTTTTATTTTATTCTTTTTTGTTTCCTTAATCAGTTTCCCAAACTTTCTAGCTTCTAAATTTATATACATTTCTGTCATGTTGTCCTTTTTTTCATTACCCCTCCTCCCTAACCCTCCCCACTGATGCACACACACAAGCAGATCACAAATATATTTTAGCTTTCGGAGGTACTTTTATTCTCTTTACTAAAGTCAAGTTGTTTTATAACTAATGTCACCTAATTTTTCATCTGTGGGAAGGTAGCTTTTTGACCATCAAATAAAATATTTAATCAGTTCTCCCAAATTATTCATACCTTCTTCCAGTTCTATCAGCCCATAGTTGTTTTCAGCTTTATGAACCTGTCTCTTTTAAATCACCAACCATATTTATTACTGATTTGAGCTTTTTTTTTCAGTCTGCACATAATGAATGTAATTAAGTCATGATGACTTGCTCCTAAAAAATCTTTGGTTTTAGTTCTTAGATCAGTGCCCTTTTATCTGCCAAGAAGAAATCAAATTTATTGTTCCATGACACTATGTTTTGAGTTATGAAATTGTCAGTATTTTTTTTTTAGAAATTCCAAGGTAGTTTTTGTACTGACAGATCTCTGATATATATCACTCACATCAAGGTGTCAACTTCTTGGCTTTTTTTCCTTAATATAGGACAGGCAGGCTTTTAAGGAGCTGTTGATGCTGTTCTGAAATGTGATATGATGGTAGGAGCTCACAGTGGCTTGTGCCCGAGCTTGCACTATATTGGCTAGAAAATTGATCCATAAACCTTCAAGATCACTTGCACAGGGCTGTGTTAGTGGCTCAGACATGAGTATTTTGTGGAATTTGAGCAGGTATATGAAATGGTACCCTTGTCCCTTGTTCTACAAGGGTGTGATTTGTCACAAAGCTTATTCCTTGGTGATGGGTCCCTGCTGCCTTGAATCTTCAACATTGATGCTTTCCAGATGTGTTTTTTCCAAATATCCCTCCTGTATGTTGTGTGAAGTCACTGTCTTTTCGTTCTTCCTTCATCTGCTTGGTTCCAAAGCACGCCAGGCAAATGATTTATATATAAATTCTAGCTGCACAGTTTCATTCCCTCAGTAATCTGGGAGGGATTAGCTATTTGATGATTTCAAGCACTGATTCTGATCAAAGACCCGCTAGTCATGGCCAGATGGGTCTCACAGTAACTCTGACAAGCCGATCAGTACGGCCTGATAGGAGAAGGAGAGACTGTCCCCACAGCCTTCCCAAAGGACAAAACTGGAATAGATAATGCACACACACACACACACACACACACACACACATGCAAATACTTTCCCAACTCACTTTCTGCAACTACTCTACCTCTGAGCACAGAGGCTGCAGCTATTCCTTCAGAAACTCCCATGTTAACTGCTCTGTTTGCTGGGCTCAGCTGTTTCATTCAGCTTTTGATTCCAAGTAAAGTTATTTCAATGACTAAACAGAAGGAATGATGCATGCAATGCCCTTCTGGATTATCCCAAGTTATGAGCTGTGAGTGATGGTGCAAACAGTAATATACATGTATCATGGCAAAGTGAAAGATGGCCCCAGTGATCACAACAGAGTGGCAGAGGATAAACAATCGCCAGAAGTAACCTTGCTGGCTGAAAGAAACATCTGATTTCTACTAAAGCCAAAAGTACAGAAAACGTTTTCAAGTTTGCTGAAAGACAGATGGAAATGTCTTAGGGAACTTGACGCAAAGCAATTATGGATGCTCAAACACAACAAAGATTTTGAACATGAAAAGAGAATACTAAAAGGATTTTTATACTTGACAGTTCATTTCATTGTATTCTCTTTTTATATTAAATTATTAAAGAAAGATATATCAATGTGTGTTTTTTCAGTCCCTTTTTGCTAGTTTATCTTGTTGAAAAAGTTTAACATTTTCCAACAAACTATTTTCATAATATTTCACAAATGTTATAATTTGCCAAGTTTTGCCCTCAGTAAATTAGTATTGGTCAGTGCCTCTGACGGGCTAGTCTTCTTCTCTCAAATGAAACTTCCTTCTTAATTTAATAAAGTACTGAGAGTGGGAAACAGATAAGAGAAGTTGCTAATCATCTTTGAAATATCTTTGAACTCTCATCTGTATTATACTACTGAGTTCAACAGTACCATGATATTCAGAAGGTTTAGACCTCCAAGAGCTTTAATAGTGTATTAGAATGAAATAGACATCTAATTCCATTACTGGTGATTCTTCCCTGTTGCTGAAGGTAGTTAGAAGTGTGCTGCAGCTTTGGGGGTTACAAATCAATTTTCAAACTGCTTAATGATTGCCATGTTTTTAAGTTCTTCTGTATCACTTTATGTAATATAATATATAGATTACAGGCATCTGTTCCGAACTGTTCACATGGGCCACTGCTATAAAGTATTGCCAAGGATGCCTTGAGAGACAGCAAGCTATCCCACCCCAAGATAACTGTCTAAGAACACTGACATTTAACTGGAAATATCCATCTCTGCATTGAATGTAGCAGGAGCTTAGAGACTAGTTTAGCCAAAAGCTAAACATTTGAATTGCTAAAATTAGGTGAGGTAAATCCTGCTGTAGGAGATCAGGCTTGCTGTACAATGAAGAGGCAGGAGACAAGAGCCTGAGTTAGGAGTTGGTGTCTCTCCTTCGGCTGTGTAGGGACTTCACAAGTGTCACGTAAGCAACTATATGAGACAGTGTAATTTAAATGCCCACATTTAATGTGCATACCTATGTGGTCAAAGCACTTATTTGTTCTACCAGGACTCACAAGGAGCATGCTG
Source organism: Atrichornis clamosus (assembly GCA_013400975.1). NCBI lineage: Eukaryota > Metazoa > Chordata > Aves > Passeriformes > Menuridae > Atrichornis > Atrichornis clamosus. The sequence continues at coordinate 120,581 of WBMZ01001164.1, forward strand.
CCCTGAAGTTATGCAATTCTACAGGAATTTGGGGTTGCAATGTGCTTACAAGACAGTTTTGCTATGCATATAAGTACAGAGTGACAACAGAGTTAAAATCAGCTCAAGTTGTCATGTGATACTATTGGGGGAACTATTATCTGCTCTTCTCCACTCTATGAGTTATTACTTTCTGCCTAAATGCAGATTATGTGCGGAACCAGAACTTTTATATGACTCAGAGGTGCTGTGTACTTTACTGGCACTATGATAATATGCAAGGACTTGCATGCAGCCAAAATACAATGATACTGCTAACCAATATCTTAAATTCTCTGTAGGAAATCTTCTTCTCACAGGCACTCCCATCCCTGTCACATGCATCTTCTCTGATAACACGACTTTAAACAAGAACAAAAAAATACCTTATTTCAATTTACGTTTTCTTCTCCTAGCATCCTGGCCAGCTGCTGCTTCTGTTTACTTCTTGACAAACCCTCGGAGTACTGGAGGAGCTGCTGAGCTCTCAGCAAGAGCTGGAAAAGCTGGACGTTATTGCAACTCAGAACTTGATGTGTGCTCCCTGTGGGTGGCTGATCACCAAAAAATTTTGGGTGAGATATGTACTATTTGCAGAAACCATATAATAAGGAAAAAAAAAAGAGGTTTGTAAGATGTGAATTAAATTCTGTCTGATTACCTTTACAAAGATATTATGTTAGCTTCATTAGGAATTAATTGCATTACTAAAGTGTCATATCTGGAATATTTTTCCTTAAGTAAACCATTTTCAAATAACTACCAGGTATGGTTGCTACTTTTGCAGTGAAAAGAAATACTGAAGCAACATAGATTAACTCATCTTACCCATAATAGAACGTTTTTCACCATTGAATGAGAGTCCTGGGAAACAATATGTGATGTACATTACTGCTGATCTTTGATTCTGTCACAATTCTTTGCCCAGAATAGTCTGAAGCACTGATGAGAATAAGGAGACACAAGGGAGTTAAGAGAGGGTTAGTAAATGACTATGCTTGGAGAGTGAAGTGCAGGTACATTCACACCTTTCGTGGTTGTCACTTTGGTAATCTTTCACAAAGCATTTCATTTTTCTAAACCTAAATGTGTGAATTCTTTTACAGTGTCACAGCTAACTGCAAAGGGCATTCTCTTCCCATGTGTTCCCCTTCCTTTTGTGAGAATGGAGACTTCAAAACCTCTCTGAACACCATGTGCAGGTATTTGACCATCCTCACAAAATAAAATTGTCTTCTTGTGTTCTGATGGACTTTTCTGTATTTCAGTTTGTCCCCATTGCCACTAGTCATGTTACAGGGCACCACTGAGAAGAGCTTGGCTCTGTCTTCTTTACACTTACCCTTCAGGTACTTAGACATATTGATAAGATTCTTCCAGGGCCTTCTCTTCTCCAGGTTGAATCGTCCCATCTCTCTCAGTCTCTCCTTATATCAGAGATGGTCCAGGCCCTTAGTCTTATTTGCAACTTTTTTCTGGACTCTCTCCAGTATGCTCAGGTCTCTTTTGTACTGGGGAACACAGGACTTGTTCCAGCAATCCAGGTGTGTCTCATCAATGCTGAACAGAGCGGTAGAACCAGCCAGGTTTTAGTCTTTCTCACTGTTCATTTATCTTGCCTGTGCTTTATCAGTTTGCCAGTGATGGTATTATGAAAGACTGTAAAATGTCTTGCTAAAGTCTACTTTTGCTCTCCCTTCATGCACCAAATTAATCATTTCTTTGCACAAGGCTATCAGGTTGGTCAGACATGAATTATCGTTCATAAGTCCATGCTTATTACTTCAAATCACCTTGATATTTTTTTGAAATGGTTTCTGGGATTATTTGCTCCATCACCTTAACAAGAACTGAGGCCAGGCTGACTGGTTGGCCTGTAGCTCCCTGGATCCTACTTTTGTCTGTCTTGGTGTGTCACTTGAATTTTTCCAGTCCTTTGGAGCTTTTCCTTTTCCTTTTCCTTCTCCTGCTCCTCCACCTTCTCCTTCTCCCTCTCCTTTTCCTTCTCCTTCTCCTTCTCTTTCTCCTTCTCCTTTTCTTTCTCCTTCTCTTTCTCCTTCTCCTTTTCTTTCTCCTTCTCTTTCTCCTTCTCCTTTTCTTTCTCCTTCTCTTTCTCCTTCTCCTTTTCTTTCTCCTTCTCTTTCTCCTTCTCCTTTTCCTTCTCCTTTTCCTTTCCCTTTCCTCCCCCTTCCCCAGTACAGAGCTTCTATTTAATCCAATGTAGAACACTCTTTTATTGTTGGCTTATGTTAATTTTTTTTAAAACTAAATGAACAAAGGATCTATTTGGTCTGAGGACATTTCCAAGTGAGTCTTTCCTAAGCAGACTCAAGTACCAGAGGCTATGAGCACAGAATTTTGCTGGATTGATTGGTTTATTAATCCATATTTATTATTATTATTTTATGAATTTTGAAATCTGTATTTGTATCTCATTCAGATAAATCCTCAGTTGAAGTGAATGTAAGTTTAGTCTGTGTGACAAATGGGTAATAAATGAGTAAGACCTTCAGGATCTGGCATACTAATGATTATAATTTAACACTACTATAGTTCTTTCCATCTTCAGAGTGCTTCATGAACATTAGCCATTCTAATTAATTTCATTTAGAGTTGTTCCTACTGTATCTTTTCCTCTGCTGAACACTGTAGTACACTTACTGCTGTATTGTAATTCAAAGGTTGTTATGGTAAAGATTTTGACAAGAACAGAGAATCCCTTCTGAAAATTTGCAATTGTGCTAATTACATCAGAGATCAGATGTCAAGATTATCCTTGAAAAGGATCCTAGTAAATGCCACAGGTGTACCAAGTCTCTCAGTAGAAGAGCTGGTTTGGTGAATCCACCACTTTCTGGCATGTACCTGCTGTACGGAAAAACAGATTTAATAACTTGCAAAATTGATTGAAAGTCATGTTAATTTTCAGTCTCAGGCTGAGAAGATGCAGATGAGGAAACAAAGAACCCATGTTAACCATCCTACCGCTACCAGTCAATTTGTCAAAGGCAGTAGGACAGAAGAATGACATTTGATTGTAAGACAGTGAGGCACCCGTGTTTCATAGTTTTCCTATCCTGAGATGCATTATTCAAAGTGTTATCTTGTTATTCTGCATTACTGGGAGATACAAAAGACAGTTTAATAGATGTATATCAGTCATTTGACAGACTGGTCCAACTACCCCACCGTAGGGAACTGACTGCTGGTTTTGGGACATGTCTTTGCAGTTCTCTAGCATGTAGTGGGGGTAGACTGTGAGTGTAACTGCTGGGCCACCTAGGGGTACAGCTGGAGATGCCCTTCTGCTGAGCCCTTTTGGTTGTCTGAACAGCTTTGTTTGCTGCTCTTTCCTCAGGCAAATCTGTAAGGAGTCACCTTTTGGAAGCCTGGCAGTCAGCACACTGGCACTGTGTCTGTGCTAGCACACTGGTGGAAGTGTCTGTGGGAGGTACCCACCAGCCCTAGAGCAACTGTGTGAGCATCTTGTGTGTGTAAAATGTGAATTGGGTGTCTATCTAGAACATCTGGTGAGGTCAGAACAGTTTTGCAGGTACAGCTAGTGAAAGTGAGCTCAACATACTGTTGTAGGTATTGAGAATGAAGGAGGTGAACATAGAATCATAGAACCATTTAGGTTGAAAAGGACCTCCAAGATCATTGAGGGTGATGGTGACTCAATCACTTCCTTGGTGATTGAGTCAAAGTGAGATATGTAGAAAATTTACCAACAAGTAAGGACTCAGCCTATGGCAACACTACTAGTGGAAGGAAGCCAGCCGAGACCAGCTGACACTGACTGCTTCCCAGTCACGCTACTTAGCATTAATACCCTTCATAGGCTCCTTGGAAAGTCGTAGTTGGAGAGTTACAAAATTGATCAGAGGGACAATCTAACAACTCGAGAGTGATCAGAGAGCCTGTGCTCAGTCTGCATCCCAGATCTTTTCTGCAACAATTTCAGCTGAATCCTACTTAATCTTATGGAAATCCATCTCTTTCTAGTAAGCCCAAATATTTTCCTGTAAATTGAGAACAACTAACCTTACAAGTATGGCTTGAACTTTTGAGAGAAATTCATCCTCCATAGGAATCATAGCTCTGGTCTACACTGATTTAATTCAACAGTGCATCATGCAGACATTTGGTTCTGTGGTAGTGGCATATATCTGGAGTGATCAAATGCAGAATCATCTGATTAAGTATTTTTCTATATGCCAGTGGATCTCTGTTGTTTAGTAGCATACAGCTGTAGTTCACAGGGGCTCCTAGAACAGCCTTTCTGATTTATCTTTGTAAGATGGGTGAAGAATTATCCAGTTGTTTCTGTAAGAAAAAAACCCCAAATTTAACGTTGTTTTTAAATCATACAGTGGCATTTAACAGATGAGTATATTCCTGAAATGGTCATTTCAAAATAAGGAATAATTCATTTAATTATTGATTATCATTTTTAAAAGATAGATGTTTCCGGGACAGCTCCTATAGAATCTTATTACATTTCTAGAGAATCTTATTATATTAATTGCTTCTCCTTTCCTCTTTTTCCCATCACTGTTAAACTCCTTAACTAATGGTGGCAACTGTGGTCAAGGATCTTAGGCTCCTGCATTTGGGACCTGAATAATACATTGTTCATGATTTGACAAGACAGCAGATGTCTCCTTTTTCATGTGTTGATTCTTCTAAGTTTGCAGAATATGACTAAATACTAGTTGTTAATGTTGTATACATTTCTAATTATATCTACCCTTTCTTGTGAGTTCTTGAATGTTTCTGCAGTGAGATTTTATAGAAGTGTGGTTTTAGCCAGTAGTTTGTAGCCCTTCTGCACTGCTACACACATTTTTCCAATGAACCCTGGCACATTTATAGACCAAATGACAGTATGGAGACTATTAAATCACAGATATATGAATTTTTATGAGTTGCATGGCTTCCCTGCTTCGTGGCAGCAATGAAGTGGGCTAGGACAAACGACAGGCATGTCAGTGCAATGGTGCAGCTGTGTGGTACATAGTCGGGGGACTGGGTTGTGGTATCTCTAGGGCTCCCCAGAAGTCACTCAGGTTCTTTTTTTCCCTGGGTTCCCTCTGCTGTCTGTGCTCCTGGAGTCCCTCTGTAAATTCTTTATTTTCCTTAGTTACATGAATGGGGAGAAAATACATGCCTGGTGACTCATCCCTACAAATCCCACTGTCTTTTTCTGTTTTACTGTTGGTGCTCACAATCAGCTGCTGTTGTTGGTACTATTTGGACACTTTTGGACAAATTTGAAACCTTGATTTTCAACTAGTTGTATGTACAACTTCACTGTTTATTTTCCTTGAGTGTGCAAAAACTGTTCAAAATTCTTTCTGTTTTTGGAACAAAGGGTTCATCTATTTCTGAAACAGTCAATTAAAGCTGATGGACCTACGCTAACAGCTCTGCTAACCAGCCCAACTCATGACAACTGCTGCAAGCCCTCAGAACAAGGTTTGCTAATGTCAACAGGTTGCTGACAAGTTGCATGGCTTGCCTGATGCCACAGAATAAAAAGGTGATAGACATCTGGAACTCGGGGTTGGTGTTCTGCAGATCAGAAAGTAGAGCACAAATAGAGGAAAAGGTTTAAAAGGTTAAAATCTACCTGCATACTCCGGGGATCCCATGATACTGGGGGAATTGTTGTTGTGGTATAAAATAGGGAGATCAGATTCCATACTGTTGTGTAGAGTGACATTAAAGCAATGACTTTGATCTATGGTAGTATTTTCCATAGCTCACTCAATTTGCTTGCACCAAGAATTTATACTCAGAACTTTAAGGGCTGCTTCAAACCTTACAGACCATCCTGAGCAAAGGAAGCACCATCCCCAAAGATCAATCAGTCCAGTTTTACTCGCACTAAGTACACTTCCCACCTTTGCCCCTTCAGGATCCGGAGATAATTGGCATTTCAATGTTTCACTTTGATTCCTTTGAAGCTGTGATTTATGTGCAAAATTATGTTAAAACTGTAATAAAAGGTGTTTACTGCACTTAATTGTCATAAGTCATTCTATTAAACTGCTGAGGAATATTAACAAGGGATATGATAATATCACCATCTAAAATTCATATACATTTTTTAGCAGTTGTAAAATGTGTTATAATTATTTAATAGCTTTGCAACTGGATGTGTTTGATAATTAACTGCTGTGGGTAAGGAACTGTGCTATTATTTTAACTATCTGAAAAAGACAGAACAGCCTCAGTTTAACCTGACAATTACCCACAAAAATGATCAAGTAGCAAAACAGTATTTTTATTATTTCTTTTCCCCCACAAAGCAAACATGAGGCAAAGGTAGCCTACCTCTTCCATATGTGCTTGTTTATTTTGTCTTCTCCAACACAGAGATTACATTACTGCAATGCTCTCTACTGAGGGACTGTATCTAAAAAAATCCTTCAGAACCAGCAGAAACAGGTTTTATAATACTCATTATCTGCTATTTAATTGCAAGTTTTGTGTAGGAGAGAAGAATTATGTGGAAGAGTACCGTGATGACCTATAAATCACATTTTCTAAAGTATTTAGGCAGGTGTTTAGGTGTGAAGTCCCACCATGGGCAGTGAAGCTCCCTGCTCTTACATCCTGCAAAAAGAAGCTGGTACCTCCAAGGAGAACTATGAAGAATTCAGACATCAAAATGTGCAACCTGAAAATCCCTGCTCAGCTCTCATTCAAACCTTGAAAAGTTTCACAAAATGCCTCTAGAGATGCCTCAGTTTTTAACCTTTAAAATCCCCGAGAACCTCCTGTTCTGCTTCTGTGCCTACCCAGAAGTGCTCAGCCTGGGGAGGACAGATGAAAAGTGCTTCATTCTCACCAAAGTCCACACAGACAGTCCCTCCTGCCAAGAGGCTCAGCCTGATCAGGCATTCTCAGAAACTGCTTACGGCATGCCTGAGAGATATGTATGACAAATGTGCAGCAGTGGCTGCTGCTTTCCTTGAAAATGTGCACAGAATGGCCTCGCGTCTGAGTATTCACACAGCTGTGGGAGACTCAGATTGAACTCACTTCCCCAGCTGAAGCAGTTGAAGCTCACCTTCTTCCCCCACCCCTGAAAGAAGTACAAAAGTTCTTGCTATCTTATCTCTAGCAATCAGATATGTCTGAAAGCCCATTTAAGATACCAAATTCTCATTTTGAGTGTAGGGCTGAAAGTTGAAATCGATGATAAATGAAGAGAGAGGGATGCCTGATAATGTTTGCTTGCATTTGGTGCCTAATTCATTTTGACAGGCCATTTAAAACAGCCTATATGGAAGATCCTTCCTCTTGCAGTGCCATCTTACTGCCTTTGACTTCAAGTTCTCTTTGTCAAGCTAATGGAGACTTTTTGGAGTGGATATCTCTGTAGTGGATTCATGGCTCCATCTGTACATTTTGGAACAGCTGACATTCAGAACTTAAAAAACCATTTTGGGCTGACTACTACAGGCATGTGTTTCAGGGAGGAAAAGGCTATTTAGGGCTAATAAGCTTCCTGCTTCCTTTTCCTGTGAGAGTTAACGCAAAATGGCTGGACAAGATGGAAGCTGTGTTTCCCCTTACCTGTCTGCATGGTTTTTCATCTTTTTGAGTCATTTGAATGTCACCTAGTATGGAAAGGGGTGTATTTTAACTTGCTATTTGGTATCAAGTAATTAAGTGAAATAAGCAATAACATATTATCAAATAAAAAGCTGGCAGTAAACAGCCTAAATCCCTACTCAAGCTCTTTAAATCTGGCCCTGCCACCAGCTGCATCTTACAATGGATTAGGTCTCTAACAATATGAGTTCATGCTTGCTTCTAGGGCATTTTCTGAAAAGGCAAAGGGGCATTCCTTTGCTTGACACTTTTCTGGGAGACGATTTCTGTAGCTGATCCTAGCCCTATCTCCTTTTCTGCCTGTGTTCTCCTTCTCTGACAGCTCAGCTTTGATTCAGCCCTGTCTCAGCTGTGATTCAGCCCTGTAAACCAGAACTGAGACTTTAAGTCAGCTAGTAAAGTCCTTTGTAACAGGAGAGGGAGCTCTCACAACACTTATTGAGAATTTTTAAGGGTGCTGTTTATCTGAGGCAAGCAAAAGACAGAAACCTGTCCTTGTTTTTATTGAGGAGGAGGTACATGCTCATGTCCCTGACACTCAGACTTTAGGTTGCTTACTGTACTAAAAAGATGTGAGATTTGAACATATTTAAGAACCACAGGTATCCACATGAACAAAACCCGAAAATTATTTGGCCCCTGTCTGTGTTCTAACTCATGGGAAGGTTTCCACACATGAAAGGAGAAATCCCTCAGCTTTCCTCCTGCTGTCACCGTGACACAATGTGACATAGAGCACATGAGTGCTCCAGGTGAGGTCCAGAGGGCAGTGAAATACAAATGAACCTCTTAGCTCATGGGGCTTGTTTTGGAAAAACTTGCTGAGTGGATACTAGCAGAACTATCACTTGATTTCCCTCATCCCCTTGATTCCCCCAAAGCCCCCACCAAAAGGCTCATTTTGCCTTTCTGGAATTATCTGCTTTGTGCTTAAAGAGACAGTTAACCTAAATTATTAGTTAATTAATATTTCCAACAAACCAATATATTCAAATATCATGTGTTTTTTCAGAAAAATGAAGAAATATGTTCCTTTATTTAGTTAAAAGGTCTTAGGTTAACATATATTAATTTTCTCATAGATTTTATTTCTGGAAATTCCAAGAAAACAAAAGTCCATGTTGTGCTATCAGCCACTGGTGGAACTTTTTCTTCAATCAGAACCCTCTGTGTCTTTAAAATATGTATCAGTTATGAGCTATCTTTGATCTGTAATTATTGCAGTGCCTTTGGTTTACTAAGGAACAGTATTTTTATGACTATTTAAAATTTTTGAGAGTATACTCTAGTTGTAACCAACATCTAGTTCTTATAAACTACCAATCTCTCTGTAAAATCTTTATTTATTTTCTGGAGACATATGTTAAAGCTCTTAGGTGCTTTTTAACATGCAAGAAAACATGTGCACCTCTTCCCTGTTCTTTGCCTACATCCCTTCTACATACATTTTCTTGTGCAGTATAGATATTATTCCATTTTGCTTTTTATTTGTGTGCTCAAATGAATCAGACAATATGACAGCACAGATATGGGGAAATGAGAACATAAAAATGTGTAGGAACCAATCTTGCTCTCACTATGATGATGTAAAACTCAAGCTTCTCCATTTGCTGCTGACTTAGGCTTTAAACTTGCACCAAAATCAGTGCATGTTTAAGACTGTGCCAAGGGACATAATTATTAATGTCAATGAGACTCTCCTTGGATACCAAGGCTTTTTCATGGGGAATCTCAGTATAATTTCCAGAGGACAAGGCATGTATCACCAGAAATGCAATGAAGCTGAAAGACTTCATATGTTAATTTGAAACTAACCCTTTTCACTTGTCTTCCTAGATGACAGGAAGAGCAGTGAGTCATAATCTGTCATAAATCTGAGGAACAATGAGTAAAGTCAGAGGGATTCTTCAAAGGGAGATCAAGAACAGAAACTTGTTTTAGATTTACAGTGTACACAGAAATGTGAGGAAAATGGTGTACAACCTGATGAGACAAACCCCCATAATTCAAAAGGAACCTGATGCAACAGAGCATCATTGTCCTAATGACACAGACAACTTGTGAAACTGTTTTGACTTAATGTTTCGTAATTACAAGTGAATTACGAATGCTCATTTACCAGGAGTGCAGTTGGTTAAAATGTGGAAGAAAGTGCTATCTCTTCCTTCTTCTTCCTTCTATCTGAAATGTTTAAATTCTTACCAGAAGCTCGTAAATGCTACTCTACTAGGGATTTCCTGATACTGTTTCATCCTGTAAAAATATTTAGATATAAGTGGAGTAAAGATTGGAATCTGTCTCCTGTGCTGGTGAGCTGTCTTCTGGCTGGAGATCCAGACTCATTGATTTGCTATTTCTCTCAGTAAATGTCTATATGTGGTATATGAAGTAGAAAAGCACCAATAAGAGAGAAAGCTGAAACATTTTTTCAATTAGTAGTTCATTCTAGCTGTCAAGGATTTCCCTGTGGAAAAGTCTGATATGGATCTTCTCCATTCACGAAGAGATTCTGGACCAAAGAGAGGTCTTCATTGCTGGGTACTGAAGACACAACTCTCTAAATCACCAGTTATTTGGTATAATAATCCTAGTCAGGATAAGCAGTCACTCACCTGAGGGGAGTGGGACTACAGTCCCTACTCCAGTGTTTGCTTACTTGGCTCTGAAAGGACACCAAGGCAGCCCAACATTTGTCAAGTCTCATGGATGGTGGATTATTAGTCCACCTGAAAGGAAGCTAAATCTGAATCACCCACACTCTTGACCTATCCTCATAGAATGTAAGTTTTGGATAAAACAGAGATGATTTTTTCTGATAATTTCCTAAATCTAGGTCCCTATCGCATTTGTTTCTTTCAAACTCTGGTAATAAGATGTATGGTGTCAGCAAAACAACAACTTGTCCAGAAAAAACAAATCATTTTAAGTCTCTTTCTTCTGGACTATTCTTTCTGACTCTTAAATTTGCCACCCAAATCTAAAAATCAGCAATTTCTATGGCTTTAGTTTTGATTAGGTGTTAAAATTCTTCCACACAGAGTCTCTTTGAAAAGGGAGTTCAGCCTGTTATCCTCTTGTAAAATTGATGTCTCATCTTAAAGTAGAAAACAGAGCAACAAAACTGATTGAGGAACTGAGAAAGTAAAATGTAGAGCAGGAGAAAGATTAGAATTTATGTAGGCTTAACTCTGATTGTTAAGAGGGAATTTATTGAACCTTATAAAATCCTCAATTGCATGCATAATACCCCTGTAGTTTACTGTTTTCTTTAATATAAACTAAAGAATAATAAATATGGAACAGATGGTATGAAACACATTTGCCATACTGAGAATCATAAATGGATCTTACTGCAAAAAGGTTGTCGGAACAGTTTCTAGGAGAAATAAAAAAATTCTAACCTGTATTTTATCTGAGTGGAAAATGCATGTGAGAAGTTTTACCACTGAAGTTTGTATTAATTTTTGAAAATCAAAAGCCAACTCTGCCTACTAGTTCACTTGGTGAGGTAGAAACACAGAATAGTTTGGGTTGCAAGGGATTTTAAAGATCCTCTCCTTCCAAGCCTGCTACCTACTAGACCAGGCTGCTCAAAGCCTCATCCAAACTGTCCTTCAGCACTTCCAGGAATGGGACACCCACACCTTTTCTGGGCAACCTGTTCCAGTGCTTCACCATCCTCACAGTAAAAAATTTCTTCCTGATGTCTATTCTAAACCTGCCCTCTTTCAGTTTAAAACCATTGCCCCTTGTTCTCTCTGCCTGTATAAAAATTTAATCCTCATTTTTATAAGACCCCCTAAGGTACTGGAAGACTGCTATAAAGTCTCCGTGGAGCTTTCTCTTCTCCATGCTGAACAACCCCATCTCTCTGTCTTTGTAGGACAGGTGCTCCATCCCTCTGATCATCTCTGTGGTCTTCCCCTGGCCCCCCTCTAACAGATCCACATCTTCCTTGTGTTGGAGGACCCCAGGCCTGGGTTCAGTAGTTGTCCTAGTTCTGGCCAGGACAGAGTTAACTTTTTTAGAGTAGCAGGGTGTGGTGGTGCATGCCTGCAGTCCCAGCTGCAGGGCCTGAGCCCCCAGAATCGCTGGAGCCCAGGAGTTCTGGGTTGCAGTCCCCAGTGGGTGTGCCCAAAACCCTAATGTTACTGGATACCATCTTATGTCATTGCTGGGGGGCGTGGGGAAAGGACTCTCTCCTTTCCAGGAAGAAAGGCATTCCTGTTCCTGGTCAGGTAAAAAGCTGTAGTCAGATCATGTCAAGCTCTGCAGTGAGCATTTTTGCTTATGAATCATTCTTTCTCTTTGTATACTTTTCTTATTAATATTGTTGCTGTTACTGTTTGTTTTCTTGTTGCTGTTCCCAGTAAATTGTTCTTATCTCAACCTGTAATTTTCACCTTTTTATGCCTCCAATTCTCAACTCCATCCCTGGAACAGGAAAGGGGAGTGGGATTCGGGGGGGAGCGAGCAAGCAGCATCTGGTTTGAGAGAGTGTTGGTGCAGAGCAGGGAGCACTAAATTGGGGCATGCTATTCCTAGACCATGGCAGTACTACAGGTGAGGTCTCTTGGCAGAGTGGAAGGGGCAAATCACCTCGTTTGACCTGTTTGCTGCACCTCTTTTGATGCAGCCCAGGCTTTCTGGGCTGCAAGTGCACACTTTTGGCTCAAGTTGAGCTTTTCATCCACAAGACGTCCAAGCCCTTCTCTCAGTCTGTACTCATATCTGTACTCCCGACCCAGATGCAGCACCTTGCATTTGGACTTGTTGAACTTCATGAGGTTCTTGTGAGTTCTCTTCTCAAGTATGTCCAGGTTCTTCTGTATGGCATCCCTTTCTTCTGTTGTGTCAACTGCACTGCTCGGCTTTGTGTCATCTGCAAACTAGGTAGAGATGTCCAGTTCTGGAAGAAATAATCAATTCTAGGATTGCTGCAGAACTCGACTGTGGTGAATGCTGAGGCATGCCGGGTCTCTGTAAAACCAGGAGAGAGGAGAAAGATGCTTAGTGAAATCCAGTGTGCAAGTTTTGAAAGACAGCCTTTTTGTTTTCTCTTTGTATTTTTGTTTTTAACTGCATAATTTCTTTTCTTGTGTGTCTGAAATCCATCTTTAGCTATCCTTATACAATCTGTGTTTTTGCAGATGCTATTAGCATTCCTTGAAATGGCATTTTCTACACATGGAAATTGTCTCTTAACTACCTGTCTAAACCTCTCATTCAAAAATATTGTTCAGACCTATTTCTGGGGAGATTCACTAAAGATTTCTGCTGTGGTTGTAGGGTATAGTAAGAGGAAGGACTTCTGAGGTCTAAAGACTCAGTCTGAAGACTTCTGAGACTAAAGGTCTGCAAGATGGAAATGAAGTTACTCCCAAAAAACTGCATAGTCTGTGAAGGTAGGTAAGTGTTCCTTCAGGTTGATTCAGTTAATTTCAGAGTTAAATTCTTTCCTGGAATTATCTTTATTTCTTCACCATACATATGTCACAAAAAATTTCAGAAAGCCTAATCCTGAGCTCATTTGCACTGAAATTAATTCAGATTTATGCTATTGTATCTGAAAAATGAAATGCTGATAATAAATCATAGTATTTCCAAATGAAATTACAGTCTACTTCTGCTTCCTGTTATGTCAGCGTAAATCAGGAGGGTTTTGGTAGTGATTTTTCTGGCATTACTGTGGATGGTTTAGTTGAGACTAATTGGAGCCTGGGTTTCAGGAACTGATGTTGTACGTACATTTTAAATAAAGAAGGATGAAGAAGTGTATCCTGAAGTCATATCCATGTTGGGGATTGAATGACCATGTAATTAGGTTTTGATACCACATTCCCTTTGCTTAAACCGTTCTTTACTGACTAATTTCTTGTTTATTTTTATTAGCATTGGATTTTTTTCCAGAAGATTGCTTTATAGACCAGTGTGTCCAGTACTAGACACCCTACAAGTACACAACAGATCTGCTGCTGTGAAAAATATATTGCTTGAGACAAAAAAATTGGTGAAACCTCTATGTCTGTAGAAGTTAGTCATAGGTAGACACACATTTCTCTTTTTATCCTTTGAACGGGTTTGATGTAGCATTGTCTCAGTACAGAAATGCGTAACGATGCTAAAATGACTCTGTGCCTGGGGATGTATTGATGGAGCACAGTCCTTTGGACACAGTGCTCTCCGAACGTGCTTGTATCTCTTATGCCATCCTGCCAGTTTGGAGCACGGGCAAAAGACACTGGATCGATGTAGCCACCAGCAAGAGGCACGCAAAATAGCACAAAAGCACTCAGCATGGAGGCCAGGAAATGCTCTCCACCTCTGTGAGACTGTGGGAGAAAAGAATCATACTGGAGGAGAAGGAAGACCGAGGGGTGTCATTATGAATGATCCATAAAGTATTATCAAAAAGCAACATTTCTTATTTTTATCTGCTTCAATTTACAACAATTTTGTACTGTCTAGCTTAATACAAGTGCTGTTTTCTTTCATGATATATTCCTGTTTTTAGTCCCACTCCCTGTATTTATTAACCAGATAATCCATCTTTACCCTATAGCCAGTGCCATGATTTCAAATCCTACAGGTTCTCAAAATGGCTATAAAGTAAAACTTTTTTAAGAGCCTCAGGATGGTGACTGGTTGCATAAAGCAGATTATTCCTGTCTGGGGTTTCCAGGAAATTGTTGTATTCCACTTATTACCTGTCTTTGAAATGAAAACATCAAGATAGTTTATCTCTGAAATGCTACACTCCACAGTATACGAGACCAAAAATTTAATAGCATCATGAATTTCATATAAAATAACAATACATTTTTCTAAGACAGCTTTCTCCCTATTCCACATCATGAAATCACAGTCAATAAACTTATACACCATTGTGCCATATAAATGTATTAAAAACCTTGATTGACTGAACTAATCTCTTTCGAAATAGGCTGTAAATAAATAAGTATGGTGCAGGATAAAAACCTTGCCTATATGCCTCTCATGAAGAGAAAAGTCCACTCAGGTTCTGACATTTAAGAACAGTATAAGTGAAATGTTAACGGGCAGAAAGCACTCTTGAAGGCCCCAGCAAAGTACAAGTAATCCAAGCAGCCCTTAATGGTCCTCCTATCTATTGACTATCTCTTGCTGTCACTTATATCTCAGCAATTACTTGGTCTGCAGCAGAGCTACAAGGAGGTGTAGATTTAAATTATGCATAGACATAGAGGCGTGGATTCATTCTACTCAATTTAGGCATCTAACCGACATGCAGGAATCTGCTCACTCCAAACTCCACAGTCAATGGAGAAAGACACAAACCTCCAGAGGGCAGTGCAGCTCTTAAGTGGACAGAATTATTCTCCGGAGGTCATTGTCCCTCTTTATTTACTGCAGAGAGAGCTTTGGGCAAAGCTTCTCTACATTTAGGAACCTCAGGTTGGATGAGACACCTTCTTTCTCATGCAGTGAAATAAGTAAGTTCTCTGAAGTCCTTGAGTTTGCACTGAGTTAAAATATATGTAAGTGAGAGATAAATAGCTCCATCTGTTTTAGGAAGTGAATATAACTGTGAGTAATTTCCTTCTTTCTGCTACTGGGGGCTGGACAGAGGGGAAAAATGGCACGTCACTGGACATAGTAACTTGTGTTTTCCACTAATTAACCACCAACTACTTCTTCATGTCCTTCCAATAGTTTATTTCTTTGAAACTTTGTGCCTGGGACCCAGATGCCTGGATATATTTCATCTCATTTCACTGAACTATAACTGAGTTGATGCTGCAGTGGCATCTGAAGATAGACTTGAAACCCCCAAGTCTCCCCCCGAATCAGCAATAAGAGGAGCAAAACTAAGCAGCAAACTCCTGAGCCTGTGGGCTCAACAGCAAAGTTCCCATGGACTCCCCTGGGCCTGGGGTTTTTCTCAGTGACCCTGCAACAAACGTAATCACTTCTGTCATTTTGTCTTGCTTCCACACTTGTTTGTCTGTAATGTTGTTTGTAATTTTCATGTTTTAGATTTTAAACATTTCATGTAGGGACCCTGCCTGAATATGTCTGTAAATCACCTCTCACACAGCTGGTGCAGTAATACAATAATAATAATAATTAATTAATAATGGGCCTCTTCCTTAGAAGTGTCAAGAACTGGCAACTGACATTGATGTCGACCCCTCTCAGAGGAATCAGGTCATTAATAATAAATAATAGCAGGAAAATAATAATATCACATTCTGTTTTTTCTCAGTGCTGTGATGATCAAATCTTTCTTTCCATTTGCTAACTACACGCGTATAGATCAAGTTACATATAGGACACACATCTGCAGTCATACCAGCTGTCTGCCCTGCACAAGCCCTGGGCTGCCTTCAGCTGTTTGGCAACTTAGCAAAATTTGCAGTCTCCACAGTAGCACTATATCTGAGGGACCAGAACTCCAAGTGTCCTGCAAAGCAGTGATATGAAGGTTAGTTAAGCACATAGCTCATTATATAGAATCATAGGATGTAGAATAATTTAGGTTGGGACAGACCCTGAAGCTCACTGAGTCAACCGTAAATCTAACACTGCCAAGTCCACCATTAAACCATGTCCCTAAGCACCACATCTACATATTTGAAGCTGAGCAAATGCCCCAGATGTGATATTGTAGAGGGGTCCTCCAGTTTCTGCAGTGCTTGTTTCTGCTGGTGTTTGCAAGGTGTTTGCCAAGGCAATGCTACATGTGAAACATTCAGCTGGTACGTCTTTGACCTGGATGTGGAAGAGTGCTGTGCAATTCATCCATCCACATAAAATTAATCACATTGGTATTTACATTATCCAGCCCCTCCAGTCTCTCTTCATGCAAATCAAAAAAATCCCCAAATGTTCCTACAACAAAAGTTTCAAAATGCAGGCTGGCATTTATACTACAGAATTGCAAAGCTCATGTGGACAGGAAGGAAACTTAGTTTGTGACATGCTGGCTTTTCCTCGGTAAGTCTGTAAAGCAAGTGTCTCATGACAGGCCAAACTGAGCCTCTTCTGCTGCCTTAGCATGCACTGATCTAATGGCACATTGCTTTCCTGGGCTTGCAGATAAAGGTGATTGTTAGCATTGGGACAAGCTGGGGATTTCCTAGGATTTTCTGCCCCTTTGAGCATTTCTAGGATTTTCTGCCCTTTTGAGCATGTTCCATATCCCATTTGGTATAGGTTGATCAATAGTGAATAAATATTATTATAAAGGTGGATAATAAGCATTATAATAGTGACAATTTTTATTATAAGATCATATTACTATAAATAAATTCAATTTTAAAGTCTTTCTAAACTAATTTCATTTAAATCCCAAATAAACTGATATCCGTATTGCCACCATCTTCTCTCTCTTGTTAGAATTTGCCTACTTTTGCATGCCATAGAACTTCCCCTGTAAACCTGTGCATCCAGCCTGCCTAGAGATGACCTTGCAACCTAATCTAAGGCGTTGGTGTCGCAGGGAGAGTATTTGTTTCATGGCTGGATGCAAGGAACTTGCTCTGCTGCTACACAGAGGACTTCATTTGAGGCTGTCAATCACTCATCTTTCAGGCATAAAAATCACTTTAGCAAGGAAGGGGTTATTATTCACATAATTCTCTGCTTTTCTTAACTGCTGTTTTTCTGGGTCCCTCATGCTACGCTATTACATCAAAGTTGATGGAAAAGAGTTAAATGGTAATCACTTGATTTTTAACACTGCTGGAATCTCAGAGGACTCTGTTACTTGTAGTTACAGCATTTTTCTTCACTTCCCTTTGCATCTTAGTAGACAATGCTTTTTCTAGTATTCCTGGTTAATCTGCCTTTCTTCCTTCAGCTCATCAATTTTTGAAATGCTAGCTGATAAAATGCACAATAGTTACTCTGCTGTCTAGCTATATATATATATGTACATATATAAATATATTTTGCCAAACTATCTAAAATCTTAGGGGAATTCTGCATCTTTGTTTACAAATGTATCTGCATGAGGTCTTTGTTGCCTGAATTTTTGGAAGAATTGACATTCCCATACCATGAAGTTACCAAGCAAAATTATGAGAACAAAAAAGAAAGGGAGAACAAGAGACAACCGTATATATTAGAAAGAACAGATTACAATTACTATTACGGCATTAAATTTTGGGTTCTATTGTGCCTTATGCTGTTTTTGTTGCATTCGGTTGTGCAGCAAGGCCACTAAATTGATAACCTGGCATCCAGAGGAGAAGAAAGGCAGGGACAACACCACCAAGTCACACAGAGAAGGGAGAATATGATGGGAGCCATGCTTGTTCTTGGTAGCAATACTAAATTCAATCCAAATTAATTTACTTCGAAGTTGGAGTGCTGCTGCATCTTTGAAACAGGACGGAAAAAAAAATCAGAATTTTTAAAGCAGTATGTATTTTCTATGGTAGCTAGGCATGCAGGCTGAACTGGAATGCCTAAACACAGACACCTGTTGTCACTTCAGATATTTCCTGGTCTCTTGCTGCACTCCCTCCAACCCTGAAGCTATGGTAAGTCCTGTATTACCTTGGGACTCTTGTTATTGCCTTCTTGGTTACAACAGGCATTTCAAGAGGCATGGCAGCCCATTATATCTGGAACAGAGTCTTAAGCTTTTTTCATATAACTTAGATCAAGAAATAATTCAATTTCAAGATACATTTTTCACAGATCAGGGGTATGACTTATAATTTTTGTGATGTGTGTGAGTTCTAGATAGAGTAGTGACCCTATGGATGCTATTAGAGGTTTTAGAAAGGCTAATGTGTTTTGTGGCTATTGTTATATTCTTATGTTTGCAAATGTAGCATGTGCTAAACTGGAAACTCCATTGCAGACCTCGAGCTCAGGGTACACGTACAGAGTTCCCATTTAAAACAGAAGTTATATTTTTTGGTTTTGATATTCTTTGGCATGAGGATGCTGAAACATCAAGTAATTATGTTAGTACCTGAAATAATAATTTTCTTGTAGAACAGAAATGCTGGTTTAAAGCTTTTAATTACTTTCTAACAGCATGGAAACCCACAGTTATTGACAGCAGCTGTGGGCTGAAATTGATTAATTTAAGACATATTTGAGAAAACTTGTGAACCTTATGTTGGTCCCACATTAACAGTCACAAATTTTAACCCAGCAAAAAAATTAAACTCTCACATAAATTTAGGACTCTGCCAGCTCAATCTTTCTTAATTATGGTTTGCTTATTTTTTTTTCCCCACTTACTCAAGGTGCTATTTGAGAGTTCAAAAAGGGTGTCTGACTATTGCAGCTCTCAGAGCATTTTTTCACATAGCAAAAGTTTGAATTTGTATGTTTTATATTAAGCAGGTATTTGATTGGAGGTGTAGACATCTCTTGGACTGAGAGCCAGAACTCCATCTACCTGTCCCTCAAATAATTCAATTCAACCCAGCAAAGCTTGGTTCTTACCTTAGGTCATCTACTCTTTATAGGGCTTAGATAAGGCTTGCTTCTGAGAAACAGTTTTAAACTCCTGCCTTTGGAGTATTGCTTTTTATAACTGAGAAAAAAATTTGTTCTTTGAATTTCTTCAAGAGAGTGTCAGTATTGTAGAATACATTAAAAAATAAATGTCCCCACATCCTAATCTGCACTAGTACACAGCAAACCAATTTAATTTTGAAATTATATCTATATAATTCGTTTTATTACACTTACTTTATCATGTATTCAAGGGGCTATGGTATTCACTGCAGGAGTACTGTTTCTTTTGATAGATATTTTCAGTGGATAGGAGATGAAAATTCATAATCAATGTCACCATAACACCCCTGACAGCAACACTTCCATGGTTGTCTATCCAGACATGATTTATCAGTATGAGTCTATTTTAGGGTGCTATTAAATGATGCCTCTTGAACCCCACAAACAGATCCATTCCCAAGAGTCAGCTACTTGTACACACTATTGGTTGTGTAGATTTTTAGGGGAGCCAAAAGACTGAAGTAGCTTAATATAAAAATGGGAGAAATTATAAATATAATTCTTATTTTTTCCAGTGTATCTTTTGTAACAATTTGGGTATTATGATCTCCTGTGCTGCCATTTTCCTCAGCTCGAAATCTGTTTCCCTGAATGAGATTGTACCTGACTCACTTCCACCAGTAGAGACAGACAGTAAAAAGCATCACACCTCTCTGGTGTGATACAGCCAGTGTCACTGCTGGAAGAAGACGAGAGTTGTCACTGGTGTTATGCTGGTCTTTGAGTATCTTGTAGGCACATCATAAGTGAGCTGTGAAACCTGCAACGCCTTCCTGATTACACTGGGTATAGGTACAGCAGACCAGTTATATCAAGGGCAATCCCAGAATTCGTGACTTTTTCCAGATATTTTGCTAGAGAATATACCCCTCCCAACTTAATGGGAAGGGAGCACTCAAGATTAAAAAATACTTGTGGCTGAAAGGAGCAACAAAAGTCAGAGGGTCTGCAAAAAATCACAAAGTTTTGTTAGTAAATTGTACACTTGGCATTGACGTTGATGTTAGTCCCTGACCTACTGTATGAACACACAGCACTGTATGGGTTTTGGATAAAGAGATAAGATGAAAATGAAGAGAGAAAGAAAGAGATTAATTAAAGAGGGGAAGAGAGAGGAAGAAAAGAAGGAAGGAAGGAAGGAAGGAAGGAAGGAAGGAAGGAAGGAAGGAAGGACAGAAAAGAAAGACAAAGAAAGAAAGAAAAAGAAAGAAAGAAAGAGAAAGAGAGAAAGAAGGAGAGAAANGAGAGAAAGAAGAAATCACCAGTCCTGGTTCCAGCATTGTTCCAGCTGATGGGATGTCCAGGGTCCTAGGGGTACCACCTGTGCTTGCTAGGGGTACCTTTTTATAAATAGGGTTTCCTGCTCTGAAGACAGGTTTCTCACTTTCTATGCAAATCAGTTATCATGCAGAGTCCGTTCTTTCAGATCTTTCTGGGAATGGTAGGAGAGCTTCGTGGGTCTTGGGTGGTCTTGATCCCCCCCTACAATCCATGCCCACTTTTGGCCTCATTTCTGTGCTTGTGCTCTACTGTGCTGTATTTATCTGCCAGAACTAGAAAAAGGTGCTGCCCTACCTCTGCATGTCCCCCTTCTTCAGGCACATCTTGTTCTTTCCCATGGCCTGTTATTACCAACAATCCTGGGTTATTACCTGCAATTCTTGTCTGTTATTAGCACCAATCCTTGGTTGGCTCCACAGCCATCCAACTTGGGTGATTGGGACATACATATTAGCTCCTTATTTTCTGGGATTCTCCAATAGGTTGTCCTCTAAACCCCTGCCTCTGAAACTGGACACGAAGTGTTTGCCCATGAAATATTACTGAATTATATTTTTGTGTTTCTGAATTGTTTTATTCTCTTTGCAAAATGCAGTTGTCCTTGAAAGAAAGTAGATCTGATTGTGGTATGGTACATTCTCTTGTGTTTCAGACATTTATAAACAAAATGCTATTAAATTTTTCTTACCCAGTGCTTCAGTGAGATTTGTGGTGTGACTGAGTATGACTTGCATGAGTAAGAGCTCTTAGGATCAAAGGCTTTAAAATATTCTGTGCTTGTTAAGTCACTGATGAAAGCAGAGTAGCACACACATGTAAAAAAAAAGGCACAAAGAACTGATTATGAGCAAGGCTCATTTGAAAGCAGGTGCTGTTGTAGTTATCCAGCAGAAGACTGGGTTCACAAGTTGTCCGTAGACTACAGAAAAAAGAGATTTTAATACAAAAAGATTGTCTCATTGACCCAGCTTGATCTGTGTTTCAAAGGCAAAGTTGTAAGTGTACTGCAATGGACTTCACATATTGATCAGTACAAGGAAAGAATGACATAGCTCAGCCCATGACATCGTCCTTTTTTTTTAATCTTTTATCTCCTGCCTCCACTTCTTTTCAAGGTAAAAGAAAAGTTGCAGTTAGTTCATCTTAAAGAGTTTAGACTTTCTACTCAAAATCTGGAAAAGATGCTAAGAAATCACAGGTACCCTGGAAGGGTTTATTTTTGTTGTATGTATGTTTGACTTCACACAACTAATAAATATTTCTAAATGAACAGCAGGCAAGTAAGAAAGGAATTGGAAGCATTTTTTCTTTCCTTGTCTCTCTCTCTTTCTCATACACATATAAATGCACACACACATGACACACAGAGACACACGTTAGTTTTGCAAACAGAAATGAATATGGACATCACTGCAAATAATCTCTTAGCTCCTCGTTTTCCATTTTTGTGAGGATAATGAAATCAATTTAAAAATACTAACAACAGTCTGTTCTCCCGTGAGTCAAAACTAATTTTCTGATATGAATGAAGGAGTTCTATATAGCGAAGAGTGTGGTGTATTGGAAAAATTTTAATGACTTAGATTTGGGTGTTTGTATGTGGCAATGTATGAATTATATAGGTCAGCCTCAGCAGAACCAGATGTTTTAGCTACCAAAAGCCCTATTTGCAGAGATCAGAAAGAGGAAATGTAACTTATAATTATTTTGTAAAAAATCTCCGATGGAGCGATTGCCTTGTTACTAAAATGGTTGAACGTTGAATGTTGACTCAACTAATCTGTACTTATTCATCCACTCAGTAAATATGCATCACCCACATTAGGTCCATTAAACAATGAAGAGGAATGATCAGTTAAGCATGGGTTGCACCAAAGCCAGCATGGCTGCTTGCTCTTGAAAATAGTTACTAGGAAACTCAGACAGTTGTTATATTTATTAGTTACACCCAGAAAAAAACCCCTCAACACTGTTTTAAGCCTTACTTGTGTTTAGCAAGCTGCTCTGAGCCTCCCAGAGCTGTTTTCTACTGTGGAGGGTCTTTATCCTTCTGTGAGTTTGATAGCCTATCTTCGAAGGACCAAGAGTAATTCAGGCCTTTACAACTGCAGTGCAGAAAAAGACAAAGATGCCATTTCACTTCTATGTTCCAAAAGGACAGTATGAGCACCCTAATCAACATCTGGAATAGATTCAGATTTTCTTAGATGGGGATATAAACTGAATTAAAATCTCCTATGCCTGAAAGAGTGCTCCTGGTAGAGCTGGTGCATCCTTATAAAGCTGGGAGGGGAGGCAGCCAGAAAACTCTTCAGCATGGTTCAGGCCAGGTTGTGCTGGGCTTGCTCAAAAGCAGAACTGCATGTGTCAAAGGAACTTTGTGTGTGAAATCATGGATGGGTCAAAAGACTGAAGACTGTGTATACATCCCTGTCTATGTAGCAACTAGGTGAAGGCTGGAGAACTTTTATGTGGACATGCCAGTGGCCATGACATGATTATACCTTTCCTAAATTTCTTCGTAGAGCTACTGCCTGATCAAAAATGATGCTAAGACTCTTGTAGAAAGACACCTGCATATGTGAAAACATGGCTCTTTCCGTCTGTGTTTTCATGTGGAGTAAATATAACCATCTGTGAAAAAATAACTCTTTTCCATAAAGAAGTCTTTCCTGGGGAACCCAGGACATGAATTAAATACTTTTTCATTTGGGATCTTAGGATCTGCCCCTCTCTTTTTGTTTTTCCTAGTGGCATATAGCTTGATTTCAAGATCTAGAAGTCCATCAGACTTTTGACATAAAAGTTGTTATGTTCCCACTCCTAGTAGCTTTATTTGACTTATTGTTTGCAAGAAAAACAAAGCTATGCAATTCAGTCATTATAAAAGGTCATTATTAATTTATTCCTGTTGTGCTAGAACTTGATAGTCTGTCTGTGTGCTTAAAATGCCTTTGTATCTTGTACTTTGTTATCTCCTAGGCATGTAATTTAATTAACACATGTATGCTGCTTTGAAGATGGAAAGTGATATTTAAGTGCTTAAAGCACCATATTAATGCTTTCACAGGTGAAATAGTGGGGCAGCAGGTGGGAAGTACAACATACAAGCAGCAGTGCTTGGAGGTAGTTACTCTGCAAAGGGTGGGAGCAGGTATAATCCCCCCAAATTGCTGTGGGGAGCAAAAGAATCAGTGTCAACCCTTGAAAAAGCTAGTGGCTTTTGCTACCATCCAGTGGTGAAGAATCAGGTGCTTGCATAAAATCCTCTAGTTCCTCTTAATGGATGATTTTTCATGGTCACTTCACCATGTAATCCTAGGAATCAGGAATGAAAATACTGCAGGGGAGCCTAATACCTGTGCATTTAGGCCTGTATTCTGACAACTGTTAAAACAGGAAGAAAATGGATTAATTAAGTTCCTGTGAATAAAGTTAAACACATTCATGGCTGTCAACTGTGGATGGTACTGAGTACTGAGTAAGAGATAGGCAACATTATATGATCTTTCTTAGTCAGAGTTATTTTACAAGGAAAGGTCACAAATAGCAAAACTACTTCAGAACTTCAGCTGGTTCAGTAGCACCAGTCCCATAATACCACCATAAAATGACACAGTATCTTACATGTGGTATGCAAAGAGCTCAGATGAAAGGAATGAACTGGCTGTTGAAAAGAATTCATTGGCTTAGGACTCAGTAGCTTTCAGATAGTTTACACTTAGATGACAATTTTAATCAGCAATGATGGAGTCAGCTGCCTAAACACTGACATCTAGTGCCATCTGAAATTCTTTATCTGAGCCTGGGCTAGCTGATATGGTGCAAGCCCCATGAGGGACACATGCCCTTCCAGAGCAGCAGCTAAAGCTCAGGGTAGCATTGATCTGCCAGTCTTGCTTGCAAGCCTTGCATGGATGCTAGAAGATGTTAGGATGTTTCAGAGGGCATTGGCTGACTGTGTTTGTGAGACTGAATCCCACCCACTCAGTCAAGTGCCACCATTTGGCATCAGAAGGAGTGATAGTGTCATGGCTTCTATTCAATTTACATGTTATTAATCTCTCTTCTTCTGGAACATCTGTACACAGCATACATCAACCTGTACCACAAATGCTAGTTACAGACTGCATTAAAAAAGTTAGATTTCAATTCAAAGAAAATAAAACTGCTCCAATGCATATTTCAGGTGGAATTCCCTGTCAATGAGTAGGTTCATCCCATTTAGGCTTTGATGAGCACTTTGCAGTTGTCATGACATCCCACCCCAAAGTTCTGCCAATCAACACTGGTACCACATTGTACATATAATACAGGAGAAGCTTTGTTGTTTTTTTTCCAGTTAGAAACAGTTCTTTTACATTTTGTTGTGATTTCAAAACTTGTTACCTGGTGTGGGAAACATTTTCATTTTTCTATATGTGCTTTATCTTGTTTTGAGTGGAGGTGAGGAGGAATCAACAAATCAGCATATTTATCACTCTGACTGACATGTTCACTTCTGATGGGTTTTATCTTGCACATGCTTATTATATTATTCACAACAGGATCCTTATTATGAAGTGGATGAATGCTACTATTCATTCAAAACAGATGCACATTAAGTGACAGTCACTGAGTCATTGCCTTTTATATGACAAGGAAATCAGTACAAAGTTGGTTTTCGTTTGACACAATTACATCAGTCAGTTTGGAAAGGATAGCTATCCTTTAGTACCACCAATATCATCTTATTTCTACTGTACAGCTTGCTGTTGCCATGATGTCCTACCTTGGTTTTGTTGTTGCTGTTGTTATTTTTACAAGAACCACCAGATATCATGAAGCAAAACTCATTATCAGCTTTCTTAGGCTGCAGTGCTGTATCTCTCTCTTTCCTTTTCTGATAAACAGTGAACAGACAGAAGGGCTCATCTTTTATACAAATATGTAAGGCTCTGTTGCCACTAGTCTTCCAGTTTTGACTTTCATTCTAATTGCCATGGGAAAACAATTTACAGATTTTAGGTTTTTTTTTTTTTCCCTCTAGAGATGTGTAAATTTTCAAATTCAATCATTATAATGATGAACATGTGTTGAAGAAACATACTAAAATTAGCATATACCTGTCAGGGAAATTTTTTCAGTATATCCAAGTAAAATCTATTGTAATCACTGTATCTATTTTTCAAAGGCAACAGAACAACAAGACATTTCTAGAATTGCAGTTAATGATGACAGCTGAAAGATATAATAGTGTGTGAAAAAGCTTATATGTAGAGTCACATTTTTCTTTTTATTGCTAGTTCAGTGTATCTTGCATATTCTCTTGATGAGCCTGTGTAGTTTTATTTTCTGTAGAGGCTTGAGTGAAATTAAGGAGGCACTGTTATGTTGTTACCAGCAAAAAGTCAAGATTTTTCTGGAAGAAAGTCCCCTCATGCCAACATATCACATTTTACAAAGCTCTGCTTTGCTATCATGTACATGACTTAAATTCAATTCTAGCAGTACATGGAATTTACTTTCTTTTTTGCTTCTGTAGAAATAAAAACATCAAATGCATGTACATGATCTACAAGTAATCCATCTATATTGCCTGCTGCCTGAATAGGTTGACTAATGATAACTGATGTTTATCTGCTTGGAAAATAATGGGCAGATTTCCCTTGCTGTAATTTCACTGACTTCAGGCTGCACTGTGTTTTAATTATAACATGTTCAGACCAGACTCAACAAAGAACTAGCAGATGTGTTAAAGGGAGAAGTCCTCCTTTGGTCAGGTGTCAGACTATTACTATTATTTATTTAAGTGGTTCTAACGTGACAGTCTTGACCTACTTGGTCTTTTCTTCTGCTAATGGCTGTGAAATTGAAACAATTCGTTTGGCATTTTAGACTGTCATTAAAAAAAATGCCCAAGAATGCCAGAATGGAGACATTTCTTGCTCATTTATGTCACTGCAAGCTGCTTAAGTGTTGCTTTGCTGCACTGCTCACAGTGAAGAGGACATAAAGCCCTCTTTCAACAAATTATTGTACTTGGGGTACAAACCCAAGGTAAATTCATTTCTGCCACTCCATGATTAGTTGGTTTTGAGGATATCAGACAAAATCTTTAACCTTAACATCAGTGAAAGTTTCTTGTTCAATGGGATTTTACTTGAACTCATGGTACCCCTGTCACATTTCTTTAATGAGTAATGAATTGACAGTTCTCACAGTGAGAAACTCATCTGATGCAATGTGAACACTGAAGAGTGCTGGGGTGTCTTGTGCTGTGAAATTATGCTTGGGGAGCTGAACAGAGCTGTAGAGAAAGGAGCTGCAGTTCCTGACCCTGACATGAGTTTCATTTGTGAGCTTTTGAAGGCAATTTCTCCTGCATCCCTTTTCTTTCTTTTTTCTCCTTTCTTCTACTTTTTTAAAAAATGTAATTAATTTACACTTGTAAATTTTCTCTTTCCAATGTAAGTGATGCTATTTTGGGGTTTAATCAAGCATTTGTCAAGTGCTTTATTGATGAAAGACAATAAAAACGCTCTCTGAAGTGTGCGCAGATCCACAGAAGTAAACATCTAACAAGCAAACAGCCTTTATGGATACTGATGTAAGACAGGGACAGAAGCATAGGTACTGAAATCTGCTCAGCAGTGCAGGGAGTCATTTGGGGGGCATCTGTACACAAAGAAAGTAAGGACAGACCCCTTATGCATCTACTCCCAGTTCCCCTTTTGGTCTCAGCATCTCATGAGACCTTCTCACCTTCTTCCAACCCCTTTTCTCCCACCTCACCCTCTCTGTTAACCAGTGTCCCACTAACCTGTACAGCTGCAGCCTTTCTCAGACTGCAGGCTTACAGCTGGCATTGGCTCTTCCATAATTCCATACCTCCTTTTCCAGGCTGTTTGGAAAAGCATTCTGAAAAGGATTTATGCTCTTGACAAAAGAGCAGGGAGAATAGGGAGAGAGGTGCTGTGCTACTAGAAAATGGACCAAGAGGCCTTTCCTCAGTGACAACCTTTCCTCTCTTGTACCTCCAGCAGCGGTGTCAACTTTCCTTTCCTCCTTCTGGCTGCAAATCCCAATTTCTTTCTACCCAGCTCTCCAGAAGCAACCTCACTTTCTGTTGCAGCCCATGAGTGGGTGGAGGAGGATGAATCCAGTTTGGTGCTTACACAGCTGCTCCATATTTGGTGCCTGGGTCTGTGGGCTACCAGATGGACTACAGTGACTCAAATCCTCACATATTCACACGTCCAGTGGGGTTGAAGAATTTAGCACAAGGAGCAGAGAACCAAGCATTATTCCTTTTAACAACCTGGAATAATTTTCCAATTTATTCAAGCTGTCCTCTCTGCAAGTAAACTGAACAATTAAAGGGCATTCACTTATTTTTCATGTGCTGAAAGTATGAATTTTTCATTACGTTCCAATTCACATTTTTTTCCCAGCTTCATTAACTGTCTAGTGTGAACTTTATTGTCTACACATTCATATGCTTTAACTAGCTGGTGTTTGGGGGAATATATTTTGCAGACTCTGTCTTCTCTTCCTCTCTGCACAAATCTTGTTATTCACTGAAAGGCAAAAGAGAAAGAAAGGGAAGAATAAATAATGATCAAAAAGCGTGTTTCTTTTCAGGCAGCAGCACTCAGCACTCCACTGTAAACCATGCTGTGTAGGATCTTGTAATGCTTGATTGGAAACATGTTATCATATTAAAAATGTGTATATCTCTTCCATCCTCCACTCCTCCCCGCTCTTACAATTAACCAAAACATGCATTTCAAGGGGATTTTCCTCTGGAAAACAACTGTGTTCTCTGCTAAGGTTACTCTTTCTATAGAGCCTCAAAGACATGAGATTTTAAGACCTTTTTAAAGATAAAGTTGGAGGAAATAGACTGGCAGTGTTATGGCCATTTCAGGTGAAAACTACAGGTCTTTTCAGAGACTCCTCTGGGGCTGTGTAATGAAAACTATTTGGGAAATATTCCTGTTGTGAATGGCCTGCTGCCGAACTCAGATCTATTGCAGCAGTTCAGGGATGAAATAGAGAGTGACCTGACCTGATTAAACCCTGACAGTGCCCCACTACCGACAATATGTGCCCTAAGTGCTGCCCCCGTGCACAGGTGTGTGTGCGCGCTGCTGATGTCGTGGGCTGTGTTTACAAAGTCATTGAAGTCAGCGTGGTGTTGGACAGTGGCAGCAACAGACTATTCCAATCTAATGCACAAAAAGGCTGTCACACAAGAGGAGAAAGATTACATTCTGTTGCAGTGTAGCTGTGAAAGTGGACTATTAACTTCTAATACAGCTCCTTTTTTTTTTCTTTGGGAAAGCTACAGAGACATGGCATTAAACCTGTGACTGTCAGAGAAAGCGAGAGCAAGCAGGGGCTGGTTGGCGAGGTCTCAGGTCAGGCTGTTGTGCTGTGAGTGCAGCCTTCCCTCTGGAGTTGGCAGCTGCTGCCCTCTGTCCTTCTCCACCTTTTAATGCTAATGCTGTAAAGGGCTCCTCTCACTTTGACACGTGTGTACTCTCTTGCAAGTCTAGTTCTGCGTGCTAGCAAGTGGGGAGAGAGAAAAAAGGCGGCTTCTGAAATAAATCCAGGTGACAGTGCCGAGATTTTGGCATCAAATGTTTTTCTTTTGGCTGTTTATGATGATGGCATCTGGCTAATTAGGAAACATCAATGCTACAAGGACTTGAACTTTTAGCTTGCTGAGTCTGGAAGTTCTTAAATCTTGATCTGGGGCTGCTTGGTCTTCTAACAAGTGCCTCTCCTTGGCTGCATTTTAATGTCTGTGGCTTTATATTTTACTTGAGTAAGAACTTCTGAAGTTTGGCAAAAACTTGAAGAGCTCATAGGATTTGTTCCTCAAATGGTCCCTTCCTTTTCCATTTCTTAGATATTTCATTGTACAGATTCAAGCTTTAATGTCTTTCAAGAGGGAGATAGAGGGAGCGTTTAATGACCAAAGCAAAGCCATCCTAAAAACACTGGATTTGTTTTGGACTACCTAATTCAACAAGTGCAAATTTATCAGACTTTAAGCACCTGTCTCTGGTGGCATTTCTGAACAGCAATTTTGAGCCACACTCCAAACCCTGAGGTCAACTCTGCTCATTTGGGACATGCATATTGAAACACAAAGTTTCCTAGCATCTGAAGCATAATCTGAATCAAATTGTTCTGAGTGCTAATTGAAGGAGTAGAAAAGTTTGAAGAAAAGAAATTGTGATTCACTTTCCTGTCATAGAAATGTTCTCCTAGGTCTCTGACCCAAGCCCTCCTCCTAATCTAAGGTCCACCAAGTAAGAGATGGAAGAAGGTGACAGCCACATAGCAAAGTTCCTAGATTTTCAGATATTCATACTGGAGTTAACTTTTCTTTCTTGCTTAAATATCATTTGCTGTTTTAGGTGATGCCTGTGGAATTAAAAAGGGGTCTCTAATTTGCCAGGATTTAATCACATTTTATGAGGATTTTATTTCCCATTGTACATTTTGGAGTATAATGTTCAATGGAACTTTGGAAACAGGTCTATAACAAAGTATTCACTTGTTAACTTTAATATTTGTATTACCCCCTGGAGACATCATCTGAATTGAGAATCTGCATTGACAGCACATCTATCTGTTGGAAGAAGCAAGTTTTAATTACTAAAGTTTTTTGATGAAAATTAAGTGTTATTTTTACCATTTCATAGCAAAATATTAAGCCCATGGAAGTTAGAACTAGGCACTGGTTTAGACCTTTGGAGTTGTGCTTTGCAGAAGTAATATTTCTGTTCAGATGTATAAATAGACCTTTTACAGTCAATGTGCATATTCCCTGAGAACCTTAAAAAACTTGATATTTCAAAGTTAGATTCCACATTTCAGCATGAATGTGTGATAAAGAAGTGGGAAGAGCAAGAAAAGAACATGTCATATTAGCTGGAAGAGTTTACCTCTGACATTTGTGGAACCTGTATCTGACTCAAATGCTGTCATGAATGAACAAATTTACATTTTAGGGAAACATTGGGAAGCCTATTTGTATCACAGCATATGGTGAAATGAGCAGTTTCCTACATGTGCTCAGAATGGGGAATAAGAGGTTTGTGAGAGCTTAATTCCAGGCAGCATCAACTGGTCAAGACCCCTGCCCACTACAAGGGCTGAACAGTCCCTGTCCTTTGGGATCTACCTGTGCAACCATCACAAGATGATATCTTTTTTGTCTTGCTTTCAGTTGGGTTGCTCAGATGTAACTAAGGGCAAAAATTGGGCTGCAGTATTTTTATTACTGGAAATTTTGCATGTTGTGAAAAGAAGACAATTTTTTTTCATAGCTTAGGTTGAATCTGCATACTGCCAGTTGGAAAGAACTCCATCTTTGTGTGAGAAAATAGTGAATCTCCCTTGCATGTCTCTGAGGAAAAATAAGCACAGAGCCCCCTGAAGCCTGAAGTTGTTCTTACAAAGCCAGTTTTAGTGCAGAAACACATTTTAACCCCAAATTGGTATAAAATACTGTGCCAAATTACATATACACTATCTGAATAGGGAAGTTGTACTCTAATTGTTGGATATAAGCTTGACTGCCTTTGAATTAACAGTTAAAGCTGTATTCATTAATCTGAACAGGGAAGAGTGGGCAGACTGTCACAATATACCTCAGTTCAGTAGTCATGCAGAGCAGGTGAGAGAATGCTAACCACTTACAAAGTGAAGCAGCTGATCTCCATCAGCCCCATCGTTTAATGATGAAGAGAAAAAGACAACCAACTCCAATATCCAGAGAAAGATTTCACATATATGTGAGAGTCCAGAGTCTCAACTGGCAATGTACAACCTACAATTACCCAGAATGATTAGTCTTAATGCTTTTAAATGCTTTACTAGCTCAAGAACTACAAAGGACAGAATTCATAAATGTATTATGGTCCATTTGCTGTACACAGAGCTTCTGGGAAAAAAGAAATCCCTTTGGGAAATAAGCATGAAATTTATTACTCTTGAAGAAAGCCTTGGGAATGAGCATGCTAATTAAGAAAGAAAAGGACTTGACCCAAAACTAGGGATGAGGTAAGGTGAGATCCAAATTTTCTCCAAACAGGAGTTGATTAAGCGAACAATTTCAGTTCATAAAACTGGATCAAATCCACTTTCAGTGCCTACTGAAATTTTCACTTCTTCTTTGTCTTTTTTTCTCTTAAGAGACAGGTTAAGGGTTAACAGATCAACACCGAGCATATGAATATTTAACTTTTAAATGGCATTGTTTTTGAATAGAAACTGCTGTGATGTATGAGCTGTGGCATAAAAACTCTGACAAGTCTTGCTGGGATAACTTAAGATGTTACAGTCCTCAGTTGTCTCTCCTATCTCCTGCCAGAGGACACCACTGCCCTCATGGACATTGGTATAAAGGAATTGCCAGCACTCCACCTGCTCTGCTTTACATTCTGGCATGTTAGTTAAATCCAGCTTCATAGCAGAGAGAGCTAAAATCAGTCAGGCTAAGATGCTTAAGCTGTGTCTTTTGTGACTTTATTACTGAGGTGATATCTGTCAGCAGAGAGTAGATGTTGGAGTTATTTGAGTCAACAACATTTTAAACACAGCCAGACGTATAAGAGGTAGCACATAAAAACCCTGAGCTTTTTTTGTTGTTGTTTTTGTTAGTTTTGTTTTTGCCTTAGTCTTGCCTACTGACTATATTATGGAGTGGGATGCAGCAGAGGCAGCAACTCCATAGATAATCATTGTGAGAAGGAGCACTCATCTGAAAGAAATTAAATGGTTTCTGCAAGTGTATCTCAACTGGAAGTGTAGTCACAATTAGAAACAGCTCGGAAATGGCTGATCGTAACAGTCTTGTAAACATTACTTCTGAGAGTTCTGTGCTGGTGCAAATGCTTGTCCAAATCTCCTGGGACAGGTCTTCAAGTGACCATTTCTTTGTGCTGTCACTGATTCCCTGAGTTTAAGCAACACCTCTCAAGAGTGATACATACAATGAGCCCTAACAAAACACGTTAATTG
The DNA here is from genome assembly GCA_013400975.1 of Atrichornis clamosus. Taxonomy (NCBI): domain Eukaryota; kingdom Metazoa; phylum Chordata; class Aves; order Passeriformes; family Menuridae; genus Atrichornis; species Atrichornis clamosus. Next base: position 153,050 of record WBMZ01001164.1, read on the forward strand.
TTTTCAGGTTTCCTACCTGAATGCTCCTAGTTACCTAATCAGGGACCAGCTGCACTATGCCTCTCATATTTTTGTGTGAAGTTCACCTGGGAAGAAGCCAGAATATTGGGGGAAATTATATGTGCTAAAAGACAGCTCTTGGCAATGAGATGAGGAATGAGGGATCTCACACAGGGCAAAGTCAGTGGGATCAGCCATGTGGAATCACCATCTCTTCAGTACAAATTGAATATTTTCTGTCTTCATTTTCCTTTACAAGAGAGGCTTCGTAAAATTTGCTCTCACTGACGGAACTTGGTTTATAGTTTCTCACTGTAGCTGGATCTGGATAGCCTGGAGATAAACATTATATGAAAGAAAGGAGGTTTTCCAATCTATCTGAATAAAGCACTGGTGAAAGTTTCAGGAGAAAACATATGGGCCTTTATAAGAAATTTGTATATATCTCGGAAAGACTGCCTGCTTCTGAATGTGGAAATGACACAAGTAATATATACTATGCCATTTCCTGGTTTGAGATTAATAGCCCATAGTCAGCATGTAGTCTAGGACCCATTTTTGCACACAGAAAATGATGCCCTCTTGCATGAAGCATGAGGCATGAAAAATCTTCCTTCTTGTTGATAATTTTTTTGCCATAGAGTTCCCTTCCCTAGCTGCAAAAAGAAATTGAACTGTGAAAGAAATTTGTTAGTAATGCTGTGCCATGGTAAGTCTGGAATATCAAGACTCCCATATCAGGTTTTGTGGACATTGGATCCACCTAATCACAGATGTGTTGGAATTTTCTCTACTAATTTCCATAAATGTCCACTAAAACAAGACTTATCTGCACTTGTGAAGGAACACACTTCAGTGGTGTGCAGAAGACTGTGCTGCCTGAACTGCATTTCACTATGGCAGCTCCTCGGCTCCTTGCACATTGCCACCAAAAATTACTGATTTTTCTGATACTCAGCCAAGCTGAGTGTTGTATTCCTCGAGATGCCTGTGAGAAAGGTGTGTTCATCTTTTAAATACCTGTTAGGTAGCTCAGGATCTCAGTACTTGGGCAATATGAATTCCTTGAGCTGAAATGAGTAATTTAACTTGTAAACATTTGTTCAAAATAAAGTGAAGGATGAAGAAAGTGTTGTCTATTTGAATTTGAAAATAGTGTTTGTATTTTTTTCATACATGTTTAAATTTCTTGTTTATTTCTTGTTCCAGAGCCAACATGGGATTTATAAATCCTTGTGCATTTTCTGACTCTTTTTCAACCAGTGATAACCATTTTTACTTCAGGCCTATATGGTGTCATTATGTTCCAAGTGTGCTGACTAAGCAATGTTCACACCGTGAAAACAAGAATGGTCGGCATGTTAGGATCTAGATAAAAATAGACTGATACATTTGCTAGTCTTGTGAAGTACACTTTTTTTCCTGTGTATATGTACCTTGGCCTCCATTATGCTTCTCCTCTACAGGTAGGTCTATAGAATCACAGAATGATTTGGTTTGGAAGGGACCTTAAATCACAGACCATCTAATCCCTAAACCTTCCATTAGACTAGGCTACTTAGAGTCTCATCAATAGATAGATAATCCAAATAGGTGTCTCCTTTATGAATTGGCAATATGTAATAAAAAAGAGAAAGTAGCACGTGTGCTTATTCATTTTGAAAGTAAAAGAGATGAGTTAATTTCTGGAGTCAAAGTCTAGGTGCTCAGCTGTACATCTCATATTATCTTCATTAATCTACTGCAACAGAACAGGAGTGGTGAAGCATCCTTATTCAAACCTCAGATACACTTCTTGAGCATAATGAGTGAACACAGCTTTTAGTGCTCCCATTTGTATTCCTGCCTGCTAGTTGGAAAGTAGGAAAAAGGAATGGGTGTGCTTACATGAAGACAGATGTGTAAGCACCTGAATTAGGCATTAAGTGATTTAGAAAAATGGCAAAATATGCCCGTGGTATTACTCAAGTCTTTACATGTATTCCCATGTAATTTCTAGAGATCTAGAAGCAACATGTTGATATAGATTTTGATTTGCAAACTGAATGGTGAGTGGATGATGGATTCCATGCTGTGCTTGGACACAGTTCCCAGCTCCCTCCTACTCTGTGAGAAATGACTGCAATCATAAACCCATCACGTAATGAAGACTTCAGTAGGAGCAGGAAACACTACCACACCAGGAATTTGCAGGACATCTGGTAAATCAACAACATTATCTCAAACATCATGGCCAACAGCCTGAGCTGTAGCAACAGTATATTCATTTTCCAAATGTTCCAACTGAGAAAGATACGCAGACCATTCCCACTATACACCAGATGGTTGATTGGGAAGCCAATATTTTCTCTATATACAGAAACTTACTCTTCCATCATTTTGCATGGGGACCAGATATTTTGTTAGAGACAGGATTTTCTCTGGCCCATATTCTGCTGAAGAAATACGTATACTGTACAACATACACATCACAATATGGGCAACTGCAAGATACTGGAAGAAATGTCCTGGCAGGCCACAAACACATGAGAAACCTCAGTGGCAAACTGCCCCCCCGCTTTCATTTTTAATGATGGTAAACATATTTAAGTGAATTACAATGCATTAAATTGTATTAAATATGACACAATATCAAATCCACATGAAAATGAATCAGTCTGTAATACAGCAGTGTCAGAGAGTCACAAAACTATCTAGTGATATAGTAGCTCTAGTGCTTTGTTGCATGATAATTTAGGCTCCAAGTAATTAGCAAAGAACAATTTCTAGTGCCTCAGTCAAGAAAAACTGTCTGGAAAAATCAGTGGAACTTTTGCCTTATTGAATATGTACTTCAGACAAAACTTGGGAATAGAAAGCTGAATTGACTTTGTGTGTTGACTTCGCAAAGTGCTCTCCAAATGATAGAAGTGAATTTGCTTACAGAGAGAGAAAAACCCCCATGTATTACTGTTATGGTTTGAGCCT
>WBMZ01001165.1:0-198755 GCA_013400975.1 Atrichornis clamosus
GGGCAGCTGCGCGCGCGGGGAGGGCGGAGCCGCCGCCCCTCCCTCCCCTACGCCTGCCCGTCCCTCCGTCCCGGGGCGCCGGCGTGTCTGGGAAGAGCCGCGGGCAGCGCAGCGCGGAGGAGCCGCGATGGTGAGTGGGGGGCTCGGCGGGGCCGGGGCAGCTCTGGCGGGGCCGGGGCCCGGGCCCGCGCGGTGGCGCGAGCGCGGTTGTTGCGTTCCCTCGCGCGGTGCTGGGAAGGGGCCGCGGCAGCGCTCCGTGTCCCGGTCCCGGCCAGGGAGGGTTGTGTAACCGCGCCGGCCTGTGGGAAGCCGGGCCGTGCCAGGCACTTGCCAAGGGCCAGCGGTTGCCGGCCCTGCGGACCCGGGTCGGTGTCCTCTGTCGCGTCCCGAGCCCGCCCGTCCCATCCCGGGGCGCGGGTAGGGCCGGCACCGCCTGCGGAGCGCAAGCCGCGTCTCCCGCCCTCTCTCGCCGCTTGGAATCTGAAGAGGTTTCGGATGTTGGTGTCCTCGAGTAGGAGGAATCCTGTGGGAGAGGAACGCGACGGCGTGATCGAACAACAGGTGACGCCTCTCCGGTTCAGAGGGCACTGCCGGAGGGGTCTCGGCGGGCAGAGCCGCACCCCGCCCCGCGGTGCCCTGTGCTCCCGCCGTGCCCGAGTGCCGGTGTCGCTCCCGTCCCCTCGGCCCGGCCGCGCTGGGGACCCGCGGCGGGAAAACACAGGTGTGCAGCAGATGAGGCTCCCGAAGCCCGGCTCTTCGGGCACCGCCACTAGGGTGACAAGGGGATGCTATGTCTGGAAAACACCTCCGTGCTAGACTGAGGGAAAACTGAGGTTCGGCAGCTGAAGCTGGTTTGTCTTTAGTAATTGCCTCCTGATGACTGATAATAGCTTTCAGCCTGATGTAATCCAAGTAACGATTATGTCTACCTGTTACACAGGAACCGAGAGCAAGTAGTGAGAAATGCTTTGTGATAATAAACTAGGCTAAAATACGTAACTTTTAAACAAGTAATTTATTTGAAGCTGCTTTAAAGATCCGAGTGTTAAGATACTTGTAAGACTTTTGCAATATTTCGATTAAAGCTTACAGAAGGTGAAATTTTAAAGACTGACCAACCTAGTTCTAGTGTATTCAGAGCTTCTCTCCCAGTACCTTTTGAAGGATGCCTCTCTTACTGCCATTGCCTGTGCTTTGACTTCCTGAGGCAAATTGTGCCTGCTTACACCTATGTGGAGCACAAGTCTTTGCTTTAAAGAAAGTATTGCAGAAGCTAGGAAGCTAAAACTGCTGTTGAAGACAGGGATAGTGATACTAACCAGCTCTTACAAACCTATTTTTGGTAAGGATCTTTGAATAAGATAGGTACATGTGTTCCCTGGGGGTTGATAGTTTGGCCAGGTGATTCAGATCAACTCTTTAGCCATAACCTTTGCTCCTCAAGCACTTGCTAGGTCACAGACACCTGTGGCACATATAGGTGGAGATTGTGTCATTGCCTAGACTGGTGACATGTTAAAGGGAGTTGGAAGTCCTTGGTGTAGGGGCTTCAGAGATGTCTACCTGTTACCAATAATACTTTGAAATCTGTCAGTTGATCTGCTGTGGTCTCCATTAATTCTTTTTTAAGGACAATTAAAGTACAGTTTTTGTAAATACATATAGGTGACTGTAACATACTCTGTGAGCTTTACTTTATCAAAATAACAGAACTAATTTCTTCCACAAGATACTCTTTCTAGGGAAGTATTCAGACAGTTGTTCTTCAGCTTCTAATTTGATACTGAAGTAGTCTTTCACTGTGAGATCTCAAACTAATAATTGCATTTTTAGGTTATTGGTAAGTAATTATGACAACAAAACCAGAAAATAATGTATTTGAAAGTACTGCTTTTACAAATAATTATGCACCAACAATGGTTTGATAGTCATTAGAAGGTAATATTTTGTAACGTAGTTGGCGGAAGGATTACCTGGCAAGACTTAAAATGACTGCTGATGAACATGAATCATGCTACTAATATCCTGAAACTTTAGACCCATTCTCTGTGCTATATAAAAATCTCACATTATTAACCTTGTTTTTGTCTTAACAATTTTGATGTCTGGAGGGTGAAAGAAGCTGAATGTTGCGAGTGTTTTGTCTTTTCTGCCTTATCTTCTTCACTGTAGACCTTAGAGTGACCCTTTCCTGTTCTGTAAGGGTCCCCAGTGCAGGGTGCTGAGTTACCACTGCAATCTGTTGTTGTTCATGCTTCTCAGGCCAGCTGATAGAGCAGAGCAGATAACGGTGTCACTGGGCTAAATGTGCCTTCCCTCCTCTGTGCCATGGTGCACTGCCCCACCCAGCTCAGCTGGCACTCTGGGAGGCTCTGTGCAACTTAGCAATAGGGACACTCCTTTTTGCTGGTTTATTTTTAATCCAGATCAATATCTGTGTCGAGTTAACAGTGTGGTTTCAGGAGGTCTGCAGACATGGAATGGGTGAGCTGTTTCATGGCTGTACATGGCAGCACGAAGGGGGAATGTGCAACAGTGGGGCAAAACTGCAGAAAAGCTGACAGTTCTAACGAACATCTGGCAACTGTTGAAAATTTTCTCTTGACATGCATCCATTTTGTTAACTTTGTGTGTTGTGGGTTTAAATTCAAAATAAAAAAATCCTATCAGCCTCTAACAGCTTAGCTGCAGCTTGTAAGTCCTCAAAAACTGGGTGTTATGTTAGTGTCAAGTAGACCCTCTCCAGTGAAGGACTCTATCCATAATGTGCAGGAAACCTCATGGTGATACTAAGCTGAAACTTGCTCAAAAGGGAGGCATATGGTCAGCTGAACTTTATGCAACTTCTGCTGTTGTACTGTGAGTTTGAACCTTCATGTCAGGGGATAGTTCGTGGAGATGTGTTGGAGGATCTTGAGTTGGACAGAGAATCTGTACCATGTTACAAAAATGATTTTGGATCTTTCATTTAAAGTAGCTCTTTAGTCTTCAGGGAAAGATTTTTCCCGAGTACTGTCAGCTGGCTTTGACTCTCCTACCGATAAAACATTGAGTGTCAATCAGTAAGTACTTCCTAAGGCATAAACTGCTACTATATTTTAAAAAAAAGCTAACCACAAAACCATAGAAATGTTCCACCCCAACAACAATCCAATAGTGATCAACTTTGCCTGCTTTTGCATAATCACTGTCCTAGATGACTTCTACTGAAGTTTAGTACCAATTTGTTGGGTAGTGAGAAGGAAAAGCTCCCAAGAGAAAGCAGGATCAGCAGTATCTGGAGTAACTCACAAGTTGTGGAGCAAGCCAGGGTTGTCTAATTTACTGCTGTTAAAAACCCATTGTGTTTCTTTGTTACCTTTCACCAGCATTTCAATACTAAGCAATTTTCTGTAACGCTACAGTCAGTTATGTGCATTTTATGTGGGCATACTTGGTATCTTCTTGTTCTCATTTCTTCAGCAAAGGTGGAAGGTTGATTTTTAGAAAGGAACCTTTTTATAGCAGTTCAACATAGTTTGACATCAGCAGAGGGCAGATATTTATAGCCCAGTCCAGCAAGATGCTGGGGATGTCTAGATTAAATGTAGTGCCTATGAAAGTCTACAGAAATGAAAGACTGGATTAGCCTGAGAGGACTTGGTGACCTTTAGGATTCAGTCCTGAAAAAGCAAATGTGTGATGTGAACTGGGACCTTATACTGTCTTAAGTTTTTTTTCCCTATTTTATTTTGTTTTGGTTTTTTTTGCAAGAAAGTCACAAGACAGTGATGCTTCTGTGTTTGAAGGGTGCTTTTCTGTCTAGTGCTGCAGACAGTAGCTTAAGCTCAAACCTTGCTTTCTGCCAAATGTGGAATACTAGGGAAGGTAGCAGCATGTGCTTTGCGTTATGTCTAGAGGTGCATTAATGGAAAAATCTTCCAGCTATATGGTGTTACTTTCTGGCTGATACATTAAAAATACTAACACTCAGCAGTATGTTCAGTAATAAAGCTAGTGAGTCATACTTGATGTGTTTTGTTTAGGCTCGCATTGTGTGGTGCTTGTCTTTGTTTCTAGTTTAGACCTCTAGAATGATTTATGGATATATGTGTATGTTAGAACACTTTTTCAGAAGACACCAATGTATGTAGAATGTTATTCAAATGCAACTTTTGTAGCTGAAAACTGAACATGTGGTTATGTATGTATGTATGTATATCTTCAGCATTTTTCTCATAATCTCTTTTGCCTTGCAGATATGATTTTTTTCCCTGTCCTCCATACATAACTAGTTTGTTGTGAAGGAAATGGGGTGGCAATGCTATTAGTAGTTTAACTAAACTATTTCCAGCCACTTTTTCATAATTTAAAGGAATAACTTGCACCAGTCTCGCTGCCTTGTTCTTAAAACATTGCTGCATATGTGCAATGAGGGAAGTTAAAACAAGTTTTGTCATGGTTAGCACATGGAATGTCAAACTTTTACTGAGTTTTCAGTAAAATCATAGTAGTGTTCCCATCTTAACATGGAAAGTGTGTTACCTTGTTTGAAACACTAAAAAATTGCACATCTCTTTAGAGAACTGTTACCTCCTTTTGTAATAATTTAAATGAATTTTACTTCATAAATACCAGTATATTCTCTTCTCAGTTGTAGGAGTTAGTCTAAAAATGACATCAATCTAAATGGTCACACATTGCTTTATCCAAGTTATATTAAAGAATAAAGGTTTTGGTATTCCTAATTTCAGCATAAGGAATCCAAAATGCCTCCATTTTTGGCTTTTTCTTCTATTATAGTATGCATGTATATATTAATAGTACCCATGTATAGATAGAGAACTTGTAAATAAATGTCTTCAGAGTTATAGAAGAATCCTTTCTATTGATGAAGCCTAACTTAGTTGCTGCATGTGATGAGGAAGGGAACAAAAAGATAAGAGGTGACCTTTCCTCCTGGGCTCCCAGCTGTTACTTTGCCAAGGACCCTGGGTAACCCCAGGAGCGATTTTACTGTGGTTCCGTGAAGAATTCGAACACACATTGTTGTAGTTCTGCTGATGGAGACCAGCCTGGAATTGGCCTGCGAGTTGTCAGGCTTTTTCTTACCCTTTGGTTGTGGTTATTGCCACAATAAATGGCTTAAAAATGGCAAATTCATCTGCTTTCCTTTTCAGTTTCTTAAAACACTCTTGTAATGTAATACCTCAGTCTGCTTATTTTAGGAAGCTGCATTCTAGATCTCAATGGTGTGTGGCTACCGCAAGGTGCTAAATGCTACGTTAGAAAGGGATTTTGCATCTAATTAAAAAGGGTTTTGTTTTGGGAGTTAACTGTGCAAGACTAGAAGCAGAAAAATTGAAGCCATTTTTTGGAACTAGGAGGAGTGTGTGTGTATATGTGTTACAAAAATAAGGATTTGGAAAATAGTTCTGCAAGCACAGAAATCACCAGGCATAGGCTTTGGTAAGAAAGGGTTGGCTTACACTATTGTTAACTTTATGAATGAAGCCACTTTGTACTATCTAAACTCTCACCTTGAATATGAGCAGCAAAGGTTTACCTCAGCATGGAAGGCTGAACTTTTCAGGGAAAAAATTCATATAAGGGTTCTCACACATTTTCTCCTCTGTTGGAGGCCATTTGCTTCCTCACTGTGTATAGTCTAGCAAGGAGCTTTTCTGGTTGATGTGGGTCACTAGCAAATGACCATCAACCATTCCTATTAACTCTGGAAGTGTCTTTTTTTACTGCCTGTGTATGGGGTACCTGCTGGAACTGCTGTAGCCAAAGGATTCTGGGTAGCTGTAGTGTGTTGTTTGGCTTTTATTATTTCTTCTATGTAGCTGTCAAAGTATTTGTAAATATCAGAGAAATATGGCAGAAAATAAACAAGAATTTTCTCCCTCTCCTAAGATCAGAACTGAAGGTGTCTCTGAGAAGTTGTTTAGATGTTCACCTCAACCTTAGCCTCCTGTGGCACTTCTGGGGGAACTTGGATGTGAGGAGCTGTATTTTTTAGTCAGACCTTCCTGGGCTTGTTTCAGTCTTTCCCAGCTCCTACTCCCTTCCCCACGTTCCTGAGATGCCAATTACTGTCCTGCCCAGGAAGTACGGTTGTCACTCCTCTCCTGACTCATCCTCATCTTCTGGTTTTCCTATCCTCCACCTACTGTTTTCCTCTCTCACCTTTTAAAAAATATGAATACCCCCCGAGGACACCAGGTGTGCAGTCAAGTCCTGGCAGTGCATGGGATCCGTTCTCTCCGCTTGACTGAGTCATTGCTATGGTAGGAAAAGATGTCTTAGTCTAAAGCTTTTTCACACTGAATGTGGAAAGCACCTTCCAGGTGCTTTCTGCCTCTTGTATTCAATTGCTTCATATAAATGTGTATAAGTTTTTGGGGTTTGAGGGCGTCCTCTACACCAGCAAGAACATCTAACCCCGAGATTATTTAATGTAAATGGCCTGGGAAGAAGGGTACAGTCAAGGGTCTTTTTCCAAAGAAATAGTGGCATTTAATTGATACTAAAACCACTTGTGGGTTGGGTTCATAAACTATAAAGTGTATTTTTAAAAAAATCTGAATTTAATTTTTTTTGGTTGAAACTGAAAATACTTTTTTAAACAAAGCCACTGTGAGAGCTGACAGGAAAAGCAGTGTTGGCAATTGGAGCGTGAGTTAGAGTTATCAGCAGTGATGCTTATTGGGAAACCTACTTACAAGGTGCTTTTAAGTACAAAGAATTATCTGTTGGCATAACTTCCTAAATTCAGCAACTAAATGTGAACTTGAAAGTTAAAGCCAGATATTAGCATATCTTGAGCGTGCTCCATGCTCAACACTGTCCTGGAAGTGTCAAAAGTATTATAAAATAGGTCTGGTGCTCTGCTCCTGTGTCATGTGTGTGATTTTTTCAGCTGCCAGGAGTGTCTGGTGAAAGCCACTTCTGGCTGTCAGGGGAACAGTGCAGTGGCTTTGGGATGGAGTGATGATGTCTTTCTTTAGACTCCTTCAAAAGGGGGACATAAATGGTTTATGCAAAAACCTGTGCTTCTAGAAGCTATTTTCATTGCCTTTTTCAGCAATCTGAAGTCTAAATGAGAGGTTTTTGTTGGCATCCTTCAAACAGGATTAGCAGTCTCATAGTGACTCGCTGCACTTGTCCCTCCCTGTACAGGAAGTGTGGGGCTTTTTTTCCTTGCCAGCTCAGAACCACTCACTGAATCACTGTCATCAGCTGAGCCTGAGTCTGTAACCACTTCTTGGTCAGCCTTGTCTAATTTAAGTGCTGAAGTCATATTCAAGTCTGAACAATGCAGCCTGATACCCTTTATAAAACCAGTGAAATGTTTTCAACACACAGATTTAAAGTCTTTCCTGCTCGTGTCTTATTAAATATGCTGCCTGATGTTTGATCTTGCACCTAGGACAGTCGTCTGTTTTCAGTCTGACATTCCACAACATTTGTGAGGCTTTAAATTCTAGGCAGCTTACCAATGCACACTGTTATCTTTTGCAGTGATTGATGTCTTTTCCTGTGCTTTGAGTTAGATATTGCTAATAGCAGAAATACAGAAAGATGGAAGTTGGAACCTCTTGTCAGTTGTATTTGCAGTGCCAAGCGGTAGTCAAGAACTTGTCTCATCTTGTTTTGTTTTGGGTTTTTTTTCCTGCCTTGAAGGATACAAGTCTGCACAAATGCCTGAGTGCTTCCAAATTTGCTTTTGCAATAACTTTCAACCCTATGTTATTTCCAGCTTTGTAAAGAAGTGCACAGATGCAAAGTGTGTTTAATGCTGCCAACACACGTGGAGTCCCGGGGGTTGTGAGCCCTGGATGCTCTGGTAGCTTATTTGGTGTGAAAGTACTGCAGCTGTGGGGGGTTTGTAGGAAGATTCTGAGGACAAAAGTTTAACTGGGAATTGTAAACATCTTTGAGCTGTTGTGGTTCTTCTGGCACATACTAGTGTGTACACCAGGTCGTGATCACCTGGGTTTTGACCATCTTATTGCAGGTGTTTTGGTATATGATCTGAAAAATACTTCATTTGCTAAGTGGAAGCAGTGTTCTTGAGGCATATAGAAGGAGAACTTTCACTAAACCTAATCTTAAAGGCCATTTCATGGGACTCAAGAGCCAGTGCATACTTTTAAGTATTTGTTTTTTCTTTCAGTATTTGAGAAGCATTTGATTTGTCTGTTTATTAATCATGAAATAATTTCTTTTGCTGTACTGATCCCCACCTGTATCCAGTACATATCTAAAGAAAAAGAAATGTGCAAAAGTACTTACAACAGTAATTGAAAACAGTCATACTTATACTACAGATATACTTAAATTAAATGGGGAATTAAAAATTTGATTAGATTAGTTCCAGAAAGCATAGCTACAAAACCACCCATTCTTGCTTTCAGAGCACAGAGGTATAAGCTATCTACATGGTATGAATTAGTAAATAATTCTGTGGTATCTTCTGGTAAGGCCAATGAAACATGGATTTTGTGGAATTATTTCTGCTGTCTAGCTAAATGTAGATCATGTTTTTGAAGGAATTAGTGATAGGATGCAATCATCTAGGAAAAAATTAGTCATGGGAATCCATCGTTATATTAGACCCTTGTGTCATACTTAGTTTCATATTTTTTGTTGATTCTTGATAGCACAGCTTTTATGAAAGCAAGTTCAATTGACACACTACTCCTGTCAGGAAACTTTTGATATCTTTTCTACCATAATTTGAATTAAAAATTTGGATACTATGAAAACTAATGTATTACTAAGCGTGATTTTATTACATACAGCTTCTATACCATGAAATATTCTGCTTCATGTGTAAAATTGATTAGTTACTGAATTTTGAATTGCCATAATCCATGAAAACAAACATTTGACTTCACCAATTAAAATACAGTACATCCACCCAGAACAGAATTACTTCAACTAGATTTTTTTTCTCCACATAAAATCTGTGCCTTACTCACAGTCATGTTTCCACAACTTGATGCTGTGTTGTTGGTAGTCTCCAAAGCCTTCTTCAGTGCTTCCCCTCAAATTTTAAGTATACACTGGGAACTGCTATATTGGTTAGTAATTGCTAGATCCAGCAAACCAAAGATTCCTACAGAAACATTCTGGTCTTTGCAGTGGAAAAGCAAAAATAGCTTCTCGGAGTAGGGTATATTGGATGTTTTCCAGTTTTGTGGGGATCCTGGCTGTTTTCTGTGTAACCTGCAGGACTTGAGTAGACTGGAGTAAGGTGTGTTTTTGGAATTGGTTGGCCCTGGTGGAGGGGGAAACATCAGCCTGCAGCTACAGAGGGGTTGTGTGAACCTGCTGAGAAATCCATTGCAAGAGAGCTAAAAATGCACAAATCTGTCCTGAGCTGTATCCAAACTGTTGGCCAGTTTGGCTCTGCTGTGGCTGCTGGCTTTGCAAAGCATCTCCTCGTACTTTTTCCTGGCGTAGCTGGGAGTTGGTAATTACAACTAGTAATGAAACTGGTCTGCAGTCACCTTTGCTGGGTGCACTGGCAGGGGATGGCATTAGCACACGGTGCTGGTGTGAGGAGGGACCTTTTTCTTCCAGCTGAGGATGGGACTCGGATGCATGTTCGGTGGCCAGGACTTGCCAATGGCTGAGGACAAAATCCTGGCAGGAACAGTGGCTCAGAGCCCTGCAGGGATTCAGAGCCCATGCCCTCGGTGATCTTGGTTACAGAAAGAGACTGCCAGCAAAAAGAAGTTGGAGTAAGTTCTGCAGACTATTTGTTATGGGTTTTTTAAGAAGAATTAGGCTTGACACAGGGGATTAAAAGTGAACTGGGATGTTTTATACCAAATGGAGATCCTGTTATGGCACTGTGTATATCTGTGGAGGTCTCATCTGAGGTCTGGCCTCTAATGAGCAAAAACTTGAGCTCCATTTGAAGCAGAGTTGGGAGTGCGGAGAATGATTTTATTGTAGGAGAGGTGGCTGCTTTTGCTGTGCTGTACTTGTTTTTTGTCTCAGCATTGAGTTGCAACCATGGAGTTTGAAGCATGGACCATTTTCAGATGAGAAGGAAGACAGGGATGGGTCTTCAGCAGAGGAAGTCAGGTCAGAAGTGTAACTACAAGTGAAAGAGGACTTGACAGTACCTGCGTATCCAGTCTTTGAAACTTGAGGTAATGTTTGAGTACCTGGTTCTAACAACTAAGCCTCGTTTCTTAAGCAACTTCAGTATTTGTCTGTAACTGTGACCCTTGTCTCTCAGCAGTATGTGATATACACCTGCATGGAAATAAAGGACTAGCTTTGATGCATTGGAGAAAATAAGAATTTGCCCAGTTTGATACTTGCCTTAAATAACAAAGCAGCATATATTGTGGTATGTGGTCAACAAAACTTACATTTGATAGAACTGAAACGGCTTCTGTTGTGGTTTTAAAAAGTATAGACAATAATGGGGATTAATGTGTTCTAGCTTGAAGCTGCCTTCAAACACACAGAGTATGTGTTCTCTACGGGACTTACTACAGCCTCCACTGACCCTGAGCTCAGTCTCAGGAATATGTAATGATGTATGTGAGCCCCTTGTGAGGCTACAAAGTGGCTTAACTTCAGTAGCACACAGAGAATGGATGAATTAGTTCACATAGATAGGACTATTGGTAACTGGCAGTTTTAATGTTGAAAGGAGTACTGGGTTTGACAGTTCTACTGTAGTTACCCAGCTGACTGCTTCAGGAGTCTGAACGCTGTTCCCATGAGTACTGTTTGTTAAAGCTTTTCTAGTGGTAAATAGGAATTCTGGTTCCAGGGCTCTTAATGCCTGAAATACCAGCACACCCAGTCCACAGAGATCTGATGTCAATATGCAGAGTAAGTTCATGACCAGCAGTGGTTTCTTCCTGTCGGTTATTCTGTGTTTTTATTCTTGGTTCATTCTAGGAGCACTTGAGAGGAAGCAGGCTACTTATTGCTATATTTGGTATTGTTCTAGACAGAATGGACATCCCTCACTAAAGGAGAGGGGTGATACAGTGTTTCTGGACAATCTAAGCTACCTCCAACCATGGCTTAATCTTGGCAGAGTCACACTGGGTCCATGTCCTTCGTGGCTGTGCACTGTGCAGTTTTTTCTGCCTGGAGTTAAAGTGGTGGTTGGTGGCACCAGTGCGTGCATTAAGATAAATGGGCCTGAATCTTCACAGTGCTGAAAACTTGTATGTACATACTTGCAAATCCTTGTTCTCCAGTAGAGTTTCCATTTGCCTACATGTGAGTAGTGGTGTATTTTATATTATAAGGAGTTGGAATTAGTGTTTACTAAGTACATTTAGTGAAATGAACCTGTGGTCTTCAACGGTGGAAAAGGAAAGAATATGTAGAACACCAGCTCAGTTGCATCTCCTAACTGTCTCCTTGGTGTTTTTCCTGAGACCTGTGCTAGTAAGGACTTGTGTCTTCTGTACAGATTTAGGAGTGAGGAGGGAACCCCAAGCCCTAAAGCAAATACAGTGTATTTCAGAAAAGCACTGTAATAATCACTGGCAGTATAGTCCCTACTTCCTGCTGGAATAGCTGGCTGCCTTACTTGCTCCTGTGCAATTCACCAGTGAAAAGACAAACTAATGGCTGCAGAAATTAATCTTTATTTTAGTAGTCCTAAAATTGACCTTTTCTTGTTTGTAAATATTGCAATCTGTACTTAAACTCAGACTAAATAAGTTCAGCTGCATGTGTCTGACTGCCTAAAATTAAGCTGTTATGGATACAGTCTTGACAGAACTAAAAACTTCCAGTTCTGAATAAGAAAGGAATGTCTGAAATCAATCCATCCAGAAGAGCAGAACACAATTCACAATTTTAAATCCCTGTTTCAGTGCAATAGAATAAGTTTATAGACTTAAACTTTTTTTCCCCAGAGCTGAGCATTTCTTTTGGGGAGAGGAATTGAGGAGCTGTTTATTCTGAAAAATAGGCTTAATGGTGTGAAAGCTGACAAGTGCTGAAGCAAATCTATTTGGGCTGTATTGACTGTACAGCCTGTACCCTTGGTATATAGGCAGGTACTTCATAAACCTTTTGCCATCACTGGGGATCTTCTGATGTATGTTCTGAAGGTGGTAGTTTGAAGAACGTAATGGAGAAGCATGTTGTTACCACAATTAATGAATTAGTCATGAAGAGCTATTTAGTCTGACACACCTCGAGAGTGTTCACCTACTGAAATCAGGTTTTCTTTTGTTCAGATAATTTCTTAATGATACAGCAGGCTGAGGTAGGCCATTAGGTGACTTTTACACTTGACTTGTCCGGTCCCTGGGTCTGTTCTCAGACCAGAATACATTTTAAATGAAGCACTCAGCAGGCTTTACCCTTCGATTGTATGGGGGGAATTCCTTTGAGTGTGACTGGAGTCCAGCCTGGGACTGGGAGGGACAAAGCAAGGAGAACTGGTCCTGTCAGTTTGATTTTAACCCACCTATTGTGGTTTGTACTGGGTCTCTCATACTCAAAAGTGGTTAAATAGCTTATAACTTAGCATGGAGGGGAAAGAAACTTCAGTCAAAAATACCAGTATTAACTTTTTGCTGTTCTAGAAGCACTTAAGATGCTGGGGAGTTTTTGCTAGTCTGCCCTTCAATATATGTAGGTAGAGAGTCAGTAATTGCGATGTTAACTACCTGTTGTGAGGTAGCTGTGGTTATGAATTTTACACCTGAAGCAGACAGTATGCTGGAAGAATATACATTTTTATTTCAAGGTTATTTTACCTGGTAACTACATTTAGATCTTAAAGTTAGAAGTCAAGGGTATGGTGTTTATTTTGGGGTGGTTTTTTTCCCTAGACCTTTGAAAGTATTTTATCATACTGCTCTTTATGGGTGTGGAGTAGTAGGTTGACTATAAAATACTAATCCTGTTGCTGTTTGCTCATTGAGAGTGCAGGTGTACAAACAGGAAGAGAAAAAACAATATCATCTGATTGCCAAAACAAAGAAGCTCAAATTAGTAGCTAAAATTATGTTCAAGCTGGTAACAGGATACAGTGAACAATGAAACTACATTCTGTAGCTAATTGTGTCCTTTTAGGGCTTGTTTTGCAATTGTGCTTGACCAATTGAAACTCTTCATGGGAGTAGAAATCTACCTCATTTAAATGAACCAACCTATTTTTTTTGCATGACACCTCAATGAGATGCCTAGGCACTTAGTTTTAGTTCTTGAATATATAAAATACCAAGAATGAAAAATAAGTCAGGGCAGGTCAAAACATTGTAAGTATTAGAATTGGCAGGTGAGGGGAGTACTTTTTGTTATTCTATCCATTTGCTACTGTAGCTGTAGTAAAATCTACAATTTTCCACCTTATCCGTTTTTATGCCTTCCAGTCTGTAGTGTGACAGTGTGGGTGAACCTCCCTGAAGTACCAAAGCTGTGCAGAGCCTTTGTGATCACTCTGTGGATGTTGTTTTGATCTGGTGCCATTTTAATAAGGATGTAATGGGGAATATATCTAAGAGGCATGTTCCTAAAGCTGCCATGGAATGTGTTGTGGAGCTCTTCTAGGAGCCTCAATGTGTGTGAGAGGGCTGGGATCCTCTGCTGGTTTTGACAGATGATACATGCAATACGTGGTGCCCTCTGCGAGGGAAGTGTGACTTGGTCCACAGGAGGCTGAGTGACAGGACCTTCTCAAACAGGAAAGAGAATAAGGGAAATAAATCTAAGAGGGAATGGTGGAATGCGCTGGCAAGATGGTGGGAGCCTAGTCTGGTCCAGGCAAGCTGTTTCCAATTTCGATGTGAAGTTTTGCTCCTTCAGCTCTACCTTAGTAGTACTCTTTCCATCTGTTTATAAGCGTTCAGTATTGCTGATGGAATTGTTTCAGTCTGACACCTTCTCTGATTCTAACCTTGTAAAGGAAACCTACATTTGCCCTCCTTCCCACAGATCAGCCATGTGACTTTGAAATACTTGGCCTGACTCTGGTCTTGGCTCTCACCTTCTACAGTTGCCTTCCTCAAGCTTTCCCTTCTACGTCTTTAACTCTCAGCAATCATTTGCAGAGGTCTTTTGTCTTCAGCTGCAAATCCCAAAGGGCATGCTCCACTTCATTACGGGCTTCCAGTGTGATTTTGGGGATTTATCCCTTAAATGTTATCTATAATGGTGTAATGTGATGTCTAAATTACGCTTTTACTAGTAGTTCTAAACAGGTTTAGGCTTGCTCAGGCAATGGTGTGTGTAAACATTGGATCATTTTTCTGGTCCTTTTTAAAGTGCAGATTCCCATGGCAGTACATACTCCAGGGAAACTTGCAACGAAACATGTTGTGTAAAGGCAAAGAAGTTCTATTTTGTACTGTGCGATAAGGTCATGGAGATGAAAATGCATGTACAGATGTACGTTTGTAATTCATGAACCTGGTTATGTGAGTAAGTCATGTTATTATTTAAATGCCCGT
Source organism: Atrichornis clamosus (assembly GCA_013400975.1). Taxonomy (NCBI): domain Eukaryota; kingdom Metazoa; phylum Chordata; class Aves; order Passeriformes; family Menuridae; genus Atrichornis; species Atrichornis clamosus. The sequence continues at coordinate 14,442 of WBMZ01001165.1, forward strand.
ATATGAAATGTGTGACTTTAGCAGTAGATTACAAATTATTTATCTTCATAGTAGTCCTTACAGCTACTGCTGTGGAGTGTTGGAGACTTTTTTGAAGTGCCATGAAATACACGGATAATTGGTGCATTAGCACTAAATAGGTACAACATCCCTGAGGATAGATCTCTAGTAGGAATCTGTGGAATAGCTGGTGTTAGATATTGCATGTATTCCACAGACCACAGGTGTGTATTAGAAGATACAGGAAAGCATTTCTGTCATGCTGTTACTGAATGATTTAAAATGCAGAACACTTTTTGAACCTGCTGTCAACACTATCTAGAAGCAATACAACTGCTTTAGAACTGGACTCAGCCTTTAGTTGCAAAATGTTCTATGGCACCTTGCTCACTACAAATAACCAAAACCTCTGACAATTTATTTGCAGAGTTTTGTCCCTATTGGTAGCCCTTCTGGTAAACCAGCAATTACTGACTCATCCATGACTAAATTACTAGTCTTGTTCTCTAGAAATCTGGGCTTACCTGATGCTCCCCCATGCAAGTGCTATGTAAATTAACACTTGATAAACATTGAGATTTGACAGAAGCAAACTGCAAAGATAGCTGCAGGCTGCCTCCTGTTCCCCTTACTGTTTCAGCTGAAACAAAATGATTCTGGCAGTCAGATATTGCACAAGGAACATGCAGAAGCACATCTGCATATCTAATAGTCTGATGCTTTAATCTCCAGATTTTAAGAGATGCTTTCATTAACTGGGTGCACCACGCTTAGCTGCACAAAGTAGTTGTTCAGATTTACATTTTGTAGAGGAAAGAAAAAGGCACAGGGAGATGGCTCGGTGGTTGAAGATCCCATGCCTGATGTGTGATGGGTTTTTTCCACTTACATGATACATAGAACTGTGCATGTTTTGTAGAAAACAAGCTTTTCTCAGTTACGTGCTGAGGTTTACTTGAAGTGTAGTAATTACTCCAGATGTCGGTACAGACTGGAGAACGAGAGGCTGGAGAGCAGCACGACGGAAAAAAGGACCTGGGGATCCTGCCTGATGACAAGTTGGATGTGAATCAGCAGTGCCCTGGCAGCCAGAAGGGCCAGCTCTCTCTTGGGGGGGATCAGGCACAGCCGGGCGAGGGAGGGGATTGTCCCGCTCTGCTCTGCACTCACCTCGAGTGCTGGGGCAGTTTTGGGTGCCACAGTATTGAGCTGTGAGGGAGCGTCCAAAGGAGGGCATGAAGATGGTGAGGGGAAGCCATAGAAGGAGAGGCTGAGGGCACTTGGTCTGTTCAGCCTGGAGGAGACTGAGGGGACACCTCACTGCAGTTACAACTTCCTCCTGAGGGGAAGTGGAGGGGCAGGCACTGATCTGACCAGTGATAGGGCCTGAGGAAACGGCCTGAAGCTGTGTCAGGGGAGGTTTTGGTTGTACATTAGGCAAAGGCTTTTCACCCAGAGGGTAGTTGGGCACTGGAACAGGCTCCTCAGGGAAGTGGTCACAGCACCAAACCTGACAGAGTTCCAGAAGAGTTGGGTCAACACTCTCAGGCACATGTGGTGGGATTCTTGGGGATATCCTGTACAGGGCCAGGAGTTGGACTTTTGTGGGTCCCTTGCAGCTCAGGATAGTCTATGATTCTATGGTATCAGCAGAGGTTTTGAGAGCAGAAGTGAGACTCCCAAACCTGTGTTGCTAAATGACCAACCTTAGAGCTTCAAATCCCACCTCATTTGCTGGAAGGACTAAGGCATTCCATGCCTTGTGCCTTTATCCCCTTTTCCAGTGTATGCTTTAAGTCATACAGAGCACGCAGCCCTGAGGTGACCTTAGTGGAACTGGTGCTATACCTGGTAGCATTGAAGTAGTAGGAGATGACATGGCTGTGAACTGTGAGCTTTTGCCTAACTTCACTCCGGGTCTGCAGCTGCTTCTAAATGCATCAGTATTGTGAGGAAACGGTAGGTTTTAAAACCAAACAGTCTTTCAGTAAGTTGAATTGAAATGAAATTAGCAGACATCTGAAAGATTAGAATAAGGTCATACAGTACTGCATATAAAAACTTAATAGGAAACTATAAAGTGATGAAGCATTCCAGGGCACACAGCTTTGGGTTACATGTTTATGCATTTAAATGCAACAGAACCTACAGGGAGGGGCATTTTGTGTTGCTTGAAACGATTTACAAATTTCACTAAGGGACAATTCCTGCTGGTGTGTCTTTTTTATTTTGAAAAAAAATCTAAAGAAAAAACCCTGAAGTTTTCATTAACAGAGGTATTTCTGTTAGCTTTTGTTAATTGAGTGAGTTAACAGGGGAGTGAGTTTTTAAAATACTAAAAATTATATTTTCAATGGCAACATAGCAAAGATTTGCAGATTGGTTCAGTTGCTGGCAGCCTTTATAACGTGCTTATTTAAAAAAAATGTTAAATCTGTGTAATTACTTACTCTGGTCTTGTTGGATTTGATCTTACTGGACTTTAGTTTTGTTGATACTCTTTTGTCTGTGTTTGTGTAAAGTTACCTTTGAGAATATTTGAAGATCCAGCTTTATAAGGAGTGAAACAAACTGTCCTTCATTTATGTGACAGATTAGATGGAATCTGGAGTGTAAGGTTTCAGTTAGTCATCTGAAGTGTGCAGATAAGGAGGAAAACTTAAGATATGTGGATTGTGTCCTTTTAAAATTATTATTTATTTATTTAAAACCCTCACTATCTTTAAAAATGGATTGGCTGTCTCAAAATTGTCTTTCCGTGCAATCCTGCAGGGACAAAGACTCATAGTTGGCCTAAATACTTTTTGCAGTTTTCTTCTCAGTAAAACCTCACTAGGCGTAAATAAAACTGGCAAGTTATTACAGATATGTGGATATTTCATGATTCTTTGTTCTTTTTTAATTGTGTGTTCATAATTAGAAGAATTTTGGTTTTGAAAGCCTCAATGACTTTCAGTATTTTAAGTGTTGAATAATTCATGCTAAACTTTGTTTACACATTGTTTATGCCCCAAAGAACCTCAAGCAACTTATTAAAAAAATACTTCACCACATTCCTTTTATTCAGAATTATCCTCTGGTTAATTACATTTGGCAGAATCTTAGCTATGTTTATGTAAAGACTGGTGCTCTGGCAAACCTCAGCATTGCATCGTGGGGGATGCCTGAATCCCAGTCAGATCTGGGAGCTGCCTGTTCTGAGTTGTGCTTGAGGACCTCTGAGCCCTGGATACCCACTGCTTCAGACACCGAAGGTCAGCTGAGACAGGAATGAATATTGCTCACAGGGAAAAGGGACAAAACCAGGCAGCTGTGTAGTAGCAGAATAAAAGATTGAGCTTGGACAACTTGAAAATGGAACAAAGCTCTTGGTCCCTTTCAGCAACTACAGTAAAAGCCCTGGAAGTATGCCTGCAGGTTTAGGATTATCCAAATGCTAATAGAGCATGTTGAACTCTTAGTCAGCATTGGGGAAGCCTGTAGAAAGTGTCAATATTTCTTAAGCTGGTTTTCAGTATTGCTCCTGGAATGCTCCCAACACTTTTTTCCTTCTAGTTCTCATTCTAACTTATGAGTGCCTCAGTGTTTCTAGGTTAGGTGTGAGGAGGGCAAAGGAACTAGTGTGGAAGAAAACTATACTGGAAGGATTTGTCAAAGTTCATGAGAACCCTGTGCAGAGTAGTTGGGAAATAAGGTGAAGTTGGGCTGCAGTTGGTACCTGTTCAGGGAGTGTGTGTCCGCCTGTGCGCCTCGCCCACCGCGATGGTGCTCAGCCAGGGCTGTGTGGCACCATTGCCCCCGTACCTGGTACAGCCTGCAGGCACGGCTGCAGGTATTGCATTTGGCTCGCAGTTTTAGCACATCACTTTAAATTGTATTTCTTTTCAGCAGGAAGGAGTTAAAGGCAGAATTTATAGTACGGTTGAAAGACTTTGAGCTGCTCCTGTGGTCCTGACGGGTCATAAAGAGTATGTTGTTTTTCACGCTGTCACGTAAGCTTAGAAGAAAGCTGCTTGAGTGCATGTTAGCTTTTGAGCCTGAACTTCATTTTTAAAGAAACAAATCTTGCATGTAACATGGACTATAGGAAAAGGTAAAGCTGCCTCTGTGGGCCTCACCAGTGTTATGAATTGCAGCAGTTAAAATTTAAAGAACTTTGATAACCTGAGCATCTGTTTGTGTCCAGGTTGTTCAGTGTAGAGGGAATGAAACAGCATTCACCTAACAGTTGTCTTGCCTGAATCAGAATGCTATGCTTAGCTGAAAAGTAACTCAGCTGATTTTAGTTTATATTTTAATTTAATTTTATTTCAGTTCAGACTAAGAGGTCAGAATTTGAATGAGCCCAGAAGTTGAAAGCAAGGTACATCACAAGCATTTTGTTTAATGTGGGTTTGTGTCAAAGTCCCGCAAGCCAAAGTCTTCAGCCACAGTTCAGCAAATGAGACTTAAGTTGTTTTTCTCAATTCCCCCAATTTTGAAACCCTGTGATGGAGCTTGAATTTCACCTGCTCTGGGTTTTCATTATGAAGTTTAGCATTGTGCTTAAGACGTAAAAATGGAAAATTAAAGGGGAAGGAAAATGCAGCATCACACTGCACCACTACAGAGATTCTTTTAAATAAAATTAGGGTATTTATCTGCAGTGGTCTGCAGCAGTTTTTCCTCAAAGCTGACACTTGGCTTTTTACATGGTTTTCCCTTTAACAGAAATAGTTTGAAACCTATGTATATGTATGATGCTGATACTGAATTGCAAGGTCTAAAGACATTTAAATTTGGTCTTTTGCATAATTCTGCAAAGTCGGTGATAAAGTTAACAGGTTTTGTGAAACAGAGCTTCTTTGGCTGGCATCTCTGCTCAGAGCATAATAATGCCAATTCAATATCTGTGAGACTGAATCTAACACGTGTCCTGATAGTATCAGTTTCTCATAGCAAGTGTATGAAGAATGTTAGTTTGCAAATAATGTGCTTCTTCGCACATCTGGTAAAAGCCTTTAGTTATGAAGATAGCTAGATGTCCAAATTAGTTTTCAGTTAGCTTTCTTGCTTCAGTAATAATTTGAATGCAGTATTTTAACATTAAACAGTCTAACATGCAAAAAAAAAAAAATTTGAGGGGAAAGAGCTGTTTCTGTGCTAAAACCTCTTTCATAGACTAATAGGAACTATCACTTCACCTATGAACTTCTGCCCACAGTTAATAAAAAAAATACTGGGGATGCAGGGATCATATACATGCATTGGTGCAGCCCAGATAACAACCATAAAGGCTCCTAGCTGTTGATGGTTGTATTAAAAAATGTTGGACCAGACACTTAGATATTTCAGTTAATAACCATGGTGTTCCACTAGTGTGGAATGAACTCTTGGTATTTCCAGTGCATTCCTATGCTTCCACCTTTTTGGGATATCAGCTTCATTGACAGAATGCAATGAGCTGTAGGAGATCATGCATATTAATTTTTAGTTTAATTTTATTGGGTGTCTTGTGAGTTATTATGGAAATATGAAAGTCTACAGAGCCAGGATGCAAGCTTCATACAAATTAGAGTAAATAATTTGAAGTATGGAATCTAAGAGGAAGATTAGACAGCTGTATGAAATCTTAAGCAGGCTGGGTTAATCAGAAAAACGTTCAAAGAACAGGATTTTTGTCACACTGACTTAGAAATTATTGTAATAAAAGCGAGTGAAGTAAACTAGCATATTCCTTAAATGCCAATAAGCCAGTTGTTCTGTACAATCAAAGTGTTACATCCTGATTTTTTAATGTAGTTCTTCTCAAAGCTGCCCTGGACTGAATAATCAAAGCTGCTTTAGAAAATCACTGCAATGGTGAATATTAGCTTTGTGAATAATGTGCATGTGGAAGATAATCTGGTTATGAGAATCTGTCTGTTACAGACATTACAGACGCTCAATGGGACCTGCTTGCCCTGACGTAACGTAATTATTGGTTAAAGTAAGAATAAAGCCCTGACAAAGGATGAAGACAGCCTTGCATGAAGCTGTCTCCTGACAGAGGTGAATGTACAGCTGAGAAAGTGGATTAGTATCTGCTTGAGTCTTCTACGCAGTGTGTGAAATTTGTTGGGTCTGATGTTTACTGCTTCTCCCAAGATTTTGCTTCCTATTGGTTTTTGATTAACTTTTTGGGACTTGATGTGAACTTGTAAATTTGGTCCATTGGAAAGATGTGTAACTTATTCCTGAGATGGAATGCTCGAACAAATTCTTGTTTGTACTTATGTAATAATTAACCAAGGAGACATTTGTATCTGATACACTAAAATATTAAGGTTGGATTCTTTTAAAGAGTTAAAGTAAAGGTTTAATAAACATATCAAATAGTTTATTTCCCACAGTGTCTGCAGTAAAATCTGATTTTTGCACAAGTATGAAAACATAACAGCTAATAAAAAGGACTTGGGTTGAGCCACGTGCATGTTACCACCCGTGTGGGCTCTGCTGTAGGTGAGTGAGCACCACTCCCTGAGCCTTTCCCTGCTGCTCCCAGTCAGTGCTGCCCAGGTAAACAGGAAGCTGCTGGAGTCCTGGAGCTTTTGCACTCTTTACTCAGCACTCTGTGAAATTAAAGTAAACATAGAAAGCAATTTTTGCATCAGAACCTCCCCCAGTGTGGAGTTCCTCCGGACCCCCCCAAACACGCTCCTTCAGCCACTGTCAGCAGGGAGAGGAGTCACAGCTCCTGTGCAGTGGGGAGATTGGTGTGTGCAGAGCACTCCTGAGTGAGCAGGAAAACCTGTCAGGTCTGCCCTGCCCATCCCACCTCCCAGTGCCACAGCTGTCCAGTGCCACGGGACTGTGGCTCCTGGAGCTCTCCTTGTCCAGGCAGCCCCCCAGTACAGTGATCTGAATGGAAACACTCCCCTGAGCTCCACAGCTGATCACAGTCCAAAAACAGATTACACAGCTCTAATCCTACATGAAAGTAGGTACTTCTGAAGCCACCTACTTAGGAGAATCCTGTGTAAACCTAACAATATACCTTGAAATTCTGCAAGCAGGTTTTGGGCAAGCTTTTTATCACTGGTACACAGAGCAGGGATTGTTTTGCACTGCCCCACTCATCCTAGTTGAAACTATGCATACAAGGGGGAAGGACCTAGCTGGGAAGATCAAAGCAAATAGCTCAAAAATCGGTGAACTTGAAACCATTGACCACTCTGGTGCCTAGGGTAAGAAATGAACAGTTGACTGCATGTCTTTTGGTATCAGAACAGTTAAATGTTATAACTCTGAGCAGTGCATTGCACTAATAAACTTTTGTGATGTCAGCACAAAGGTGCTTTTTGGTACATGCTGTTGAAAAACAAGCCTTGGCCACAGTTTTCTGCTGTGTTGCAGCTTTCGCAGTTTCATCATGCCTGTTGCAATAAAGAATGTTTTTCTTAGCCTGGACTGCCACAGACATGTGACTACATGACAATCTCCACTTAAGAAAAAAGATTTATATTCCCTCTGATTTGTAAATAAGCTCAGAAAATGGCTGTCCTTAAAAGGAAAAAAAACCAACCCCCAAACCCCAAAAGAGTAACTGTAGTTTTTCCAAATTATTTTAAATTTAGGTGTAATTCAGGAGGATGATTTAGCTAATGCTTATTTTAGAAATTAGTCTTTCAGTTTTTGTGGAATTGTTACATACTTCTACTCAACTAGATGAAACTGTTGGCATAAAAATATCTCGTTTGATATTCTTGGTTAAAAGCAGTATTAAAATAAGGTCTGTAATCTGCCCAACCTGTTGTATTCTGACAATCCACTAGCAATTGGTGAGCACAAATACACCCCACACCACTGTAGATGGCCAGTATTTTATTGAGAAATATAACTAGAAATACAACTGTTTTCTTCTAGAGTATAGTTTCTTCCTGCTTATAGTTAAACATTGATTATATAAACATTTATTGTTAGAAATGAAATATTTTCATTCATTGGAAGGTGCTGGTGTCACCAGTGGAAATGCATTTGGTGGATGCAGACAGAGTGTATTTGTTGTAACTGATACTCTTCAGCTATAATGGAGTACTACCTAAATGGTGTTTCAGCAGGAGCAGTTTTATTCCCTAGAAATTCTACAAATTCTATAATGATTTCTCTACCTTTTAATACTTACAAATTTGTATTGATTTATCCTTTCATCCTCCAGTGTTGTCTTGTTGACTTATCAGTTTAAATAGTAAATAATTCAGAAATATTATGGTGATCTTAATCTTGTATTCTGCATAGATAAAAAGAAGCAAAACCTGCAGCTAAAGTATAAGACTAAAATAATTACTTTTCTTTTCTTGATGATGTATCACCCTGCTCTGTTTTCTGGAAACAGAGGCTTGTGGTACAGAGATGCCTGGGGGAGTGTGGGCTGACTAGCCATTCAATTGCTTTTGCCAGACACCTTGGTGAAGTGCAGAATCGACGACCTTTATTCTGCTGATGGGAGCAGCCTCCCGGGATTGTCGTTGGAGGCTCCAAGAGTAATCAGGCGTTTCCCAATAAAGCCCTGTGTCACAGGGTTGGCGGCCCGAGGCACTGCTGGGGACAGACCTCGGCCCTGAACGCTCAGGTTGATGTCTCGGCGGTATCAGTCTGATGAGGAACAAATGTCTTCATTTACCGTGAACAAAAGGGTCAGGAGAAGGGGGAAAGGAGCAGCCGCAGCCGCACAGAGCGGCAGTGACTGAGCAGACGGGAATTCACTGCGGTGATTGTGGCCTGTAAGGATGGTCTAAAGCTTGGTGCTAAAGCCTGAGAGTCCCCGAGCTGGGAGATGGGGCAGGGGGAGTGAGTGTTGACATCAGCTGAACAGGACAGGGCTGGTTTTACTTTCTCTGAAATTTTCCGCCGGCACCAGCACAGGAGCAGGAACCCCAGCATCCGCACGCTCCCTGCTGCAGCACATGCCGAGGGGCTGGTGCCACGCGTGGAGCCTCTGAGTCACGCTGCGCTGACATCCCTCCCTCTGGAGAGCAGATGGTAAACTCCCAGTGGACTTCAGTTTCTTATTTAGTTTCAGGATGATGAAGGAAAATTATTTTTCAGTTCTCTGTTATAGCAGAGGCAGTGGTATCTTGTCTGAATCTACTGATGGAGTTTTCAAACTACATTTTTGAATTAAAGACTATAATAATACTACATGTAAGACGTGATTGCTTAAACCGCTTTGATACCTGTTTTTAATGAAGAAGAGTGACACATATAAAATCTTTATTACACTTTAAGGATTGATACAGCCAAGATGAAATTGTTGTATTTTTTCTCTTGCATTTCTTAAATTGCATGATAAGTATATACAGATGCACACTGCACGTACAATTTACAGATCAAGAGTTAGTGTGCATGAATGCTGCTCAATGCAATGATGGGAACATGGGGTGAGGGGATGTGTGCATATATAAACACATATACACTGACTAGAGGTTGCTATTGCAAGGGCTATACTGATCCACCAGTCATGTGAAATCCTGCTGCTCATGCCGCAAGGAACTAGTAAAACTTAGAACAGATCTGGAGACTGCCCAGTAAATAAAGTAAGACAGTGTCTAAGAGCAAGTCAACCATATTAAGTGGTTAGCAGTATTGCATTTCCTTAGGAAAATTATTTCTTGAAACATCAGGACAAAGCCACCCAAAAAGCTGTGGGATAAGCAAATACGAGTATACAGTTCATTAACTACGTCCCAGTATCTGCCCGTGGTCTCTGTAAGTTGTGTCAAATCCTAGGCTCGTTTGCATGGTCTGCTCTTGAGCTCATTCCAGTCCTTATTTCAGTCTCACGTAGCGGTGCCTTTTCAAAAATAATCTTTCTAAACTTTAGTGAAAGCTAATACTGATGCAATACATGAACCTTGTGGTCAGACGCTGAAGTAACTTTTACTTTGGTAATGTCCTGTTATTTGTCTTAGGAGAATGCCAATGTCATTTCTGACTCCTGAAAATGAGGGTGATGTGTGTATCTCGTAGGCTCTCACGTTCCCAGAATTCGAGTGTATTAGAGCGAGCATTTGCTGTTGAGGTGAGCAGGCTCTAGGATGTCTCCTCATCCTGGCCCTGGTTGCAGGGGGGTAGAGCCTGGCTGCTCGCTGACTCCAGAGCCCAGAGCACGAGGTGATGGTGGGGAGCTGTGCTGGGGCCAGGCCCTGCTGGGACAGCAGCACCTGCGTGGGATCTCCCACAGCCTGTAACCAGCTCTGGAGTCAGTCCTTCAGCTCGTGTTAGGCTGCATCCATCCCAGTCTGAGAGCAGAGAGTGAGAACTGATGACTTTTCCCCTCAGAAATTGTTTTCTCAATGTTTTATTTCCCTAGCTGTGTTTTTTGGGATGTTAACCTGCTAATAGTTTCCATTCCTTAATACATCTTTGGTATTTTTAGTTCTCTGTGTAAGATGTCTGTCCTGCTGCTAGGTGCTCAGTATTTTTGCTTTGCTATTTCCTCAAATCTTTAAGCGCTGCTTTTTGTCTCCCTTAATATTTCCCTCATGTTAAATTTAAATAAATGGCCTTTTATCTTTGTCCATCTTGCTCCTTCTGCAGTCTTCCTTTAATTTCCTTTCTGAAATAGGGTCATATAATTGCAGCCAATATCTCTATTTTCTTTTACTAACAAGATATACAAAAGCTATTTTGGAGCACTTCTGTTCACTATGGCTTCTCTATTTTTATTAACCCAGCTAAGGACCAAAATTCACATTAAGAATTTTTTGCAATATTCTCTACTGAGAAGAGTAGGCCCATTTACTTTACAGAAATATGTGAAATATTCCTGTAAGTGGATTATAAAAGTTTCCTAATGTTGATGGATGATATAACTGAAAAAAGTAGTGGGTTTATTTTCTCGTTAGCTGGAAAAACTGATACAAATTGTGTATGTATGGGACTGGTGATAGGCCTCTGGTAGAAGCACTGATGTCAGATCTAAAATAAATGGTGTGACGCTTTATCAGTTTTGTGATACGTTTAGTTAAGATAACTCTGTGTGTGTGTGTCTCATTTAGTATTGTATGCATAATACTGCTCTGATGAGGTAGACACATGCTCCACAACTATAACAGTTTTGTGAAGAGGGGAAGAAAAGGTCTTGCTTGTGATCACTTGACTACTCTCTCGTGGAGGCTGAGAATCCCTTCTGCACTGTGATGGGACATTGATGTTTGCTGCTGAAAATAGCTGTCGCAGATTCAGAGTGGCAATTTTTCCCTTTGTGGGAATGAAGAATGATTATTAATGGCATGTAGGTTGTTGTAGTTTAGCCAGAGTTCTGATGCAGAAAGAGCAACAAGGTTCTCAGGGGCAGAATATACCGTCTCTTCTGATCCCTTTTATTTAGTGCTTTATTTTTAGATGAACTATTTTTTAAACAGTTTGAAATACAAAAATATTTGCTTTTTCTTCCAGTTAAAAGAAAACCCTGTTGTGACACAGCATGACTCAATCTTTTTATAGCTACATCAAATACATGTTTCTTAGGATAATGTAAAAATATACAAACAATAATAAAGGCAAAAGTAAGAAACCAGCAGTTGCTACTATAGCACAAGGTGGAGGACAGCAAAAAGAAATTCTGTAAATAAAGGTCTTATCAATACTTATTATTAATTTCAAACAAAACAATGATATGCTTAAGCATATTGTACTGCCAGTACCAAAAGTAGTACAGTAGACAGTATTTAGTACATAGGATATATTTTGCATTCCCCCTCTTGGTATTCATGTAGCAGTTGTCTTAATCTGAAATGAGTGGGTGTTAAGAGACATGTACAAAGTGAGAGTAGAATCGATTTTTTGGGTTCCTTGGTGTTGGTTGTTTAGCTGGTGAAGATACCAGAGTTGCTGGGGGGGACCCCTGTCTGCAGCCAGACGGGCGCCGTGTCCGCGCTCCCGAAGCCGCGGCTCGGGAGCTGCAGGCTCAGCTCACGGGGTCATCTTGTGACTCGTAAATATTATTCTTGTCAGTGCAAAGCAGATCTGATTTTGAGCCTAAAACAGCAGCCAAATGAATAATAGCAGCTGACAGCAACGTGGTACACGCCTTTAATTCCAGCTTTGCCAGTCCAACCTCCACTCCCTATGCAACGTCAGGTGCTGGGCTTGGAAGCTCGGGAAGAGCCTGGGGGAGGCCTGGCAGCCAGGTTGTTCTACACTGGTGTTTCCGCTTCTGTGGCTTTTAGCAGCCTGTTGAGATGTGTTTTTGTTTTGGGGTTGTTTTTTTGTTTTGTTTTGTATTTTTCCTAATCTGCCAAGCTCATCTTTTTCCAGCTGCTCAGGCATTGTTAGTGCTGACACAAAGACTTTTATTTGCTTATTTATTGTGCAGCTAGATCACATCTTGTGCTGAGAAAACCTAAGAGAAGCCAAGTAGCTGCTTGCTGACATCTGACCTGCATGGCTTGGCCCAGGGCTGGACCTCAGGCTCTGTTGGCCAGGTCTGACCATGCCCCAGGGGAGCTCTCTTGGAGTTGCCAGGTCCTGGCTGGGGCTACTGTGACATTGGGTGTGGGGCAGCTCTGCCAGCCTCGTGCTGCTGGTTCCGAAGTGCCTGCTGAGAGCCAGGATCTTGGAAAGACGGACTCAGGCAGTCCAGGAGACCTGGCCTGTCCGGAGGATCCCTCTTGAGATGAGTGGAGAGAAAAGCCTGTTTCATGATGGACAGCAGAGGACAATTAGCAGCTGAGTGAATTACCCTGAGTGCACCCTGCAAAGCAGGTTCAAGTTAAGGTGGACACCAGGTAACCAGGACCAGTTGGAAGTGACTGAAGTTGCTAAATTCAGGTTAGACTCTATAGTCATCGCTCACGCTTGGAAGGGCAAGAACTTGGAGCTGTTGTGTAGCAACAACACTCCCTGTTTTGTTGCCCAGACAAGGAGGTGGTAGCCACTGTGCCTGGCCATCCCACTGGTGTTACCTTCCTGGAGAAGGGAGAGTGAGAGCAAAACTCAACCATGGCTGGTCAGGCACTACTGAGACTTGGGCTTATTTCTAGATCCCAGGGAGAAGTCTGGCAATCTGGTGATGATTTGCTGGTTCCCTGCATATTTGCGTGTAAGGCCATGTTTTGAGAGGAAAAGGGTAATTCCTCACTGCTGATGGAGACTGCCATTTAAATTGAGTTACAATGTTAATGTGAACTACTTAGTGCCACGACTCTCAGCTGCCTTCTGTGCCACTGCTTCATGGGCAGGAGCACGGAGCAGAGCTGCTCTCAGGAGAGCTGGACTGCTCTGGCACTGCTGCTCTTGCTTCCCTGCTGGGTCCCAGTGCTTTTGGGGAAGAACCCTTTGGCCTGGTCCTGTGTGTTGCTCACAGTCAGCAACAGTCACTGACTTGCATAAAGCCTGATGTTTTGCAGACAGTGTGCACATTTTCCATATATCCTGTGGCTTTGCAAGCTTTGTCCTCATTGAGCTCACTGGGTCTGATGCCACAGCTTCCAGTGGGAAGCTTGATTGTTTTCCTGGTCTCATTTCTTACACATCTTCTGTAGCTTCCTCTATTATCTGATACTAAACCACATTCTGTATAGCTTTGTGAACAATCTAATTATCCGTATTTATTTTGATGCTGTACCTTTTTGTCCATCCTGCCAGTTCCTTTTTCCAAGTGTGATATCATAAATAGCTGATGAGTACACTGAAGGAAATTACAGTTCTCCATTGGACTTCTGTTTTTTCCAGTAACCCAACCTTCAACTAATATTTTCAGTCACATGTCTTACAACAATTTCCAAAAAAAAAATTGATTATTCATTTTCTCAGTGCTTCCAGACCACTGCTTCCCTTGTACAGGTACAAAATTGCCAAGGTTCACACAAACTAAGCTAGTTTAAGGTTATTATTTTGTTGACACTTGTGTATGGTTGCTGATGTTCGAGAAAATTCTGAGATTGTGTTTGCAGACGTATTTCCCTCTGCTGTTGAAAGCATTCATTTGATTTAAGTTTGCAACTGTTCTCCATTGGTGTTGGCACTGATGGAGCTGCATCAGGGTAACAGTGACTGGAGACTTAGTAGAAAACACACAGAAAGCCTGCAGCTTCTGTGCTGTCTGCAGTAGTAGGGTTTAGTGCAAGTTAATTTGAGATTAAAATCCAGTTGGTTCTTGGTTTTTATGTTGAGATGAAGCCAAGCTGTAGGCCTGGTGCAGCACTTGGTGTTAGTACAGTTGTGTGGGTCATTTGCTCCTGCAGAACTGTGTACACACAAAAGTTGTGCCTCTGTAGGATGCTGATGCCCCATTTCAAAATACCAGAGTGCAGCTGAAGTGTTCAGAATACCTAAATTTTCTTATTTAATCTCTAAAATCATGCGTTATTTTACTCTGCAGAATAATGTATAATAATAATTGCTTGTATTCTGGTGAATGTGACTTGATCCCATATAATGTATACCACAGCAGTGTAGTTAAAGCACATTGTTCCAAATTGTGGTATTAAAGAATGAGGGGAATTCGTAGAATTGCCATTTTGTTGGCCACATCATTCCTGACAGCATACTTGATCACTTCTCAAGTGATGTGAGATGTGCTAATTCCAGCATCACTAATTTCAGTATTGTGTAAACAAAAATTAAGTAGAAAAAGGCAAGCGATCAGAACTCCATTAGCATTGTCTGCCAGGCTGCAGAAAATAGGTTTGTGTTTGGAGAGCAGATTTATAGCTGAATTAATAGCCTTGATGTCGACTGGATTTGAATCTGTTTGTGGGTGTATCCACGGAATCAAACTACTGTTCAAATCAGCTGGAAGAAAAGCAGATTTTGATTTCAAGTGGTACACAGCGTGAAATGTCACATGTTTTAGTAGCATCCTGAAATAGCAGTCGCTGAGTGTGGGGAGAGAATATCTATTTAGATGTCAGTTAAGCATGGTGACTAACAGATCAAAAGGGACTGAAGATATGCAGCCAACAAGCTGTGGTACATAATTTGCAGAACATCCCTGAATACTTAACTGCAGCAGGCTCACGGCTTCCCTTGGAGGAACAGCATATGTGCAGCTTTGACTTAAAAGACTGTAAAGAATGAGGAATTCACTGTGGTGGTGGTAATTATCCTCACTGCTAATAGTTACACTGTAGGAGTGTAATTTTTGCATCCTTAGCATCCAATACTGCATCTCAGTTGGAATAATTGGGGGTTTTTTTCTACTAGATATAAAAATGTCTGCCATCTGAAATCCATTCTGTGTGTAGGTAGTCACAAAGTCCCATGGAATTACCTTCTAGTTTTGGGGGGCAGTGCAATTATTTAACAGTTCAGAGGCAAGTCAGTTGACACCATTGATGTTTGCTTTTATAGAATGCCTGATTCAAGGAATAGCATTCAATGAAGGAAAAGTATTTGGGAAGTTGGAATTTGAATAATGGTTTTCAGTTACTTAATGCTGATGAGAAATGTAACCTTTGTGGTGCTTATTGTGCTTTCCTGCAGGGCAGCAAAGGACACTACAGGTACCACTGGCAGAGCCACAATGTCAAGCACAGTGGAGTGGATGATATGGTCCTGCTTTCCAAGATCACCGAGGATTCCATAGTGGAGAACCTAAAGAAACGATACATGGATGATTATATTTTTGTATCCTTTGTTGCTTTTGGTGGGGCCCTGTGGACTTGCTGAGCCAATGTGACACTAATGACATGTATGTATTCTCTTTAGGCAGATTACTCAAAAATGGTGAACATTTTATGTGACAGTTCACCTGAGGTAACACAAAATGCTTTGTAAACTATGAGTTAATTTTGAGGGCTGAAATTAAAATCACAAAAATTATTTTAAAGTATTTCTTTTGATATTTGGAATTGTACTTCTCGTGTTGAAGATTGTACCTCCATATATTTGTATATTCACATGACCCATGATGCTTGCTGTGGTAATGCTACTTCTAAGAGCAAGAATTAATAGGTTTTAGGTGTATATACATTTATTGATATCATGTTGTCTTCTATGCCTCTAGAATTCTAATGCTTTCAAAATAGCATTTCTTCTGTGAATTAACCCCATTTACAACTTATTCTGGAGTCATTAATACTGTGAATCATGGGCTGATGGAGACAAGTGAATGTGTCAACATCTGTAAATCTTCAGTGTTTGCACTTAAATTTTTTTCTGTGATTAGTGAAAATGTGAAAATTTAAATACCTGAACATATAACCTAACAAGGAAAACAAACTTCAGCACCCAAGACTTGGCCTTTTTTTTTTTTTTTTTTTTTTTTACATTTCATATGAAAGCAATTCCTTGAGATAAGAATAGTCACTATTTCATTTTTAGCTTTCACAATATAACAACATGAGCTGCAGTAGTGAATTTGGTAAATACTAGTCAATGATGATGTACTTTACAGTTACACTGTTCCTTCTTCTGCTTTAGCCAGGTTTCCCGACTTCCTGGTTATATCTGGAGAATAGTTTCCTTGAAGGGTTTAACATTTTTTATCAGAAAAGGAAGGAAATAGAAGATCTCCTGGCTATCTCCATATGTTCAGATGGTCAAGAGCTACGTAGCAGCTCAATCTAGCAAGGACTGATAGAGGAAAATTAATGTTGCAGTTGTTTCCATCCCAAACTGCAGAGGTTTCTAACGTGTGTGGATGTGGGTTTGGATCCTCTGTTCAATCAAGTACCACATTATTATTAGTTTGCCTTAGAGAAACGTGATGAAGTTGCACAGTATTTGCCAAACTGTAGTACTGGGAAGCTATAGAATTCTTCCTGGTAGTAACATGAGCGCTTTTGTCCCAGGGAACGCTGCATATTCCATGCAGTGTGTTCATAAAGGCTTCAGTGCTCTGTGCTGAAGAAACAGTTTTATGCTTTTTTTTCTTACGAAGATAGTGAGATTAACATGGAGACGATCTTTGTACTGAAGCAGGAATAAGGATGTTTTCTGAGGGGACTAGTGGGCGCAGTGAGGGATCAGTCTTCCCTCATGCAGGGAGAAGGACTCCTTTTGCAGTTCTGTGAAGGCTTTTCATTCCAAGATGAAGATCATCTCTTGAATATTTGAATTGTTTGTATGTGCACCCATGAATGAACATTTCTCAGTGCTACATTGTACAGAGATTACCGAATCATCCCAGAAAATGCTGGTATTGTTTACCAACAGAAGACTGTCACTGAGTGTTTATACTGACACAATGAGTAATTGATTTATTACATTTGAGACCCAGATGTTGTCACTCTTTTTGAATTAAATTTAAAATGTATGGAGAAAGCATTGCAAATTCATATTACAGAAACTTTGTTCATTGAGTTATACTTCTCTAACATGCTGCCTTTTGTACTGTGGCACCACAACAGTAGATTCTTACGTAGGACAATCCACCAGGACAGATGTGTTAATTTTCCTACTTTTGTGCAGAAAACTTAAATAGCAAGTTTGCCCATGAATAATTCCAGACAGTTCAGTGAAACCTGCAGTACAACATTTTGGACCCGTTGGTGTGGTACACTGCTAACTCCCAGCTCAGTGGAAAGTGGGGCTAAAATTTGTGAATTAGTGTCAGTTGTTTCCCATGTGTACACCGCAAATGTAGTTCCAAAGGTTTATAAAGTGTTTGTAAATGCAGGCACATGTGCAGCTGAATGCAGAATGGTGAAATACTATATGACAAATGTTGCAAAAAATCTAATAATGGCTTGAAACTGAGTGTCTTGGTGCAGGGCAGCCTCCAGGAGAGGACTCTGAGGGGCTGTTGATAGTTCCACTCGTAAAATAACACCAGAGACTGAATTACCTAATTCCCCCNCGTGCAGCTGAATGCTGAAATGCTGAAATACTATATGAATGGTGAAATACTATATGAAAAATGTTGCAAAAAATCTAATAATGGCTTGAAACTGAGTGTCTTGGTGCAGGGCAGCCTCCAGGAGAGGACTCTGAGGGGCTGTTGATAGTTCCACTCGTAAAATAACACCAGAGACTGAATTACCTAATTCCCCCAGCACTCCCCCACTATATGCAGCTGAGTAATTGTCTGACTGAGCTCGGCAGTGGTCATTTGCACCCAAGTGTGCTTGCTCAGCAATGTCCTGTGAGATCAGGATGTGTCACTACTCTCTATTCTGCAAAGGTCAAACCAATATTTTCTATTACTGACAATACAATCTACTCAGTTACAAAGCGGTAAAACAGTTCAAATATGCTCTTTCCTTTCAGTATTTTTATTCAAGGTGTGTCATGGTTTGGCCTTTAATACATGTTTCTGTACTTAGCTTCTCCTAAAAGAAATATTTTGATAATGTGAAAATATTCCAATTGAATTATATGTTTATATTTCTGTAAACCTGCTAATTTAATTTTTATTAACAACTGTTGTAAACTGTGGGATTTTTTTACTATTATTTGAAGTATTATGTAGTAAGGGGAAAAGTTATTTGTCAGTAATAGTAAGATAATGCTTTATGAAACTGTAAATTCCTTAACTTCTTTTGAATGCAGACATATATTGGCTCCGTATTAATCTCTGTGAATCCTTTCAAGCAAATGCCATATTTTGGGGAAAAGGAAATTGAAATGTACCAAGGAGCAGTAAGTAAAGCAGTATAAAATGTAGTGCAGTATTCAGGGAAATATTATTCTACAAGTTTAACACTTGGAAGCATTTGTTTCAGGGTTTTGATAGCACTATTCTAGCCTGGGAGAACTTGGCAGATAGCCCTTACCACATACTGACTCTTCAAATTGAACTCCTTGGGACGTAAGATCAGCATTTCAAGAAAATACTTGTATTGATTAGCTCTAATCCATATCAGGTATCTCTCCTTGACATGTCCCTACTCCTGCAAAGGCAGTTTTTAAGTGATCACGTGTCTAGAGTGTGGCGCAGGATACAAATGGCCATTAGAGGATTTGGAGATTGTGATTTCAGAACTCTCAAACTGGACAAGAACAATAAAAAAAATTGACATGCCAAAATTAGACGCCACTTTTGCAAACACAGCTTGAAGAGTGAGTCAGCATGAGGACTTTAGGGACTTATAATTAAATTTCCTGCTTTTCCTGGGTTGGGCGTGTCCACAGACTGGGGAAGCTGTTGGGTTTGAATGGCCCAGTGGATGAAAATGGGGCTCACAGCCCCAGGCTCTGAGTGCTGGTCGAGGGAGAGCATTGTTAGCACATGACCACTGGTGGGATAGGCGTAAATTATGTGAGTTTCTCTTGGACAAGTAATATATTTCCAGCGGAGGCTGTTTTTAGAACACGGTGTTTCCAATAGTTTAGGAGAAAATTATGGATGAGAG
Organism: Atrichornis clamosus; assembly: GCA_013400975.1. Classification (NCBI taxonomy): domain Eukaryota; kingdom Metazoa; phylum Chordata; class Aves; order Passeriformes; family Menuridae; genus Atrichornis; species Atrichornis clamosus. The sequence goes on from WBMZ01001165.1 coordinate 33,701, forward strand.
AGAGATCACTAACAAAGCCCAGAGACATGGGTTTGTTTTTATTTAATGAACAAAAAAATTCCTGGAAAAAATTCACTATAAAGTGGGATTCAGAATTGTTTTTTCCAGGAAAATAACTCTTCCAGTTTAAATACAAATTTACTCTGCTCTTTCTGCATTTTTTAATGCTGTCTTGAAAAATTATTCTCTTTCCGTTTCTAGGCACAGTATGAAAACCCACCACATATTTATGCTCTTGCAGACAGCATGTACAGAAACATGATTATTGACAGAGAAAATCAGTGTGTCATTATTAGGTAAGAAAAAGATCTGTGAAAAATATTTTGTCTTCTTTTGGTGTTGTAACTTCAAGAAGCAGAAAAATTTATTATATCATTAAAAATCTCCTGTCTGTGTTCACGTTTTGGGATTTTCTAGGATAAGCACTTTCTGACCCCCCCTCTTTGTTTTCCGGTAAAATTCTGATGAGAGCTTAACCACACAAAATCTCTTGTTCATACAGCCAACTTGTCCTATACCAAAACTGCAGCAGCTTGAGTGACTACATGAGGGGGTTGGGTTAACAACTGTACAACCACAGATACTGTTAAATCCAGCAATCCCACATGGACTGCATTGATCATGGTCTTTTGTTCCTTTTGGAATTTTGCTTGCATTCACTCAGAAACAAAAGGAACAGAGAGATAGTGGAAAATTAATTTTGTCTTCACTATTTTAATTGTTAGGCAGAGGGAATTCACTGTAGAATTATTACTCAACTTTTTTAATGACAGGCATTATTTAAGTGACAGTCAAAGTGAATTTTGGGTCCAGAGTTACGCTTTGTTCTCATCTGTGGATTTTAGAGATGGTGTATGATGAAGGAAAATGTGTGGAGAGCAAGAACTGCAGGATACTGAAGCTTCTACCCTCTGCCTCTTCTGAGTTCCCTTCATACAGGGGTGGGGTGGAGTTCAGTGCAGAGCGCCTGGAGCTGCCCTTCACCTGTCCCCAGAGTGGGGCTGTGCAGGGATTTTACACCTGGAAAGCCAACCAGGTTTTACAGTTGGTGTGTTCAAGGAGGGCCCCCCTATTCCTGGGCCCCTGGACAGCCTGGTGCCCTATGAAACAAAAGTCCAGAGCTCTCCTTCCTGTCACTCGTGTGTCCGAATTGTTTCCTGAGCTCAGTCTTTCTCTTTGGAAAACTGATGCCTATTGCTGTGCTGAAGTTTACTAGTCACATGTAGTCAAACTGAGACCTGCAAAATTGGGATTTATTTTACCTTTGGCACAAAGTAACATCCCAGAGAGTGGGTTGTTTCACATGGAGCTAAATTTATAGTGAAAACCTCTGAGCTGTGGTGAATTGTGATAAAAAACCGTACTTTTTGATCCTGTGCTATGTGCCAAAGTGCAGTGAAAGCAGATTGACATTGTCATAGCTGAGATGCAGATCTGAGATAGAGACTTAGAGTTTTAATTTCATGTGAGAATTCTTGGACTTGAATGCTGGGTGATGTGCTCTTTGGAATGTGCATTTTGTACGTGCCGAGTGAAATTTCTCTCAGTGTGTGCACTGCCTATTCAAAATCTGCAGGAGTTCATTAAAATCTACAGCTCTTGAAGCTAGGCAGAACATTTGTTTCACTCAAGTCTTCCACCACTCCATCAGTTTCTCTTAATAACTATCAAAGGCTTTACCATTTCTGCCCCTAAACTGGTGACTCAAAAAAACTGAGATACAGCTTTGTCATCAGTGCCACAGAAGCCTGCTGAGCGTAAGCAGTTCCAAATGAACCTTTGTGTTCAATGAAACATAGTTTTTGCTGTAAAAATTTGTCCTGTGAAAGATGAGTGATGATAAGAGTATGGTTATCATGAGGTGCTGTTTGCTTATCTGCTTCATAACTAGTCTGAATTTAAATGACTTCACTGAAAAGCACTGGTGGAACAGAAGGAACAGAACAAACTAGTACCCAAGTTTTTCCTTCTTTTTCCCCCCTCAAGATGGCACATTTTCCTCCTAAAGAAAGGTTTGCAAAGAGAGAAGGTAAGAAATAAGGTGTAGACTGGACCCATTCACAGCCACATCACAAAGGCTATGTCTGGCTTGTGTTGCACATGGAGCCTCAGGAATGGAGGCACAAGGAGGGTGGGGAAGGGGTTGGTGCACACCTGTGTCTTGCTACCATGTGGTTTGGGCACCTGTGGCATCTACCCCAAACCTGGGAGGGGACATGCATTCCTACAGACTAGATAGATATTTCCAGGCAGGTGAAGGAGGGTCCCGGATGTAGTCAGACGCCTTTGGCCAGAACATTAATTCCAAATAATGCATTTGGACACTGATAGAAAAAACCTCATCGTCTTCAAAAAGTCAGTGAATGAACTGGGAAAGCAGATCCTAAAGAAAATGCAATTCTCTGAAAGGCTGGATAGGTGGCAACCAAAAATAATCTCTTTTCATATGATAATGCTAATGTAAAAAGAAAAACTGTTACCAAACAACTTTTCCAAGGCCACGGAAGCCTTTTTCATTAGCTGAGTAATTCCAGCATATTTGCATACGTGTTAAGAAAATTACATGTACACGTGTGTAATCATAGCTGAGCTGCTCTGCATGGCTGCTGCAGAGTAAGTGAACAGTGAGGTTGTTCGTGGGCTGGGCTGGATCAGGAGCAGGGTGTGCTTGGGTGGGAAGAGGGAGGAGCAGTGCCCGGAGGTGTTCCCTGGCTCTGTGTGCAGGGACAGAAGTGCAGAGGAAGTTCACTCACAGGGGTAACACAGTTATGCTGGACTCTATTGCTCATTAAGTTCACGTTTTACTGAGCCCTGATATTTACTTGAAGCCTTTCTTGAACTAAGCTCGTAGATGTCTATCAAAACTGACTGTTGGCATTTCTTTTCCCCGTGACGTGGCAGCCCTTCCAGACTATCAACAAGGAGTTGTCCAGTCAAGATTTTAATAATGAAGGATTGTCTCTTGTGGCTTTTAATTCCTTTTGGTCTACCACTGTCCTTTAATTAAGCAAGTGGAGGTTATGATTAGTATTTTTCTATTATGTAGCAATAAATGTCTTTCTTTAGAGCATCCTTGAAGTTCTACCTTTATGGAAAGCTGAGGACTTCATTTTCATTTGGATTCTGTGATCTCTGCCAGGAGATGTTGCTGTTGCTTTAAAGCAGTTTTTCTTGTTTGTAATTTCAGTTTACATTTTATATTTGTGTGGTAATGTTTGAGTCCAGGAAAGCAGTGTATTATCACTACATATCTGAAAAAACAATACATCTTAAATACCAGAAATATATATTAATGAAAAGATCATTTACCACCCCAATTGGTTTTAGTGAACAGCTCGTGTCTATCTTAAATCTTTTAAGTTCAAAATTTAATAGGAGATTTCTAGTCAGCTTCTATATCTCAGCTTTCTAGAAGTCCCAAATGACTGATCATTCTAAAATGTCTGCAGAGAACCTGACTGGAAATATGGTTGTTTTTTAATGAGGTAGAAACAGAAGTCTAATGCAGTAAGAAAAGGTAAAAGCTCTGATTCAGAAAGGAAAAACATTTCACTGGAGTCATGCTACTGAGGTTTCTCTGAGCATAATTGGAGAAAGTAAATTTTCTGTGTAAACAAACTAAAAAGCTTATCCAAACACATCAGAGTGTTTTGCATATGCAATGTACAGATCCAAGAGGTCTTTATAAATACTTGTTATTAAAATTTCTACATTGTCCTAGCGATGTAGATAGGCACCACTTGTATTGTTCTACAGCCATGGATACTTAGTAAATGTCACTCAGAAAATTAATTTTAGAGAGAAGGATGACTCTGTGTATTGGATCTTGCTTCTCCAATCGCTGTTTGTTCCTCTGGGAAGTAATCAGGGAGCAAAAAAAATTCTTTCTGCATTTTCTGCTTGATTTCAGCTAAGCATTAATTGACTTTGTGGAACAAAATGTCATTTTTCTGAAGTGGCAAGTAGTGCTAGAAGAAACAATATATCTTTCAAAACATTATAATTTTTGTTTGTGATTGAGGCTGTGTGATGTTTTTACTTCTAGCAAGAAAAGTCTCTGAGAAAATTGTCAATATCACAATCTACTTCAAGCCATTTTAAGAATTTTTTCAACCTTTAAGAACCTCTGTACTTCCAACATACTTAAAACTACTATGCCAAAAGATGATTCTTACATTTTCTTAAAATAGTTTTGGTAGCAGCAGAGCAGTAAGAGATGTATGAAAAAGCTGCATGAGAACCATTTGGCAGGAATGCCACGATTTCCCTGTTACAGTTGAATACCTGAGCTTTACTGGGGGCAGGATACCATCCCATCAGATAAAGCTACTTTGGTTCATAAATAATGTCTCTTCTTGTTTTATTCTAGTATAATTGGAGCAATTTGCTGGTCTTTGATCACGAAAAACATAAAACTGAAAATCAGTGTATGCATGCATAAATCTAAAGCAAGGTCTGGAAGGCAGTCTTTTGGCCAAATTAATGTAATAGAAAGGGCCACTTACATTGAAGCAGAGACTAACAATGAAACAGAGCTGTATTGCTCCAGGTCAGTTCTGTGGCAGACACTGTGGAGTAAGAAATACAAGCCATACTTAATTTGAGCAAGGAGGAGAAGGATAACTGATGCGTCAAAGAAAATCTTACAGAAATGTGTTAAGTTTTTACTGCGTGATAAATAACACCTGATCAAATTCAGTGTCTGGCCTGGGATCCTCCTCTGTATTCAGTTGAAAACTGCAATTTGTAAGCTCAGAGTATGAGCAAACTGCAGTATGTGAGCCCAGGAGTATGACTCAGTTTCGATTGGTTTGTTTGGTTTTACAACAGGAAGAAAAAATTTACTGCGAGCAAGTTTGAAGAAATGTTATTTTAATTATTGAACTATGGATGATTTGAACCTTTAAAAACAGTTTACCATTCATCAAACTCTGTCCATGTGAATGTAGTAGATATGCATAATACAAGTTTTCTTCTTTGTTGTTGGGAAAAGGTGACTCAGAAGAAGAATAATAATCATGGTCTGCACTCTGCAGATGGATGCTCAATAAGTACTTTTTCACCTTTTCAAGTTTCCAGTTTGATCTGTAAAACTGCAGTCAGAAGACAAAAGCATGAAAACATTTCTGGGAAAATAATTTAAAAGTAAAACCTTTCAGTATTTCTGTGCTGTTTGGAAGCTTTAAAGTTGTAAAATGATACTTGCAGTGTGGGGAGTTTTTCCAGAATTAAACCTTTATAAATGTCTCTATTAGTCATGCTGATAAGGAGCTTTGAGTTGTTCATTCTCGCCGAGTCCTTTTCCTGTGCATGCTGATGTTCCTTTGGCAGATGTAGCTAAAATTTGTGCAGGAAAAGATGTGCATTTGATCCATATCCAGGAACAAGTAGGCGCAGGATAGAAGAGTCAACAGTACTCACTGAAATTATTCAAGAATTTAAAGGTGGCACAGATTTTCACACAAGAAAAAACTATTTCAGCTCTCTTGGTGACATTAAACCAGTATCTGTGCGTTGGTCCTTTTGCACTGGTGTAGTTGTGCAGGTCATGGTAAATTCATTAAGGTCAAAAGCTGACTTGCCCCAAGACTTCTGTAAGTCTGGAGGAATTCTTTTGAAATGAGTTAGCTTTGAGGGATGAAGTAAAGTGAGGTTGGATTGTCTGGCATGGCAGTCTTCTTTCCCTCTTGAGAAGCTTACTGATTGTGAGAAGGCAAAGCTCCTGATGTTGTAAACATTATTCACCATGGAAGCAAAGTATTATAAAGGAAGGAAGGAATTATGAGAGCTAGTATGGGATATTAAGACTTCTTGTACCCTGTGTCAAGAGGCATAGGAACAGGAAGGCAGTTCTGCCATCATTCAGAATGTGATTAATAATGCCTCATTATTTTATTCAGGAACACCTAAAACCAAAAACTACTAAAATGAAGTAGGTATCTGGCATGGCATTCACAGCTCAGATTTTCAAATTAGTTTTTGTCTTAAGACCTGAAATCCTCCTAAATTTAAGTGGGAATTGAGTTCTTAACACAGATGCTCACTTTTGAGCATGTTGGTTTAAATAGAGGTTTCTCAGTGTACACACTGCTCTGACTTTGGAGTCCCACAGAGGTTCTGGTGAGCGTGCAAAATGATGTGTTCAGAATTATGTGTTCACAAACATATCCAAGTGCAGTGCTACAACACTGCATCACAGTCTGTGTTACCAGTTTACCCAGGGTAAATACAGTGTGTATTATTAAGGTACAGCCTAGCCTTGGCTGGACAAGATGAACTTCAAAGGACTCCATTCTAGAGTTACTTGGAAACTAACATGTACATCTTTGTGTTTCTTCTTCTGTAGTGGGGAAAGTGGTGCTGGAAAGACTGTAGCTGCTAAATATATCATGAGTTACGTCTCCAAAATTTCAGGAGGTGGCCCTAAAGTACAGGTGAGTTGATACAGAGTAATACTGAAGCATAAACAGAGTCTAAAGATTCCCTTCAGAGCTGGAATGACAAAGGGTGTTTGTTGTGGCAGACACTGGCAGATCAGAGGCACTCGACCTGGGAAACTTGGGGGTGAGCAGCTGGAAACCCGTGGGGCCCCCAAAGCAGATAGCCCTGGGGTGGGCAGCTCCTGGCCTGCAGGGTGCTGGATGGAGCCATGGCAGGGACAGGATCAGCTGTCATGGCAGGATCCACAGAGCCAGGATCAGCCCTGCTCCAAGTGGTGCAGGTCTCATGCTGACTGCATCTACAGGCTGGTTTATATATTTATTTTTTTAGTTAAGTGGCAATAGGTACTTTAATTATTGTTCTTAACCAGATTAAGAACAACAACCAATCCTTTTAGTCAATGTGTGTTTTTTTCTCCTGTGTTGACATTTTTTTGAAAACTGCACTGGCTTTTTGAGTTTATATTGCTTCCTTTAAATTCCTGATTTGTGTGTATACATCAAAGAGCTGCAGCAAGAACATCATCCTGTTTTATGAGGTTACCTAGGCAAAACTAGAGTGTCTGAAAGCTAGCTGAAAGAACAAATAGTTGCTTTTGCTAATAACTATACTGTTGATGTCTGCTCTACCCATCAAAACCTATGAACTAAAGCTAATTGAGTGAATTAGCCATAAAAATTCCCTTAATGGCATTACAGGGTCACTCCTTGACTGGCAGGCAGTGGTAGGCAGGTAGTGCTGCTTTTACCAGTCCACTCCTGTTGAGTGCTTACTGTGATTTTTGCTTTATTGCAGTCTCTGATGTTGAGTGTGTTCTTTCTGCTTAGTTTTGCACAACAGGGACACTGGGGACATTGCAGAGAATAACTCAGTAACCAAGAGAATGATCCAGAGAAAGTATGCATTGTGTTGTTTTTGGAATAAATATAATCATGCTTTATAAGTAAATGTTTTGTTTTGTTTAAAAGATTCCAGTGTTTTGTGCAAAATTAAAAAATACTCATAGTAATTACAGAGTTAGAGTTGATGAAATTGGTAGGTTGCCTTGAGCATTTCTTTTGAAATAAAATTCTATCTTCTTTTCACAAACCAGCATGCATTGGTTTTTTTCCAAGCTGATGTCTTCTCCATATTTCCAGCTCCTAGGATCATAGAGAGACAATAGTAACATGTTACATTGCTTTCTGAGACAGTTGTCATTGAGCCCAAAACAGATTGCTGAAGCACTTGCAGATTCCTAAATTTCATGCTGCTCTGACTTCATTGGTTGTGGTTGCAGACCCTCAAAAAGATTCAGATGCTCATCTGTAAGCATGGTTTAAAATGAAGATGATGGAAAAAACAAGTCAATTTATTGGCTGTATTTCTTGACAGAATAATGAACAGAAGAACCAGTTTCTAGCCTCAGGCATTTTGTTCAATTTTGCAGGATTTTCCTCAAAAAACAGGAACTAAAAGCTCCAAAAAAAAAAAATTGTTAGATTCTGTGCCTTATCTGTTCAAGAGGAGCTTTTACAGATGCAGGATTTCTTGCTTTTTTAATATATAATTTAGATGTCATGGGATTTTTTTAGAAAATCTGTAAGAACTTTAAAAATGTCTATTTCTGAATTTGTGTTTCTTTTGTTTCCTAAAATTTTAGCATGTTAAAGATATTATTCTGCAATCCAACCCTTTACTGGAGGCCTTTGGGAATGCAAAAACTGTACGGAACAACAACTCCAGCAGATTTGTAAGTCCCTCTACCTTAGAGATTACTTTATTCTTCCAACTTCTGTGCTGTTACAGAGACAGTATTTAGGGGTATAATATAAATTTACTGCAGGTGAGGTAAATCTAAAGAAAATAAAGAGTGTGTTTTAAAACATAAAGTATATGTCAAGAAGCTTTTGTTTCATTCTGTGTAAGTTGTGTGTTTCTTTCTCTGACAGTATGTACTGGTCACAATTATAAAATATCAAGACTGCAGCCTTTCCTAATACAGGCAGGCAGTAGGCAGGAATTACCTCAGTTTGTCCTTTCAAAATTGTGAAGGTAATATTGTGAGATGACTGCTCACTAGGTTACACACTGCAGGTTCCATTCTAAAAAGTGACACATAGACTTTAAAAACTGGAGAGCAGCTCCTCGGCTGACGTGAGCGTTAATGCAGTTAATGTCACCTGAGCAAGAGGTCCTGGCTTTACCTGGTTCCCAGCAGAACACTTTGCTGCTGCTCGTAAATCTGGTGAACTGACTTACTGCATAGGGCGGCCTGAATTCTGTCACGTGGCACGAGAGTCTCAGCGCTGAAGAGAAAGCACTGATCCCCTCTGCACGTTTGCACTCTCACGGGGTGTGTTGTCCCCAGCCTGGAGCTGTGTAAGTGCACAAAGAAACAAAGACACGGCGTGGCTCGGGAATCTTGAGGCAGCTGCGTCACTGCATCTGTAAAGTTGAAATACCCTCGTAACCTTGCCTGGGATACAGTACAAATGCATGAGTTCAATTTGCGTTTACTAATTATTTAACAGCTTGAATTATTTATTGCAGGGGAAATACTTTGAAATACAGTTTAGCCCAGGTGGAGAACCAGATGGAGGGAAAATCTCCAACTTCCTACTGGAAAAGTCTCGAGTTGTCATGAGGAATCCTGGAGAGAGGAGTTTTCACATTTTTTACCAGGTCAGAAGTGTATAAATCCTTTTTGAGTTACGTAAAATATCTAAGACCAGCTTTTCCTTTTGATTGAAAAGTCCTTCTTGAAACAGTGGGATTTTGGAGTGCGCACTTCCAGAGGTAACCTGGCCTCTGCTGGGAAGCTCAGCAACATGTTGAGACACCATCTGCCATAGACCTTCCTGGCTGCCTTTCAGCTCCAGAACAAAAGTATTTCAGTATTTCAAAGCCTGGCTTGGAAATTCATTGTGAACTCTCTTATGAAAAAGCCTCGTAGAATAGAATAGAAAATGAAAACTTTTCAGCAGATTTCTGTTCAGACTGGCCTATATATAAGGAGGCCAGTTTATATATATATGTACTGGCTCATACTTTCTTTGAAAGAGATCTGATTCCCAGTTAACTTTTCTGGGACATTTATGATAATACTCCTTGTTGAATCCTCCAAATAGCCCCATTTTTTGTGTTTCCAAAGGCATTGCTGGCCTTCAGTGGCCCTTGGCATGCACGGTCCTCACCTGCTGCAGTGCTGTTGACCAGGCTCTACAGACCTAGGGCCAAGACAGGGCATTGAGGGGCAGTAAGCAGCTGCACATAAAACTGAAGTGCCACTGCCAGGGTGGAAAGCTGAGCTGGAGCTGGAATTGGTCCAGCAGCTGTGTGTTCTCCTCTGCCAGGTTATGTGAACAATTTACTCTGTCCTGCTGATATTCGTGTGGCTTGGAGAGTCTTTTTGCCACAAGAGTTAAAAGCCTGTGGGGTTTTGGCAGTTCTTTTTTGAGGTTAGTTTGTTCCTCCCTGTTGCAGCCATGTCTGTGAGTGACTGCATAGACTCTGCATAGGTCTGAGGAGCATAAGGGGTGCTTGTCCTCACAGTGAGAGTCACAGATGAGCTTTCAGAGCGTGCTTTCAACTCTGCCTGCCTTGCAGGAGGTGTGGAAAACACATTGCTCCTGAGGATTTACATCACACACTGCAGATTGGAAAACCCACTTTGCCTTTTCTTTATGAGGTAAAGATAATGGAAGGCATTCAAGTCAGTCACATTTTTAGCTATTTGTTAGTTGTGAAGTTAGAACTAAACCATTCGTGGGAATGGGATTTAGAACCTGGTCTTTTGGATCAAGCAAATGAGAGAACATAGGAAGGATACACACGTGGCACAGCTCTAGCCACGTCTCTCCCTGTAATTTCAGGCTCAGTCACCTGTTTCTGATCTGCATCATCTCTGCTGAAGATTGTTATGTGATACCTAATTTGGGGATTTTTATTCTGCAGCTGATTGAAGGGGCCTCCTCAGAACAAAAAAGCAGTCTTGGCATTACCAGTATGGACTACTATTACTATCTGAGCCTCTCTGGGTCCTACAAAGTCGATGACATCAATGACAAATCAGATTTCCAAGAAACACTGGTGAGTTCTTTACTGCGTGCCTTGCATAGTGATGGATGTGTGTTCATTTCACTGTCCATTTGCAGCAAAGACATTGATGTATTAACGTGGGAATGAGAAATTAATGTAGGTATAACTTACTCTAATTGTGTTTTGCCCAGAGGAGGACGTACAGATGGTTTTTGTAGAAAGGTGTTTTGGTTTTCAGCTTGTTCTTTTTCAAAAGGGTGGAAATTCAAGGAGATTTAATTTGATGCAGATAATTTGCAGTATGAAAAAATGTGAAAGTGCAAAACATACACAGCAAGGAACTTGCATTAGAAGAAAATATAAGACAGTGCTCTGGTTTAGCTGAATTCCTAGTGCTGGCTGACTTTCCATGCTTATTTAAAACAGTACAGCTGAAAAACTGGAGAAAGGGACTGTGAAAGCACAGGTCAGGGATCTTTATCCAGTCGTGTTGCCAGTTCATTGTGTGACCTGTCAACTTGCTGGTCTGCCATTACTAGTAATTTACTATTTAAGATAGGTGTATTAGCACATTAATATATGTAGCACATTTAAAGGTCTAAAAAAAAAAATTGTTACTGTTGTATTTGAGCTGTTTGGTATTTTAGAAGAAGTCAGTTGAGAAGACATTCTGTAAGTTATGATGTACTCTGAACTCCAAAACCCAGTGGTGTTGTGGATTATTTTCTAGAAAGTGGCTGAAGTTCACAGCCTAAGCCAGACACTGGGCTGCTCTTTAGAGTCATTTAGTAGAGCTTCACAGTTCTTGGTCTTGGTGGATAAACTGTGTAGAAGGAATAGAAACATTGTCTCTTAGGTTCATGGTTTCACATTTTGCTATGAAACTATTTATTTTTAGTGACACTTAAGAGCAGGTGCTTGTTTTTTAATAACTTTATTTTTTCCAGAATTTGTTTTGTTGATACATCTTCTAAATGGTGTAGATGCTTCTGTATTTAATTTAAAAAATCCAGAAATGCTGAAGTCAGGCATGTGGTATCTTTTGAAACTTCATTGCAGCTGTAATGAAGTCTGGTTGCATTAGGAATCTGAACTGCTTTGAAAAACTAGTTTTTAGCATCAAAATTTTACAAAGACTTCTAAGACAAGAGTCTTGGAGTGATTCAGTTTTTTTGTTTGTTTGTTTGTTTTTCTTCCCAGCACGCAATGAGTGTGATTGGGATCTTTGCAGAGGAGCAGGCACTGGTACTGCAGATAGTGGCAGGAATACTGCATTTGGGAAACATCAGCTTCAAAGAAGTTGGCAACTACGCAGGAGTGGAGAGCGAGGAGTGTAAGTACCTCTGGAAACTGTTACAGGAGCAGCCCTGGCTGAAGCCCAGAAGGCAGGAGGTGAACTGCAATTCAGAGCTGCTTATCCAAACACAGAGCATCGGTTCTTACAGTGCAGGGCTGCCAGTTGAGAGTCTCTTCCAAAACCAATGCTGCTGAGGCCCCTCTTTTGTCTTGTAGAAGGCCTCTGACTTAATAGGAGTGTGATTTTGCTTTTTGATTTTAAGAAATCCTGTTCCAACCTTTGAGCAGGAAATAATAGTGCTTGAATTGCAAGAAGTGCTTGAACTCTGCTTTTTTCCGTGCATGAGCACACATTCATAAAAACACCTGTCTCTTATGTGCTTCGTGTGGCCTCACTCCCCTGGGGAGGCAGCTCCTGACTTGTGGGATCCCTGGGCTCAGGACGCAGTCGGAGCTCAGGCATCCATACAAGTATGGACGTGTGCCTGGAAAACAGAAATCCAGAGCTGAACTGAAATGCAGAATTTATGTAATACAGTTCTGTTTCCTGTCTCAGATTTCTCAACTGATACCTCATCATTAGGTACAGCTACGGAGTAACCATTTCTTTACAATCCCCTGTGCACAGTGCACTGTCCTTGCATCCCTCACCACAAGCTGCTGTTCTGTAGCAGCTGGGCCCACAGCAGCAAGGTGTTGGAAGATTAATGGACCTCGAATTTTAAACGTTCTTGTCATGATTTATACTTGGCATCTCATGTGGATTTATGCTGCCTTTATAGTTAAAGGACAGAGTGGGTAAGCACAACATATGTAGGGCCTTACACACACCTGTGTGTGCTCTTAACTCTTAGTTCAGAAGGGGTTTTATGTTTAGGAAAATTGCATTTGTTTAGTTTTAGATATTTTATTCATAGCTAACCTATCTTGTGCAGTCAACTTCACACTCCACTGTATTAGTACTGTCCTGCTATTTAAGAAATTGGGAAATAAAAACTGCTAATTTTTAACCTTACTGTTCTCTCAAATCAAGAAATTAGGTGAACTCAAGGAAGAACATTTTGTGGCTTTGTATTAATACGCCTTTTGATTCAAAATGAGCTACATTGCTTGCATTTAATTCACAGTGTTAACTCTTTCAATGAAATCAAGGCATATAAAAGCCAGACAAGATAGGTACAGAGTGAGTTGCATCAAAATAACAAACAGCAAAGACATGAATTGAAAATAAATCAGTAAAAGTGAATGTATTTCTATGATGAGCCATGTCCACTATGATTCTCCTGCTTATTGGGATATAAATACAGAAATCATGTATGAATATTACCAAACTTACACATAAATATACTGATTTTAAAGAAGCCAGAGAAGAAATAGCCATGTCTAGTACAGTTTCTGCATTATGAAGATGAAAGTTGGGCTCATTTCTCTTTTCCATTAATCCTTCCCCCAGTTTACTGTTTGTCCTAGCCAAAGAGTAAAGCATTTATAGCCTGCACAGCCATGAAAAATAAAGCACAATGAATGACCACTGGTCAGTCCTGCTTTACGTAAGCCTAAATAAGAACAAGTTTAAGAGTTTGGTCAATAGCATTCTTGTTGCTGTACAGCCAATTGCAGAAAACATGCAAAGCCATTCTTTGGGACACCAAAAATTCCTAGTCTCTTGCTCTGAGTCAGAATCGTAATCTATACAGACCATTCTCAACTGCCATTTAGGCAAACACAACTATAAAACTGCCAGTGTTTGCTGTCTGCTATAGTTCTTGATTATATTAATAGTCGAAAAAAGTTCTAATTTATTGGAAAGCTTCCATGTTGCAAATTATGGCAAGTACTACTACTTCTCCCCTGGAAGGAGAAAAGGATTTAAACCGTCCCTTTTTACACTTAAATTGTATAGAAAGGGTTGTTTTACACTTCCTGAAAACCCATGAAGTGAACCCAATCTTTTTGGCTTTTCCTCACAGAGTGTATCTAAAACTATTCCACTGAATGCTACTGATTACTTTTTTGAGGATCATTTTTTCAATTACATGCATATCCTGCTTTATAATAATTTCCAGACTGTAATTTTATGGTCCCTAACTAGGGAAAATAATCAGGCATCTTAAGAATGTGAAATTGTATCAAGTCCTGGCCAGCTGCTCTTCCCTTACAGTAAATCATTAGCACTGGGAAGGGAGAGTTCCTGAGCTCTGTGTGGTGGTTCTTACCATTATACTGTCTGCATAAATTCTTACCAGGAGTATTGGCTAAACACTTTTCCTGGCATCTCTACAGTATATGTGAGCATACTTGGTCTAGAATTACCTACATTCTTTTCCATTTTAAGTCATCTGATGATTGACCTTTTCATGTGCTCTTCAACCTGAGTTCTCCATGAATTACCAGAGATGGTGCCAGTGACTCAACTTTGGTTGTGTGGTTCCTGGTGCCCCAGAGGAAATACAACCTGTTTGCTGATGGTATTAAATCAGATTTCAGAAAGCTGGTGGTTGTTTCCAGTTTTAAAAATACTTTTGCATTAATGTACTAAAGGGTTTAGTAATCCATGCCGTGACATTGCAGATGTGTAAAGCACAAGTGGCTGCTGCCTTAGTGATTATTTTACATCCTCTTCACACCAGTAAAGTAGATCTAAGACCAGTGCAACATGGAGGAAACACTGTTAGAGGATTACGTGGTTCATAATCCACAGGTACAATTGTGGAGGTGCAATACCAACTCCAGGAGTTGCCCTTGGGAGCTGTTTCCAGATGCTCTCAGGACATTTCTCTTTTTCCAGTCCTTAAGGTGTGTGACACCTGCAGTAACATCTGCACCAGGTGCTGAGAGTGCAGACAGTACTAGACCTGGGGCTGCTCATTGCACAGATGTACTTTTGTGCCTTACTTTTAAACAAGGGAAAACAGAATTGGCAAAGTACTTCCAGAATCCAGAATTAAGAAAATAAAACCAAGTAAATGGCAAAGTAACTGAAAACTTTTTGCAATGTCCTAACTTATAAGAAAGGGAAAGAATATTAAGAAGCAGAGAGCTGATTTTTTACTGTATTCCTAACATTTCATGTTTCTACAAAGCATTTTCAATGGAGTCATTTTTATTTCATGTGTGAGCTCTATTTTTTATTTCCACCTTCTGTGAGAGTGATTTGTTTGAACCCCACAGTTTAAAAGTATGTCCTGTGGCAGCTTACAGGTACAGAAAGAGGTGACTATTTTACTTCAAGGTGGTTTATCTTAATTGAAATCCATGTAAGTAAAGAGTTGAAAATGTCCTTGAGGAGCACAGAGAAACTTTGAAGACACAAATCCCTCCTCTTTTTCTTTGTAAGCTGCATGCCCCAGGAGATTTATTGTTATCAGAGGCACAGTTAATTTTTTTTTTCTTTGTTCTGTATTAAGTCTGTAAATCATAATCCAGCAAGCCTGATCTTTCTTGCAGTTTTGGCTTTCCCTGCTTTTCTCCTGGGAATTAACCAGGAGCGCTTAAAGGAAAAACTGACCAGCAGACAGATGGACAGCAAGTGGGGAGGCAAATCTGAGTCCATTAATGTAACACTGAATGTGGAACAAGCCTGCTACACCAGGGATGCACTGGCCAAGGCCCTTCATTCCCGTGTCTTTGATTACTTGGTGGATGTAAGTTGGATTTGCTCGATTCTGCTGGAGTATCAAAACAAGTACTAGTGCACTAGGAATGTTCCTTGCAGGGCTTTCCTTGCTGTCATTTCTTTGCCCTGGTGTGTGTCTGTGCCCAGCCGTGCAGTGGACTGTGACGGTGGGTATCAGACACAGGGCACTGACTGACCTGGGCTGTGCTGCCAGGCTGCTGCCATAACTGTCCCCTGTGAGATCCTGACACCTCCTTCCTGTCACCATCCGTGCTTCCCTGAGCCTTACTTTCTCCTGCACAGTTGAGCAGGATTAGTGGGTTATGGTCCCCTGCTCTCCTGCCCCACTCTCCTGCAGAGAGCCCCTTCAGCATCCAGATGTGGCAGTGGAGCCAGCGGCCAGATTCCATTCTCCATGCTCTTGTTCAGAATGGGCTGGACTGGAGGGTGGGAATCCCGGATGCTGGCTGGAGATCTGCTCCACGGGGCACTGCCAGGGACTCAGAGCTTTCCCTCATCACAGCAGCCCCGTAATTCCCACTGTGCCTGTACCAGCACTGACACTGCAGACCAGGGGAGCACAGAATGAGGTGAAGAGATTCAGTGTACCCTCTGCAAAACTCATCAAATATCAGACTGAAAGCTGGTCTCTTTTTGTTGGCCTCTTTTTTTTAAGTGAGCCAGTTACACTAAGGGGGAACAGATAGTAGATCCAGAGGCTCACTGACCTGGAAAACAGGATAGTGTACTGTTCATTCAACTAGTCAACTGTTAGCAACACTTCAGTAAAAAGTTAGAGCAAGATAACCTATTATGTGTATTTGTGTTCAATTCAAGTATGTTATTTTTTAAGAAACCAAGTATTTTTTATAAATATTTAAGAATATTAATGCATTTTAAATATATACACTGCACTTTGGTTTATATTTTGTTTCTGTTTTGTTAGTCTATTAATAAGGCCATGGAGAAGGACCACGAAGAATATAACATTGGTGTCCTTGATATCTATGGCTTTGAAATATTTCAGGTATGGCAATGCAATACTTGGGGTTTGAGCAGATCTGACCCAGGAGAGGGTTTTTTGTAATTTAGAGGAGAAAAAAAAATTAAAAAAACCCAAACAAAACAAACCAAACCCCAGAACTGCCCCTCCACCCTGATCCTGTGCCCAGAATAAAAGCAAAAAAAATCCCAACCCAGCTTCCTGGACATTGTGATCTCACTGGTAATGTCTCACTTAATAAACATGAGGTATTGAAGAAACTTCAAAGAAACGAAATCATTGATCTTAAAAGAAAGATCTGAGATTCCACAAAATATCTATAAAGTCAGCAACCCATCTGTCATTGACAGTGGTTCTTTGAAGTTTATTGCCAGCATAAAACCTAAAAATTACTGTATATAAGGCAGGAGACTAATTTTTAAATTGTTTCCTTTTCTACAGAAAAATGGTTTTGAACAGTTCTGCATCAACTTTGTAAATGAAAAACTGCAGCAGATTTTTATTGAACTGACACTGAAGGCAGAGCAGGTAACCAGACATTTTATTCGTTTGAAATTCACAAATGAGCTATTGCTTTTTCAACTGGTGGGAAAAAATCGAGGTTTCATCATCTGTTAACAGTAAAATCTGCCTTGTTAAGCAAGACAAAGGCAAAAAACCCCAACGTTTGTTGTTGGCTGACCCTAAAGCTGTGAAGCACAGCAGCTGCAGGCGTGTGTTCCCTGGTGGAGTGGTGCAGGAGCGAGTCCACCCCACGTGTGCTGATGCAGTCATCTGACTGTGCCCAGGCTTGCTGCAGAGTCTGACTCATGGGCAGGGATGGAAAACTGCAGCTCAGCTCCATCCCTGGGCTTTCCTTGAACATCACACACAGCTCTGGGAGTACTTGTCTTAATTTCCTCCACTCCTTTTTATTTTTAGAAAGAAATGAAATATATTAGAGACAAATGCAGAAATACTTGTGAAAGTATTTGCAGTTCTCTGCTCAGTCTTACTGCCAAATCTCACTTTTCTTTGCTTCTGCATGGCAGGGCAGACAGGATGCAGCTGAGACAGGAGCCCTGTGTGCAGTGTGAGCTCAGGGCTGGCACCAGCTTTGGGACAGTTTTTTCAAGAATGCACAGACACAATTGCCTTCGTGGGAAAGTAGCCAGGCATGGCAGTGAGTGCACGAGTGACCTGCAAAGTGTCTGGCTGAGCCCTTATATGTGCAACTGATTGGGTCAATTTAATCAAATTTTAGTATGGATTTTTTCCCCAGTTATTATCTGGATGTTTTCATGGTTACAGTAATTGCATATGGAAATAAAAAGCTGTGTCTCCATTTCATGTACTTTTCTTAATGTGTTGTCTTGGGGATCTGATCCTCAATGTGCCTGTCACAGTCTTAATTTTTAAAATAGATCAGGATGTGGATGCTTAGGTGCACTGTCAGGATAGTGTAAAAGCCTCTCTGTTACTATTTGCAAAGTGCTTTGACAATAAATGCACTGTTGAGATATTCCTGCTGTTGTCAGTAACCACGGAAGGGCTGTGAATGACAAAGGAATGTGTGGGGAGAGCAGAGTAGGATTCCGATTCATCTTTTAGGCAGCAGAGAGCTGGATTTAACTATCAGTGGGGTCATTTCTCCCACCTCCACCCAGTCATACATTTGGCAAGTCTTCCTGAACATGAGTAGTGCAGAGTTGGTGTCTGTGGAGTGTCTTGTAAATCTAGTGCTACATCTACAGTGCAAAGGAATATTTGCATCTTTCTTTTTGCTTAACAGGAAGAATATGTGCAAGAAGGAATTAGATGGACACCAATAGAATACTTTAACAACAAAATAGTGTGTGACCTTATAGAGAACAAAGTGGTGAGTATTTAGAACAAACAGGTGGAAAAAACAACAAGATTTTTTTCTCTTACATATTTGGGTAACTGCTTTTGCTGTCAAGAAGGTTCATAGGAAAATGCAAATACTGTTGTTCAGTTACTGAGTCACACTAAATCTATATATAAATCTTACATAACATGTCTTCTAAGAGCTCTAAGATGTATGTCATCTAAGATACCCTCCAGAAAGAGAACTATACCATAGCATGGATGACGTGTGACTACAAAATGTAATAATGGAAGAAAAATGTCATCCACCTAAATTCATCATGATCTTACTGACATACTGAACATCAGACAATGCTCTTTGTGTCCCTGGGAGATGTATTTCAGTTTGGGGAAGATACAACACCACCTTCTTCAGAGGTACTGTTGCAAATGAAGCACAAACAAGTGAACAGAAAGTATTGTAAATAAAAGAAATTTTGTGGTTTTGCTCCACAGAATGTTCTGCAGTTTCAAGTCTTTATTTTCTGATTTGGGATGACAACAAATGTTGAGTTATCCTTTAGGACAGAAGTAGGTTGTTTTTCAGATAGTTCTTTATCCTCATGTAGGCCAGCACAGTAGTTCCAGTCCTGTAGTGACATGTGCTCAAATGCACATCAGATTTTGCCCATTTCCTGTCTGTATGAGGATAACTAGGAAGAGAACAAGGTTTCCTTCCCAGTCTCAGATATTTAGCTCTAAGTTTGTCAAGCTGCAGCATGTGAGTATAAATACTTTCCTCAGTCATAGGTTTATTTTTTCGATGGAATGAGAAAAAAACTTTAAACAAATGTTGAGCATTTTGATGTTTTTATTTTGGTTTTTTTTTCAACAGTAATCATTGTTTTCCTCATCATTTCCCACTGTCACTATCATCACATGAAGTGTCAGCTCTCCTTAAACTATTTGCATATTTGTGTAAAAATTTTTCTCAGTTGATTGGAGGGAAATTCTTCCTGACTGTGCCTTAATGTTTTTTGTAGCAAAGATAATTTTCTGTTTGGAAGGAAAAAACTGGCATCATCATTTTTTTTTTTCCCCTCACTTCTGCTGCTGTTCTTGTTTCCCAACCATTAGAATCCCCCAGGGATTATGAGCATTTTAGATGACGTGTGTGCCACAATGCACGCCGTGGGGGAAGGAGCTGACCAGACACTGCTGCAGAAACTCCAGATGCAGATTGGGACTCATGAACATTTCAACAGCTGGAACCAGGGATTTATCATCCATCATTACGCTGGAAAGGTAAGGTGGAAACTCATCACTGAATTCTTGTAAGGCGTTTATGAAGAAAAAGAACAATAATGATAGACAGGGGAAAGCCCTGTAGAGGGCTGGCTTGGTTTTCAGTAGCCAGGTGATCTCAGGAGACAGTGTCCCTTCATAGTGTAGGGACCCTGGGGCAAATACGCCCTAACAAGTGACCCTTGCTGAGGAGAGAGGAGTCTGGGCCTTGCTGCTGACCAGAACTTAAATGTAATAAGTAAGTGTCCCTTGACTTTTATTAATTGTAATCTTAATTGTTTGTTATAGTAGCAGGAAGGTTAAAGAATTCAGATATGAAAATGACGCTTAGATGATGAAATATCAATAAAACTGGGAATATAATGTACAGTTCTGTCTTCTTTGGGTTTATTTCTCAGACTATTTGTGATTTCCTGCAGTTACAGTTGATAACATGCAATACTATGCAAAAATTTTTCTTAATAAAATTCGGCATTAAATTCACTTGTGTCATATACCATTCACTAGTTCCATAAGTTTTTATAAATTTCAATTTAACCTGAATTTAAATGTAAGGATGAAACTCCTTTGTTTGTTGTAAAAGAGTTTAATAATACATGCAAGGATTTAGTGCTCGCTGTAGTAGCTAGGTTTTACCAGACTAACCAAAAAGTACAGAACAGCAGCTGATGAGGACAGAATTTAAATTTTCTTTAATTATTGGGTTCTCAACTTACCACAAACAATCAATTTCCACTTGGCCCAGGTATCTTATGATATGGATGGATTCTGCGAGAGAAATCGGGATGTTCTTTTCATGGACTTGATTGAACTCATGCAGAGCAGTGATTTGTACGTAAGCAAAACTTGCTTAAAGCTAGGAATGCCGTGTTAGCTCAGATGGATGCAGAGGGCCTGACTTCTCTGCTTTGCAACTTGGGACCTCATTTGTATAGAGGTGGAAATAACCCATCACTGCAGTACAACAGCGTAACTTCATTATCCTGACCTTCATTTTCTGCAAGTTGGACAGAGGCACTGCAGTGTCAGAATCAAATGGTGTAATGGCAACCATTTGTTTTGGCCTCAAGCAAGGCCATCAGTGCTCTGGCATTCTCTCAGAACAGGCACTGTTTTGACATACAAAGTAACATTTTTTGTAATTTATTTTAATTAATTGATGCTTTCTTTTTAAGAAGTGTGCATTTCTTCAAGTCTTCTAGAAGTCTGGTGTTGTGTCTTTCAATGCTCACTAAAATAGCAAGGGATCTCTGTGAGGAATGAGGCTTATGGAAAATACTAATATTAAAATAGATTTGATATAGCTCAAGATTAATAGAAATAGCTATTTATATTCTGCTCAACTATCAACTTTTACAGCATATTCCTTGACATGCCTGCATTAAATTGTCTTTCTATGCCAACCCTATTTTATAAATTCTTTCCTAGGCCTTTTATAAAGGCTCTGTTTCCTGAAAACCTTCAAGTGGACAAGAAGGGCCGTCCTACCACTGCGGGCAGCAAAATCAAAGTATGTCTAGTTTTGCAGTGTTAGCGTGTGTATAATTGCTTGTGTGCTCGTGTATGAATAGCTAAATAAATTCAGAAGTGTTATTTTTTTACTGTTCCAACATTTTTACGGGTAGACATTAGGAGTGTCTTTATGGCAAAGTGTTGCATTGTTGCAGCTGTTAGAAGTGTTCTGCCCAGCACCAGTGATCATTAAATGTTGTGTTCAGCTGGATCCTACAGCAGTGAATTTTCCAAACCAGCAGTTGATGGCACTTGCTCGTGCATAATGAATGAGCCACTTCACTCTTGGTGTCCTACAAGTAACTGCAGATACCTGGTCTCTCTACAGTGCAGAAGTCCCTGATCCAACACCCACCCAAGTCAACAGAAGTGACCACAGTGTGCCTTGACTAAGGCACCAAGTGCTGGAAGGCGAGCGGCTGTTTGGAGACTGATTGTAAAATACACACACTTAGATTACACGTGACTTTGGAAATCAATACTTTATCAACCTCTTTCCTCATATTTCACCCTGACAGTCAGGTTCACTTGATGCATTCCTTATCACTCCATATTTTTATATAGTATTTTATATGTATTACGTGGCTGGAGATAATGTGCCTTCAATTTGCTGGTTAGTTTTTTATGAGGTACATATTGTCCCAAGAACACTTCGGTTGTTGGAGAGAGACCAAAGGCAACTGGCTCTAGTCAATGGAATCAGCAGCAGATGGTTGATAATGGTAGAATTCTCTCAGGATTTACTCTGTTCAGCTCAGATCCTACTGTTTTCCTTCTGTTTTACAGAAACAAGCAAATGACCTTGTTGGCACCCTGATGAAGTGCACACCCCACTACATCCGCTGCATCAAACCCAACGAAACCAAGAAGTCTCGGGACTGGGAGGAGAGCAGGTATGGACGAGCAGAGTATGTGATGAGAAACAGGGCCAATGGTCGAAACAAGCCACAAAAATTCATAATTTGTAATCATAGAGCCTACAAACAGAACTAGATTCTCTAAAACCATCAGAAATTGAATCTGGCATGACCTCTCCTAAACTTTGAAGATGAGTGGTGGTCACTTGGTCTAAATCAGCACTTTGTGTATGCAGCTCTTGGCTTTTCTCCTGTCAATTATGAATAATCAACCTTTGCATGAGGAACACAATCGGCATATTAAAGACTCAGTTTTCCATGTAGAATTTGCACACCAAATGTGTAATGCATCACTTCTAACTTTTGCTCTGTGCTTTGAAAACAGCTTCTATTAAGAAGCTAAAAAGCCAGAAGGATGTCTGTATCTGCTTTTATGTATCCAACTTACCAGAAAGGGTCTATCACCAATAATGGAGAAGGTTTCTGTTTTACTTCTTGACTTTTAAGTTTAATTAGCCAGCTCTTTAAAGATAATTCACTGGAATGTCACATCAGGTGATTATATAGACGTCAAATAGATGTCTAAATCATCCGTTTGGTTTATCACATCTGTTTTAAGGCATCTTTATATGGTGCTTATAGCATCTTCCTCTTATCTGGAAAAAGATGCTGCTCATTTTTGCCCTGGGACAGGTGCTTGGTCGGGTATGCAAACTATGTGAGGGCCTAATGTAGAGAACATTAATGATTATATACCAAGTACTTTTGATAATGGTACAATTGCTGATAAAGCAAGCGGTTATTTTTATCATGGTGAAACAACTTGGAAAGTCTGATAAAAAGCATTCTTGGACAACCCCAGCAGAATTCCCTCCCTGTGTTTGCATGCACACCAGCACAGTCACATGCAGATGGAGAGCACTTACAGAAGCCATCGGGACTGCACTTCAAAGTGTCAGGGAAGGCTTGGCAGTAAAGACCCTCTGTAGCTTTTCCACCCTGAAAATCCTGCTGTGCAGCACTCAATTTTCCACTGACACTGGGAACTAAAGGAGGAAACCAAGTGATCCTGGGAAAAGTATTTATAAAACTTAAGTTAAAAGTTGAGGGGCTTTTAAAATCAATCATTTACATACTGGAAAACAGGCCTGCTATTGTGGAGGGTGTTGCTAGGAAACCAATGAAACAAATACAATCCAAGTCCTGAGAAAAGGATAGCTTTTAGGAAACCCCTTCTGGAGCAAAAATGGGCAAGATTTTTTCTTGTTCTCCTATAATGAGGAAGGTGTGTTATCAGTAGCTGCTGTATTTGCCAAGTGAAAATACAAAGGACTGTATACAATCAAACTCAGACAGAAATGGAAGTGCTCCTTACAATGGCAGTCCTTCATCCCTGGCTAAAAATCCCAACATTCTCTCCCGTTTCAATCTGAGATTGCCCATCTATTGTACTAGGACTTCACTGTGGCAATTAGAGACAGGTCTGGGGAAAAGACATTTATATGCATATGGCAATTCAAAGTTAAGCTTAAAACTGTTGTTTCTCAGTTTTACTGTGAGAAAGATTTGAGGGAAATAAAAAACGTATTTGAGTTTGTGATATTTTGCTGATTGGTTGATTTTTTTGTTTTGTTTTGTTCTGTGGTCACAAAATGCTGCATCATACACAGGCTGCCTTAGTCAGTGTGATGGGAGTAGCAATTTGCTTATTAGTAGCAGCTTACTAGACCGTGAAAATGTTACTGAAAAAGGAAAAATCCCTTTCACAAAGCCTGTCTTACTTCATGCCTACAGAAGCCACGTAACTGCAGCTTTCTGCTGCTGTTGAGTAACTCCAGAATATTTAGCACTGAAACACAGGCCTTGTGTGATATCTAAACCTTGTATAATACCTTGGTTATTCCAGAAATTGGGGTGTTCTTGAAATGTGTTTTTGTTCAGGTCCTGGCACAGCCACTTGGACTTGTATTCAAAACTGCTGCATTAGCTGAATTCCCAGACCCTGACCTGCTTGAGGTTGCTGCCTGGAGGGAGATTTTCAGTGTGCCTTTTCTCAGAAAGGAAAGGAAAAAACCAGAAAAATGTCTCAAATTCTGTGATGCTGGACACTAATACTGGCAGGACAGTAAGAAAATGGGAGTAGTACTGTTGCTCCAGTACATTATTCCAGATGTGAACAGGAGGGAAAGCTATAAACAGGAAAATGTATTTTTGTCCACTAAGTTTGTACTGCACCAGAATTGTTGGAGTGGGTACAAAAAATACTTTTTTCCTTGAACACAACAAGATTAAAATGTGTAGTATTCTTTATTGTAAGATAAAAGAGCAGTATCACGCATCATTTAGTAAAATACCTCTCAAAAGTGGTCTTTAAAAAGAAGAAATAACTGAAATGATTTTGTCATTTGTAGCAAGGGATTTCAAAAGATTTTTCCCTTCATACTATGAGTCATGTGAAAAAAATGTCTCAACAAAAAAATCAATGGGCAGTACATTTTATATTCAAATTTAACTTTTCAAAATAGCTAGAGAAATAACATTGAATTAAGTGACAGTGTTACAGGATTTAAAAAATCTTTTGTAAAATCAGAAAAATAGTAAGCAAATGGCTTCTTACAGGCTCACTTTTAAAAAAAATTATATGTTAACATATGCCCTTTTATATACTGTTTGTTACACTTGCAGAACTAAAATCTTAACAACTGTTATATTTCAACCTGATAGCTATAAAGCTTTTATACTTTGCCCTATAGGAGAACAGCAACAGAAACAACAGTTAAAAACTGATGTTGCTTCTTTCAGCACATGACTTAGAAGAGAAAACGAAGGAAATGGAAAGGAAACCAGAAACTGCAGTTCTTCAAATCAAATTCCTAAGGATTAAATTGTAGAGTAGCAGGATATGTAAGAAGAAATGTAAAAAAAAATAGAAGAGGTACTACAGCTCTAGAAAGAGGGAGAAGTGCCACAGGGAAGCTTTTTTCTTCTGCTGTTTTTCTGCTTTGAATTTCATGGGCACATACTTGTTCCCTGGTTAGAACCTAATTGGAAGTGTTTTATGTGAGGGAACTCTAATGGTGTTGGGATAATGATGCTTCAGTTCCCATGTGCAGCACAGTCCCTCCACTGCCATTAACACTTTCTGTGGGACTGGTACCAGCTCAGGTTTTGTTTGTGATTTAAAGTTTGCCATGGATGAGTCATCCATTACTGGCTTGCACCAGTCTTGTGCCTATCGTCAAATCCTTCCTTTGCAGCATGGTAAAATTAGGAGGAATTTTAGCTTTTCATCAGGCTGTGGACCTGGCTTACTTCTCTCTGATTCTTTGTGTAGTAAAAGTTTGGCATCTGGGGCTTTTCCCAGCCATCAGATTTGGTCATTTTTCCCGAACAATCAAAAAAAAGCTACTGTGTTGCTGTTTGAGCTGTACAAAGCATAGGAAAAACCTGCAATAAGAGAATGCAGAGCAATTTCCCAGTCCCTTGGATACCAGCTGTGTAATTGTGTAGGTAATAGTTACTTGGCCTTTTATGTGTAATGTTATTAGCTGAGAAATTCATACATTAATTACTTTAGAGATAGGAAGTTAAACTAGGAAAAAATGCTAAGGTAAACTTGCTACATATATTTCAGCACTGTAGTCTTCTTGCCTTGGATATCTTTCCTCCCATTCAGTGTGCATAGTAATGTGCAAGAACAGATTCACTTACCTATGCATGAATTTTAGCAATCAACAGTCTTCAAACATGATTCAAACTGTTAAGAATGCCTCAACCCACAACTATGCTGAAATAAAATGGATTTTAAGCCTTGCATTGTTTTTGTCCCCAGGGTAAAACATCAAGTGGAATACTTGGGTCTAAAAGAAAATATTCGAGTAAGAAGAGCTGGCTACGCCTACAGGCGGGTTTTCAAGAAGTTTCTGCAGAGGTAGGTAGCACTCATTTAGAAGTATTGTTGTAAACAACAGCACAGTTGTTCACATGATGACGAGGGAGCAAAGCCGTTGCAAGGTTTGAAAGCTTCTCATTTCCCACTTACCCATTTCTCCCTATTTGCCTTGCTCAGTGATGTAGATTAGAGAGATTTTAAAGTGTTTTAACGCCTGGCTTTGTGTTTCTGAAAGTACTTCATTTTTTCTGTTAACTTGCCTAAGGCCTCAGTACTGGCAGTGCTATGAGAGGGTTCCTCAGAGTTAAAAAGGCAAAGGAGCTGCTGCTGTGCCTGAAATCTGAGTGTCCCGGTGCAAGCCCTTGTTTAAAATGGACTGCTCCAGCTCTCCCAACTCTTCTTTCCCAACGGCAGACAGAAGACAGGTGAAGAAATACATGCCTCCCAACCCAACCATTGCAGTGTAAAGAGTAACCTTGGCTTGAATTGCCCCTTATCCTGCCACTGCTGTTCCAACAGCTGGGCATGGGTACAGTTCAAACCACTGCAGCTGCTCATTGAATGAATGAAAGCAAGTCAGAGCTCTAAGATCAATCCTTTTTTCAGTCTTAGGACCAGCTGTTAAGATGATTAACTACCTCCACTAGCTAATGAAATCCTCTTAAATAAGAGCAGTTCCAAGATTTATACAACATTCAGCTTCTGTTTTTTAGAAAGTGGAGACATACAGCTAATAAGTGCCCAAACAGGCATTATGTGATAAATCAGCTTTTGTTGGAAGTTTTTGAGTTCAATTTGAGAATGTAAAACATAAAGCCAATCAGTTGTTGCAAGGAGTGGAGTACACTTAATCAGACAGCACAGAACAAAGCCATTAATAATACTTCATGATAATGCCAAGAATATTCTAATAATGTAGTTATAGTCAGACCTAAAATCTCTTAAAGTATGGACACAATTTTCATTATGGAATAGTTTTAAATTCCTTTTTCTTCATGATCTTCAAGCCCAGACATACAAACATGATCATGCTACAGGCTACATCACTTAATACAGACTGTTGCTGAGACACAACAGATTTATATTGTGTTGAATGTAGCCTGAACACAGACTGTGAGGGCTGGGCAGGTCTAGCAGTCTGCCCAGGAGGTCTGCCCAAAGGAAAGCTACGTGGTGCTTCTGGGTCCACAGGCAACTGAAGCCCTTCTTTCTGGAATTCATCCATTTGTTTCAGATTGATTAGCTTTATTAAAGGTAACATTTTGTTATGAGTTAAACTCTTCCTGCACCCTTTCCATTCACAGTTCCCTAGCATCCAGAACAAGCTCTGTTCTGACCCCCTGAGTCAGTGTGAGTAAAAGTGGGCTGAGGCATGGGCTGGACAGGAAATGCATGCTTGTACACTTGTTTGCATTGGGCGTTCCTTGGCAGCTCCATACAACTGGAGATTCCTGGGCTGAATAGACTTTTATGTACAGAATTTACATTTGCATGCAAAAAGCCACAGTCACTGAAAAGGCCTGTGTGTTCCCAAGCATAACCAGTGTGAAAGCTGAGCTCCCTACTCCCTATTTAGACAGCAGACCTAACTGCTTACTGGGAATTTGTAATAGATAACCTGGGGGGCCGTCATGATTTGAAATAGTTTCAGAAGCATGTTAAGAACACTTTTAGTACTTGTGCTGAAATAATCTGCCAGATCAAATGACACAAGCTTGACAAACCTGGAGAGATGGATAGTGACGTGCCTGGTTTAATGGGAAGCATGCACCAGGACACTGAAGTGCCACTGCTAAACAGCAGTGAGAGTTGTCCTGTTATCACATTGTGAGATACTTAAATGGTGCATGTTATGGAATCACCTGTTTCTTCTGCCCTGTAGACTTGTCACACTAGTAAAATGTATGAAGGTAATTTGATGAAAAAGGAGAATTTCAAATCTATTCCTATTTTGTACTCAAGAGCTTTACCGCTATTAAAAGGTCATAAGTCATGTTTTTCCCTGTGCCCTCCTTGACAGCCCAGGATTTGTAATGTGCTGAAATGTCTTGTCACAGACTCGTGTGGAAGGAAGCAGTTCCAAACACATTTATTAACCTCAGCTCCTTTACCTTCAGACTTGCTTAGACCCACCTGTACAGCTGTGCTGTTGGCAGGACATGGTGAACCTGCAAAAGAGGCTGGTAAATAAATGAGCTGGGAGTTACTTTAACTTACAACTCCTTACTGGGTTGCATCTACTTATACCATAATACTGATAAATGACATAAGTATGTAAGTGTACACATTGTAAACATAGATTATGTGCAATACACAGCTCTTTTTAAGGTGGTGTAAGAGCTGATTCCTTACACCATCCAGTGGAGTACCTAAGCATTTAACTGTGAGATTTGAACATGAGAACATCAGTGTTTTGAATCCTACTGAATTATTCATAAATTGGTGTTCTTTTTTCCATGTACCTTCTATTCATAGGTGTTTGGGTTTTGTGATTTCTTTTTAACTGTTTGCTGTTTTTCTTTGTGTGGTGTTGTTACTTAAGTTGCATGACACTGTTTCTGCTTCTTGGCTGGATAACATTTTAGATATGATGAGTAATCAACATTCTTTTAATGTATTTTTCAACAAAAATGTGATTTTTGAGAACATTTTATTAGGAGCTGCCTAAATCATCTTAAGAACTTGGGAATTACAACTGACTGACCTCTATACTTGATCACTTTTCCCATTTGTTGGATAGTTTTAGTAATAAACATGATTTAGTTTACATAACTTAAATATGCCTAAGGCATTAAAAGGAAATTGTCAAGAGTAAAGAACAAGCTTTTGGGGAGAAATCTGTCACAACATAATTATCTGTTCTCCAGTCTCATTGTCAAAGGAGTCTAAATAGCTGCTGCCAGAGGAGTTAGTTATCCATGGACATGCTGGGGCAGCTGAAGCCCAGCAGTGCTCCTCTGGTGGGCAGTGGAACAAGGCAGCTTTGTAACTCCAGCCTGGTGGTTCCAAAAGCCCAAGTTAAGCCTGAAAAAGTGGACAGTTTAAGAGGGGCTGCAACCTGGCATCTGCTTCCTTCTCAAGGCTTGCAGAGAACACTGTGGGAGAGAAGGCTACATGCTTCTTTCTGTCAGAGACACATTGTTAGAACACTTCCCTGCTCCTTCCCAGCCCTTGTGTGGTCAGTTCCCAGCGTTCCCTCGAGGTAGCACCAACATCACTGGTGCTTCCTTCTTGCACCAGAGGCCAAGCCAGAGGCTTTCTGGGACAGAGCCAAGAACGGCTCCTTGCTAAATGCAGACCAGCTGTTGAACAGGTGGGTTAGGAGCTGGTCACTTGCTCAGAAGCAGAAAAGACCTTTGTGAGAATAACACAGGCTAAGAAGGCTTGAGTGAGAAGTTGGACACATGCTTGGAAATGAATCTAGAATTCCAAGGATGTAGGTACTCAAATTGGACCATAGGTCATTCCTGGTGGATAACCTCACCCTGGAGTTAAGCAGATCCCAGGAGAACTTGCTGCAATTAACTGCTGCAGTGACGAAATAGCAACTTGGCACGGAAATGGGAGACTCCAGGGCATTGTTGTGCTTCTCAGTTGTTTGGTCTCACTAAAAAAGAAACATCTTGATATTGTGCATCTTCACACACACCAAGCTCTGAGTCCTGCTGCCACTGTCAACCTGCCCCAGGGTCATGCTGACCCAGAGTTGGTGATACTCTGCTGCTGCTGTTTGACGCCAGGTTCTAATCTCTTCTCCTTGCTGGTTAAGGTATGCCATTCTGACCAAAGCAACCTGGCCCTCTTGGAAAGGAGAAGAGAAACAAGGAGTCCTCCACCTGCTTCAGTCAGTCAACATGGATCCTGACCAGTATCAGCTTGGGAAATCCAAAGTCTTCATCAAAGCTCCAGAGTCTGTAAGTGTGGCAGAACATGATTCTTTAAATATGCAAGCGTTTTGCTGAAATTTAAGTCCTGCCCTCTCAGAAGCTGAGCTGAGGCAGATCTGCCATCGAGGCTGTTCAGAGGTTCTGAGCACCTTTGTAAAGGGCACACTGCATAAGGCCTTAAGGCCACTGCATAGTTTTGACACTTAATACAAAGAGCATTAAATGCATCAAGAAGAGGAGATGGGATATGAAGATGCTTTGGTATCAAGAATCTTGGTCCTCTTCTCAGCACAAGAGCTACTGATGAAGAGAATAGTCCCCAGTGGTGGTAAGGATGTTACGCAGCATTAAGTAAATCAATGTTCCAGAACAACTGTAACTTGAAATCCCAAAGAGAATATTAGGGAGGCATCATAAGGCTGTTTTTATCCTGTGGCAACTAAACTGCACAAAATCTGTTGGAAAAAAGTTTTCTTACTTTTCAGGAAAGTTGTTAAGGAAAATCTGTGCTCTACTCACCCTCATTTATTCCTGATGCATCAGAAGTGATGTGACTTAGTTTGTGTAGCATGTCTTGCAGTTGAGCATTGGTTTTTTGGTGCTTTACCTGAAGTTACATGCTAAAATAAAAGCAGAACACTTCTGTGGCTATCATTTTCTGTTCCTGGAGCATATTTTTTTCTTTGTAGAGCAATAGTAATTCAGGCACTGCTGTGCCCAATCAGATGAGAAGGTATTTGTTAAGGGAAAAATGATAATGCTTCTCCAAGTTACAGCAGAAATTTTGTTGTTTCTACCATGAGTAGGGTAAAGATAGTGTTCAGGAGTGATGGGACTTCACATTCCTGCCACCTGAGAGACGTGTTTTTACACTACAGCATAGAGTGCTTGAGATTTTGGTTATTACAATACAAGGTGCATCTTAGCAAAGCAGGAAACTATGGGATTGATCCTTCTTGGTGATTGCAGCAACACCCCAGCCAGCCAGTTCTGAGGGAGTGTGAGCTTTACCTGCTTCCTCTGGAGCACAGGCTGTGATTTATTGCTGGACATAATTGGTCTTACGAAGTCATTGTGATTTCCTGGTGTCTGTCTTCTGTTTAGTAGCCAAGTGGCAAGTGCTCCCATAGGATTGATGGCCCTATCTCCCTTTCACTCTGAAGTGGCCAAAAAGTTACTAATCTGTACCCCGAGATCATATGCTACAGGTGATTTTTCAAGAGGAAGACATTATCCAGTGGAAGCACCTTCCCATCCTGATGCATTTTTGTGATACCAAGTCCTGGTTGCATGGATATGCTATTTAATGGTGTATCTGTGAGTTCTACTGAAGGGCAGTTCTGCAGGTTAGGAAACAAGAAGTTGAGTGGAAATAGTGTAATTTTAGGGAGTTGCATTTCTATTTTAATTTAAATTAATACTTTCAAGTGCTGTATATGTTTTCTTTAATTTTTGTGTTTAATGCCATGAAATCTCTTTTTTAAACAAGTACCGAAAAGAGTGGGTTTAAGTTAAAAATGTTCTTGTGAGCTGAAGATACTAAAGCTTGATTTATGTCTTTTATTAAGAAAGACAATCATCTTTCATCTTACATTACCAAAGTATTGGCTAGGATTATATTGCTTTTGAGAAAAATACTTTTTAAAATGGTAAATGAAATTTTTTTTCTACCACAAAAAAGAGCACTTTTTGTGGTTAATCAGATGAAAAATACTTGATTTGAGAGTGTAAGGGGAAGCTTTATAATACCTATTTTAGGAAAGAGTTTATGCAGTATTTTTATTTTTATAGCTTAAGAACCGTATTTTAGCTCAGTGATGTAATTGAACTTTCTTAATAGTGACCTTCAGCTGCAGGGTAATAGATTACTTTGCACTGGGATTTTGCAATTAGCACTACTGTTAGAAAAATAAATGGGGAGTGTTCATGAGAGACAACATCAGTGTTGTCACTGTAACCTGAATTGCACGAGGGCTTGGTCGTGGCCCTGCTGCAGCTGAGGATGTTTTTGCATCAGGAGCCCTCGTGCCTGTGCTCAAACCCCACCCAGTGCTTGTGCTGGGGAAGAGATTTTTGTTTTTTAAATAAGTTTGCAGTAGATGGAGAGTTGCCAACTGTGAAATAAGGTTTTATGGGTGGCAGAAAGGAGGCTTCATTATTTAGATTTCCATCACACACCTGAATAAATAACTCTGTACAGGAGTATGGGAGCAAGTGAGGTTCTGTGGAAATGGTTTGCACCAGATCGAGTTTCCTTTTTAAGATCAATACGAACATCAATATTTTTCTAGATTTGCATGGTTTGGAGCAGCAAAAAACACCAAAACAAAACCAAACCAAAAACAACAACAAAAAAAATTCTCTCTTTTGAAAGCTAGAAGAAAAGTCCTTATGCATATTTAACACACAATGGAGGGAAATAATAAGCAACAGTCATGTCAGTGGACTGATTGAGTGCTGTAATTTAGCCAAATGCTTGTGCTTCTGGTAAGACAAAAACCCCATTTAACTAAAGTATGTAAGAGGCTGTAGGGAATATGCTGTATCCTACAATAATTATGAAGTTGTTCTAATGCATTAAATTTGCATATATTTTAGTGGGATCTGGGAAATTCTCAAAAAAGGGGATGCACCTCCATTTCAGTTCTGATGAAGTAGTAATTTCTCTTGATTTCTGGCATTTTAGACCCAAAAATCTTGGTATG
Organism: Atrichornis clamosus; assembly: GCA_013400975.1. Taxonomy (NCBI): domain Eukaryota; kingdom Metazoa; phylum Chordata; class Aves; order Passeriformes; family Menuridae; genus Atrichornis; species Atrichornis clamosus. The sequence goes on from WBMZ01001165.1 coordinate 66,041, forward strand.
TCATACTTCTGAAATATAAAGTCATAGTTGCAAATTCTGCAGCCAGCTGACAACCTTCACTGGTGAGAGAGAATGGAGCCAGTGGACACAAGGGAATGAAATTCAGTCAGGGAAGAAAGTTGCATGTGAACAGTGAGTTCTGTTACGCATTGCACAGATCCCCATAGACATGGTGACCTTCTGACAGGAGAAATAGGAATTTGGAGAACGTGTAGATGGAGGCTGGATGAATGGCCAGTGGAGAACCTTGAGTTGCACCAGTAGAATATTTCAGGGAGAATCCATATTCCTCTTCCTTCATCATGTAATGTGGAACTTAACGGGTAGACTGGAAAGAGCCACAACCACACAGGCATCAGAGATTTCTTCCAGGAGAGGTTGCCTTAACATCCTAATCTCAGACCCCAGAGCTGTGGTAGAGGCACCAGCTTGGATCTAGTGTAAAATGCACTGGAGAGTTGTTGAAAGTAAAATACAGCTTTTTCTTGAACTTGGTGTGTAAAATGTTTGCCCCACCCCACTGTCTCTTTGTACAGCTGTTTTTGTTAGAAGAGATGAGAGAGAGGAAGTATGATGGGTATGCCAGGGCCATCCAGAAGGCCTGGAGGAAGTACGCGGCCAGGAAGAAATACGTGCAGATGAGAGAAGAAGGTAGGTCCTGACTTCTGGTGGCAGACATTTCACACGTGCTTCCAGGAACAGAAGGAGGGCTACAAAGAGGAAGGATCTCCCTCTCTGTAGGCAAGCAGTTGCTTTGCAGATGATTGTTTAGGAATGACTGCACATCGTAGGGCCCCTGAGGTTCCACTGATGAGGTTGAGTGCACAGATTTCTTGGACTGCCCAGTGTTTAGCTCTCCAATCAAAGCCAGACTGAGTAGGACAGACGTCAGAGATACTCCAGGGAAAGGAAAAAGGAAAACGCTTCCCACAGTTATGCAGGACCTGGATGGTCTGTAGGTGATACAAATCAATCCAAGAGCTTAGTTAGTTGTGTGTGACCTGGGTTGTGTGAATGAACACTCTGGGTTTGGAAGAGTTAATCTTTAATTTCCAAGCAGTGAGTGAGAAATTCCTTAGTTCCAAAAGCGGTCCAAATCCACCAGAACTACTGAGCTTGCCATCAGTGTATTTCATTAGGAATGGATTTAATGATCACATATATCTTTATACAAAGGTGTAGTGGCAGTGCTTCACTGTTTTTTCCATGTTGTAAACAATTTGGTTATCACGTCTTTCCAAGAAGTTCTGTGTGAAAAATTGGCTCTTTGAGATCATGAGTTTAGAAAATTTAGTAAATGCTATTAATCAGGGCTTATTTTTGGTATTTAAGCATCAGATCTATTGCTGAACAAGAAAGAGAGAAGACGGAACAGCATTAACAGGAATTTTGTGGGAGATTACATAGGCATGGAGGACCATCCAGAGCTGCGCCAGTTCGTGGGCAAACGGGAGAAGATCGATTTTGCAGACACTGTAACTAAATATGACAGACGCTTTAAGGTGGGTTTAACAGGGCCATCCCCTACAGATTAGTTCTGCTGGGAGTTACAGTTGCCTTCATCATCCTGTAACAGAAACTCCCCAGGTTAGGGTCACACTGGGGACACAGCTGTGTATTTTCAAACAATGCTGTGTTTCAGAGCGTGAAGCGAGACCTCGTCCTCACTCCCAAGTGCATTTACCTGATAGGGCGTGAAAAGATAAAGCAGGGCCCAGAGAAAGGCCAAGTGAAGGAAGTCTTAAAGCGAAGGATGGAAGTGGAGAGAATTCTTTCTGTTTCTCTAAGGTCAGTGCCTTGAATATATTTTTCCATTGACAGAGAAATTTGTGTAGGACGGGGAAAATAAGTTGATTGATGAAGTGGGAATTGAAAGCTTTCATTCTGAATTTGCTTGCTTTGGGTTTCAATCTTACTTCAGTAGCCTTCAAGTTTCCAATTTATATCTATTCACAAGATTTGCTAGTATTGAAGAGAAGAATTGTAATTGTAACTTCAATAGCATAGGTTTTTTGCTAACAATAATTACTGTAAAATGACTAAGTAGTATTTCTATCTGTCAAAAGGGATTGTTTCACATATTCCATTATCAGCTCCTGAAAAAAACCAAACCTGTTCTCAGAAAGCAAGGCTCTATAATTAATGGTGCTTGGACTTTGTTATGTTTTTAAAAATTAACCATGAGTACTCTGCAAATGTCATTATAATGCTGGCTGTATTTGCTGATGAAATTTGAAACTGAGTGGTCTTCTTTGCAGCACCATGCAGGATGACATTTTCATTCTACATGAACAGGAATATGACAGTTTGCTCGAATCGGTCTTCAAAACGGAGTTTTTAAGCCTCTTATCAAAACGATACGAAGAGAAAACACAAAGAAAACTACCTCTGAAATTTAGTAATACGTGAGTTATGGCTTTTTTCAATGGGCTTTTAAGGATACTTGTTCTTTGTTGCTGCCCAGGCAAACGAGTGAGTGCAACTTGTGGAGCTCCTGACTATGCTTTATTTTAAAATAATAGGAGGTAGCACAGTGTAAAAACCTCTATGTGCAAGGAGACCAGACTTTGTAGTTGCCTTGTCAGAGTAATAGGTTAGGATTTACCAGGCCCACTTGTCACTTCCCACTGTCCGTGTGCATGGAGAGCTGCCTTTGTTCTCCTGGCTGTGGCACCGGGCTCAGGGCTCTGCAGCTCTGCCACGGAGCAGCTCTGCCCGCAGAGCCCGTGGCAGGGCCACTGCACAGCTGCTACTGTCTCCTGTCAGGAGCAGGGAGCATCCTCTTCCCGCTCCTTCACGGTGACCTAGGAGTGGAAACATCACACTGTGAGGAGTTGGAAAGGCATTTCTGGGCACATAATAAAACAATCTGAAATTCTGAAGTTTGTTGTTGCAGAGGACTGCAAGGTGAAAGAATAATTCTAAAGAGGCTCATTTAAGTAAACGATACTTGGAACATTTTTTAGAAACCTGCAGAATATCTGATGTGCATTTTAGCTGTAAAGACATCCTGGAAACAATCCCAGCAAACATGCTTTTGTTAGCACTTCCACCCATTAAGGATTTTAGCAACAGCAGGCCTTGGATTTGTATGTTTATTTTATTGCCTTCAAAAAAAGTGGAGGAATTGTAAAAGGCAACAGAAGATCACTATTTTTGTTTGGAAAGGGTATAGAAGGAGAATTGAAGTTTGGAACATTACTGCATCATATGGGAATCCAAAGCCAGTACCAAGTGTAAATGTCATGTATTACACTTCTGGGGTCTTGCCCAAAACTAAAACATAAATTTCTTAGCTTCTGACTACGGTTCAGAGCAGATAGATAGTGTGGAAATGCTGGGAAAGAATATCTATGTATGTGTGTGTGTGTGCCTACAGGGCATGAAGTGGTTGAAAAGGTTGCAGTGTATGTATGCAAAAATGTTTACTCGCAGAACAGCACAAGGCCTGCCCCACAGCATGCACGTGGCAATGTATATACATCCACACATCCAGTGTGTATGTACAGCTAACATGCAGAAGAATGTTTACAAATGGAGCGCTTGAGGTTGCTCCTGCAGAGACAGCTGCAGAGGAGGTGGTGGCTGAGGGCTGACACTTCTCTTATTTGGACCTTTGCACATTTTTCTTCAAAGCTCACTGTACTCTCTGTCCTCTCTAGGGCATCTTAAACTTCCGTTGAGAAGCTCTACCAGGAAAGTTAAAACATCAATTAAGAAGAACGTTTTTTTTAAAAAAAGCATAGAAAAAAGATTCAATTAGGTGGTTTATGTCAGCTGAGTCACTCATGGAATGCAGATTCTCAATCTAAGCTTTTCACTTTTGTATTTCTAAGTTATGTGCTGCCAAGTGATATTGTCTTGATTTGATGTAGAAATGCTGGGGTTTTAATTCATGTGTTCACACTTCTCTTAGACTTGAAGTGAAGCTCAAAAAGGAGAGCTGGGGTCCCTGGAGCAGTGCTGGTTCTCGACAAGTGCAGTTCATGCAAGGCCAAGGAGATGTAGCCATTCTCAAGCCAAGTAATAAGGTGCTGCAGATCAGCATTGGGCCAGGGCTACCAAAGAATTCCCGTAAGTATGAATTTCCTCTAGGAATTTGGGAATGGTTTATAAATTTAGAGAACGGTTGACTTTTTCTATCCTTGCTTGGCTCTAGCCTCACTATGTTCTTTATTATTTCTCTGTAACACTTACAAGACTAAGGATACAGCAGAATTCCTTGCTGCCCCACAGCTGACAGTGTTTTGGGCCTTGTTTACTGTAGTTGCAAGATAGCTTTGCTTTATATCCTGTGGTTAAACTGGATCACAAAAGGGAGAATATTCCAGAGTCATCCTTTTGCACCTAATGCTTTCTAACAGCCTGGTCAACAGTGCAGGAGTCACATTCCTTACTCCTGAAGATCCCCTCTTTCTGATCACAGAATACGGGGTCTGGCAGCCAGAAGGACTGACCTAATGAATGTAATTGTGAAGGGCTAACAGAATGGTACTGGTTTCTTTTAGGTCCTACTAGACGGAACCTGACCCAAGGTGGAGGGTATTCCAACAGGTCTCAGAGTCAGACCTATCCTATGAGAGCTGCACCACCTCCTCCTGGTAAGTCCTCTTAGCCTCAGGCAAACCTAAATTCTAGATGGAGGCTTTCACTTTTCTCCTGTCATCTCATACCTTTTACCCATTAAAAAAATCAGAGTAAATAGTTTAAATTTCTCTTTAAAAGATTCTGCCTGGAAAACATACATTTGTAGGCATTTTGTGGAGTGTATTGTTGGAGCCTGCAGACAATCAAACTGATATTGCCCAAGAGCTGTCCTGCTTCTTGTGGATGGTGACTTGTTCAGCTGCTCAGTGTAAGCCACTGAATCTAAAACTAATCCTGTAGCTTTCTCCACTTGCAAGGGTAAAGGCTCCATGCTTATCAAGCCATAGACAATGCTTTGCAGTGAAACTGCTTTTAGTGCCAGCGGAGTACAGAATGCAATTTATGTCTCATTGTCCTGCCCAGTTACACATCTCCTGTGTGTCTGAGTGCTGAGACAGTGCTAGTGAACAGCATGGCTTTTTCTGCGTGGCTCTGATGTCATTAGGGTGTTTCACTTCTACCCTGGGCAGATATGATTAATTTTGCCTGTGAACTCAGAGGGGAGAACAATATTCCATTGATATAGCATTTCCCAAGAGATTTTTTTTTTACTTACACTCCCAGAGTACTTTCTTTTTAACAAAGAGTCCTCTTTCAGTCCGCTGCTGTTTATGGAGAAGCACAATGCTAATGGTGGAAGTTGGGGTTGTGACCAGTTTCGGTCACCAAAAATAGACAATTCCAAATCCTCACAGCTGTATGAGTCAAACCAAGGGCTGTGTGATCTGCCAGAACTGCTAGGAGTGAAGTGAGAAATTACTGTAAGGAGCTGACCTGTCAGCAGAGATAGTGAATATTTGTACAGCATCAGTTAAAGCAGGGACAATCTGGTTTATATTTTCAAAAACAGTTTCAGCAGTTCTATAGCTGCATGAAAAAGCCAAACATTTGCAAGTCCAAGGCACCAGTAGATGCCCATACCTAAAGTATGGTCTTTTGGAATCCTGTATCCTGATGCTTTTGACAGCTCCTGAACAGCCTTGTTAACAGGGAGTCCTAACTAGAAGAGGCTCCCTGTGTGCAGCAGGGCCGGGGCTGACTCCATGCCCAGGACTGATCTCGTTGGGGTGTTGCACTTCTGCTCAAGAGAGTAAACATTAATTGAGCCTCTGAACTCCAAGGGGGGAACAACATTCCATTGACCTGCCTTTCCCAGTTATTCAGCTGTGGAAAGGAACCAGATGTTCACAGGCCAGTGAAACCACACTGTAGTGCCCAGGTGGGAGAAGTGTCACTGCTAAAGTCAGGTGCTGTGTAGGCCCTCAGGCACTGTGGTATCACATCTAAAAGGTGAGAAGAAGGCTTTCCTCCAGACCTCTCTCAGTTACAGTAACATGGGCGGGGGGGTTTATTTGGTTGGTTTTTGAATTTCAAACTCTCTTGTAAAGACCCATGCATAGCTGGAAAAATAAGATTGAAAACAGGTGTTACAAAAGAGTTCCAATTAGACTGCCCAGACTTCCAAGGAGTTTGAGGCTGTGTCATGATTTGGGCACATTCCTCCTTGAAGATCCCAGACAAGTCTCTGGATCCTGCTTGCACGATGTGCAGAAAGTTACACTGTGGGCCATTGTCCCTGAGTATTTGAAAGGTATTCTCCTATTTTCACATCTTGTTTTGAAATCAGTGGTTCAGTAGCTGAGCAGACTGCTATGTACATGTTCAGAATAACCCAAACCTTTATTTAAATAACCATAATGTATGTGCCATACTGGCTTGGATTGCAGAGTGAGGTTCATGTGGGAGTTTATGACCAATTAAGCCCTGCCACAGAATCAAGAGAATATCAGAAGCAAAGAGCAGCTGTTGAATGCAGTAAAGTTTTTCTAAGTGCCATGATTATGACTTCTCCCCTCTGCACAGCTGTTCATTTTGTTAAGGTTTAGCAGGCATAATCACAGTGAGAAAGGAGAGGGTCACTCACATCATTAAGCAAACTGATTTTTAATATAAATATAGTTCCCATTTTGTTCCCTAAGGGTTTTAGGAATGTAAAACATGCAGACTTGAGCTTCTTAGGCTCTGATCCTGCAGGTAGCTCAGATATGGCTGGGGGTGGGTTTGCTTTAAATTCAAGTTAGAGGCATAATTTATTTAAAGGCATTTCTCCATGTCATCTCCTAGAAAATTCAAACTCCTGTTCAACTATCAAAGTAGCATCAAGGCATTTTTTTTAAACAAAGCAATAAAAACACCCCAAACAACCTCCCCCCTTGCTTGTTAAAATAGACAAGTTATTTATAGCAACTTAATAAAAACAGTCAAATTCCCTGAATATGCGATAGACTGAGTTTGAACTTCAAAAGAAAAAGAAGAAAATATTCCCAGCAATTCTGGCTATCTTTGGATTAACCCTTATCTGGATAAAGTGTTACGCAGTGTTTAAAGAGAGGTGGGGTGGTACCATGTTGGCCAACATTGGACCTCAGCTGAGAGCTCATCCTTGTGCTTGCTTGTAACACTCAAGGCACGTGTTACACTTGAGCACGAGTCCATGAAGTTGTGAACCCAAAATAGATTGTCAGCAGACCAGAAACTGAGTATAAATCAACATTTCAACATGATTTTGTTTTCAGGTTCCTTGATAGGTGGGACTCTCTGACAGCTGAGCCATCAATCAGCACAAGGAAAGGGTTACCTTTACTGAGCTGGAGTTTGGACTGGATGCATTCACACTTTTTATTTACTTCTAGGTCAGCAGCAAAATGGAGTAATAAATCCCTCCCAGTCTGCAGCCCACCCCCACGTCCCAGGAAATCAGTGGGCCAATCAGAGAAACCTGTACACAAGTATGACACGACCGGCTTTACCACGGCAAACGTCGGGAGGATCAGGCAAGATTTCACAGCAACCAGAAAGCTTGGATTTCTTGAAAGTACCTGACCAAGGAGCAGCTGGGTAAGATCTTATATTGAACATGATAAAAAGATGTTCATTTTTGCAAATAGTTTCACACACTCAAACTGTTCATGACTGATATACTCTGTACATCAACGACCAGGTTCTGCTGTTGAGCTGTATTCAAAGGTGTCATCATCTTCCATCAAATTCCAGAACATATATTCCATCCTAGACCTTTAGGAATAAACATTAAGCAGTTCTAGTTTAATATCTTAAATTTGCATGTTGAAGGCCTTAAAAAAAACTTAAGTTTTTCAATGGCCTAACAGTTTCTAGTTTAACTCAGCCCTTTTTCCACTCTCTCATAGAACATAGTGAAGCTTTACTGCAGTGGGAATCTGTGTCGCTTAATTGTCAAAGACTGCTGCCTCTTCAGCAGTTCTAGAAAAAAAAAAGAATCTGGCTTAGAAGAAGCAGTTTGCTGATGACTTTCTATCTGTGTGATTTAATTCTGATGTAATAAAATCTCAGAGGGGAATTACTGTTAGTAGCAGGTGGTTGTGCCAGAGCATACTGAAGCAACAAGGAAAGTTACATTAGCAGATAGAATAAAAATCCACTGTGGTAAGGTGTAATGTAATGCCTTTGCAAGGGCTAGTGCAGACACAAGTCTACACTCCACAGCTCTTCAAGAAATAGCCCCTTGTTTGTCGTAGGAAAGCCCCATATATGTTGAAAAAGCCATCATTCTTCTGTCTTTGGCTAAATGCTAGAGGGGAAGACAAAAGGAAATTTGGATTTTTCCTGCTGAGAATTTTGTACTTGCAGGTTCTTAGTAAGTTACAGTTCAGTGTCCTCCTCAGCCTCTCTTCCTGCAAATGGCCCCTCCCTCTCCCTCCCTTCCCAGAGCTCCTTCTCCCTCTCCAGGCAGCAGGTGCCAGTGCCCGGAATGACTCAGGGCAGGGGCTTTGCTTACCGCAACAGCTGGAGCACCACTTACCCCCACAGGCGATAGAAAAGGTGGAAGTAAAACTGCTGTAGTATGAATTTTGCTTTTAAAAGTCTCCCTTGACTCCCATTCTGCTGTGCATTCTTTCACCGTTACCATACATTGTCCACTGCTGTAACACTGCAGTGACATCCCATATTCAATGCTTGTTCTCCTTACTGGTACTTCAGCAAGTCATGGTACTTTTACTCTGAGCTGTCAGTAGGGACCCAGGCTCCCAGGCTCAGCAATAAATCATTTGCTAAATATGCAAGAACAAGCACTTGGGTAATTTGGGAGAAATCAAGGTTAACTCAAAATGTCATCAGTTTTCCACCTGACCTTAACAGAGGCCTGCAGCCCCTTCACACATTTGCCCTCAGCCCCGAATACCACTTGGAGATTAGATGGAACAGCTCCGTCCCCCTCTCCCATGATCCACATGAAGGGGGGTTCTTAGAGGCAGCAAAAATACATTTGTTTTTAACCATATTAGAGCAACTTTTTGTACAAACAGACCTGTCTCAGCTGTCAGGCAGCAGACAAGCCCCTTAGCAGGTGTTCTGCACTAAATGATCATGTTGGCCTAAGCATTCATGTGTGATCCAACAGGCTGCTTTAGGATATTACTTACATGTTGCTTCTAGTGAGCGTTAGACACCTCACAGAAATCAAATAATACCTAAGTGTGCACAATTGATAGATTGTGAGTATCAAAAGTAGGCACGGGGTTCCTAAGTAGGGGCTTTCCAGTTCCTAAACACAAAGAGCCCTTGAGCAAAATTAGGCATGTACAGAGGCATTTTCAGTTGTAGTAATGGCAGTCATTCCCTCCCACTATGCCCAGTGTTAGCCATAAGATATTTCAAGCATATTTTAGAGCATTTTTCTGTTTAGTTTTCAAATAAGAGAGAAATCAGAAACAAGTGGCCACTGCTACTTTAACAATTTCAAAACCATCAGCACATGCTAACACTTTCAGGCACATTTCTATCTTGTAATAACTTCCCTCTCTTTAGGTGGTGAAATGTTCTCATGGCATGTCAGCTTCTTTTCTTAAAGCTCTTTTACTAATATTAGACTACTCTGTCTTGAGACTACAGTTCATATAACAACAAAAACACATAAGCCATAGGATAAAGCCAAAACCAAACATCCCAGGTGTTTTACAGCAGCAACAAACCTAAGGAGGTACTCCTATAAAAGTGACATTCACAAGGCTGTGTTCCTGAGCATTAGGAGCTTCTTTATTAAGGCACTGAAAAGAATTAGTATAGCTATATTCAGCAGTAGGTTGCAGTCAAGTGTGTCTGTGCCTGTTCTTTTTCAAAAGGAAGCTGTGAGCTAGGTGTGCATTTAGTATTTCAAAACCTTAGCCATCTCTAAGTAGATAAAATTTTTAAGGGTTAGAATTAGGTTATTTTCAGCAAAGCTGCCAAGAAGGATGCACCGGTACTAACAATCCAGTACAAGACCAAGATTAAAATCAGCATGCTCCTACCAGCAAAACATCTCATTTAGATATTCATGTTCTACTGTGGCTGCACAAAAGCTGAGCTACTTTTCCAAGACTTGTACTGAAGTCCTTGATTTCCATAGGTAGGTGTAGGTTTCACAATGTATCCTATCCCAAGCAAAGTCAATAGATGCTAAAGAACAGGAGAACATCTCTCCCCTAGTAGATAAATTGAGAACTGAACTGCTGTTACAACCCATACTTCAAAGCCTATTTTCTGGTGCAGTTCATTACAAAATTAGAACTAGACAGAGGTGTATTGACAAAATTAAGCCTAAGACTTTGTGTAAGTAACTATAATCCTGTTCTGCCAAAGCTGTGTAACGTTATCATGGCATTACATGACATGATCACAGTTCATTCTCCTCCACATCATTACATTTTTAGTCATTCAGCACATATATTATTCATGTTAAACTGACATATTGAGTCTAATACCTGTTCTCTCTTCCAGCCTTTATTAGCTGATGAGCTGGCAAAATGCATTTCTTCCCTCTTTCCCCTTCCTAATCTTTGGAGTGGTCACAGCTGTGACAGTTTGTGCAGCATCTCCCCTGCTGCTTCAGAGTTGGCTGTAACAGAACAAGTCCGTAGATGGCCCTGGAATCTGAGGCAACTTAAAAGAGATGCAAGCCTCTGTTACAGCTTAGTCACAAGAATGGTAAAGTAGCAAGTCTGTGAGCTAGAACTTTGTTTTTAATACTGAAAACTAAATCACTGGTGACATTGGGGCAAGGGTAGAGACAGCCTAAGCTGTGTAGATACCAAGATGTGCATGAACTGCATGTCCACATTTGCTTACATTTCAGCCTGAGCACTAAAATGTCTTCTGTGCATTTGAACTCCTGTTTGGAAGTACTTACCCACTTCCGTAGGAAATAAATGGCAGCTCTGTCCCTTTCACGGGGAAGTCTCACATTGCTGATTTTAATTGTTGTGACACTTAAGAAAATCCTTTTTCCCTTGTTCTGTGATGTTCTTTAAAATGAATTCAGTAAGACTGAGGGGTTTGATAGAGCTGAGGTTTGAGTCACAAGCTGCAAAGCCCATGAACCTTTTCTGTCCCCTCAGTGCTCGCAGGCAGACCACGAACCGCCCCCCCCCAGCCGGAGGAAGGCCCAAGCCCCAGCCCAAGCCCAAGCCCCAGGTCCCCCAGTGCAGGGCCCTCTACGCCTACGACGCTCAGGACACCGACGAGCTCAGCTTTAACGCCAACGACGTCATCGACATCCTCAAGGAAGGTATGGAGACACGAGGGTTTGTTCCTCGGGCACTGGTCCTGAAGTGCACTGCCAGGAGTAGTTAGTCTTGTGTTAGACTTGCAAATTTCCATGACAGCTCAGGGAGCAGAGAAGCCTTGCCCCTAGTCCAGCCTCTTCACTCAATAGCAGGTCAGAGACAGACGGAGGACCTGCATCACTGGGTGCTGCAGAGCTGTACACTTAGTGAGACAGTACTTCTAGCACTGGCTCTACATGAAAATCAAGTCTAAACCACAGCTGTAGCACAAGGACCAAAAACTAATTAAGCCATTCCCAACCAACTCTGGACCTCCAAAGCACCCTCCTAAAAGCATTCACATGTGGCCAAAAGATGAGCAAACTCAGGTTGTCCAGATCGTGTCCCCGCATTCCTTCACAAGAAGGCTCTCACTGTGTGGCCCGGCTTTGCTGGGTTGCACCGAGTACACAAAAGGCTTACAGAGCCTTACTTACCTTGCTGTCCTTGTTACAGATCCTTCTGGCTGGTGGACGGGAAGACTACGAGGGAAACAAGGCCTGTTTCCCAACAATTATGTCACCAAGATATAAAAGACTGTCAGAGAAAAATTGGTATGAAGTCACCAGTGGTTGAAGATGTTTTCCCTTGCCTTCAGGACATTGTTCTTCCCAGATCTGCTGTTCTCAGCAGTATTTTCAGCAGTAAATTGTGTTATGAGCAGGAAGAGTTACCCACAGCACAGACTCTGATCTATTGTCTCAGCACCATACAGCAATGGACATACTGACCAATTATTTATTATATTTAAAACCTGGTTTAAACACCTAGTAAGTGAAGAATGCTCAAACCTACCATCTTCCTGAAACAGGTGATTTACAGTCTGGGATCAGGGACTTGGGGTGTATTTAATAAGTGCCTTCAGCTGAGTAACCTTTTAAATTATCTACTGAAGATAATGGTAAGTGCACATTTCCTCTAATGCAGATCATTCTGGGGAACATGTTAAGTATGCTGCTACATGTCAAAAAGATTTAGGCTCATTTGGGATATTACCATCTAAAAAACTACTGTGATGGTCTATTTAAGTAATTCTGTACAGAGTTGTAATGAAACTGGTTTGTGTTTGCTGATGTGTTTAGGGACTCCAACAGGCACTGTAAGAATTTAAAACAGAAAACCACATAGTACTGTATGCTAAACAATGTTGCCTTCTTCAAGATTTATATTATAATATGGCTGGCCCATGTTGGATTTATGTTTAATACTCTACCTATTATAGGAAATGTCTTTATGCAGAGCTGTACATTTATAGAAATAGATCACATACTGTATATAAAAACTGAGTATGATAGAAACATGTATGAATGTATAATGTAGTAGTCCACTGTTCTTATGAAGTAGTACTGCTAGGATTTTTATGCCAGGTACTTACAGATATGCACTACTCCTTTTAAATAGCAAAAGCACAAGTGTTATTGCCTTAGTCCGATTGTCTCCCACACCAGAGTGGCTGTTGCTTGCCCTGCAGTTCTGAGAATTCCTGCTTTGTCTTTTGAACCTCCATAAAATAAAACACAGGAAGCAGTTAGCTCAACAGGTCTGTTCTCTGTGCAGTTTGTTCTCACATATACAAACAGATCTCTTTACAATGTCTTTGGAGTTTTAGTGCACTGACTTCTAAAGAAAAAAAACCCCTTCTTTCACTCCAAACCACTATTCCCTGTGCCCAACTGAAGGGCTCTGCATTTCATTTTTTCATGTTAAGAGTAATTTAAAAAGCCTGCATGTCTTGGTGTTTAAAAGTTGCATAAGCTTTAAGATACAGCTAAAAATCTTGACTTCCCTCCCTCCTAAACCATTTTCTTAGTCTAAATTACACACACAAATTCCATCTTTTTATATAGGATTAATTTAACAGATAGACTTAAATGAGGGATGGAGGCAGAGAAGTTGCATTACTTACATGCTTGTATTCCTTAAGCATAACAGATACTGACATTGAGATTAGAAACAAAGACAAAAGCAAGCAAAATGTTCAGTCACAAGGAATAACTGCCTTACAGTGGGTTTGACTCCATAATCCCAGGTACAGAGGTTTATTGGAGAAGCAGGGATGGGAGGGAAAGAAGAGGTGAGGGTGGGTAAGATAATGAAAAGCTAAGGGGGTTCTTTTCAGGAAGGGGCACAAGTTTTAAGAGCTGAACTACTTTCAACAGGTCTCATACCTCTTCCACACCTAATCCCCTGCACAGTTGTTAGCATTACAGGAGACAGTTTTCCTACCTTAGCTCCCTTTGTTTAAGCACACAGAGAACACATTGCCTTACATTTACCTAAACACAAGGATTTTCAAGGTTAATACTTGTTAAAGCTAGCCTACTTCTTTCCTCAAACTTGAAGGCAAGAAACTACAAAAAAAAAAAAAAGCCAGTATACTTCCTTGGGACAAAGCTCTGAAATAAAGTACATATTTAGTATTCTTTAGATAACACCAAAACAAAGATGCACTGTCTGCCTGCTCTGTCTTATATTCACGCTTAACATAAGTTAATAAATACAATGCAATATATAAAGCTTGGAGAGTCTCACTGGAAACAACCACAGAGAACAATCAATCCCACTTAACTGCAAACTGTAACAATCATCACCTATTTAGTCAAATGTCCTGCTTGGACCTTAGATTGCAAACACACCTGGGTAGTAAGTCACACTCACAATATTTAAAAGAGAGGAGCTTTATTTATAAGTAGAAACTTGTATTACAAAGCAAATTTAAAACGTCACCTTCTGCGTGAGCCTGAACTGTGTGTGGTAAGGCTGGCCAGCTATGTACAAAGAGCAGTGGTTTTGCCTCAGGAGACAGGACAAAGTGCACACCCCATCAGGCTGTGGCTGCCCAGAGTTTTCATAGGAGTGAAGCAGCCAGGTCCTTGATGATCTCACTGTTCAACTGAGGGATTGTGCTGATGGTCAGTAGTTTGCTGCTTGCATACTTGTTCTTTATAGCCTGCAGAGACACAGGAACAGAGATGCCAAAGATTTACATGTACAGTATATCTGTGTTCAGGCAGATCATTCTGGGTCAATTAGCCCGACTGCTTGGAAAACCAGCAAACAAGGCTGGTAGTGAACCAGCTTGCAAAATAGCAAGAGTTTGTCTAAAATGTTTCAATGTTAACACTAATACAACAGCCTCTCATAGGCTTGTCAGCATATGCTTAAAGATAACATACAGAATATTTACCTATGGAGCCACAATATGCAGTAAAGCTCTTTTTGAAACAGTAAAGAGAGGATTTAAGTAATTATACTTACAGTGTATTTTGTTAACTTCTCATTTACTTTGACCACATTCTTGGCCATATGTTTCATCGTCATCACAAGACTATCTTCTGCATACCCAGTGTAGTATTGCTGCTTTGTTCCCTGCAGCAGAATGGTAAGAAATTTGAGACTGGTGAAGGGGGAATTGCTGCTCAAGGCACAATCACTTCAGGCAGCAAACACCCTGAGCTTCATGGCTAAGCCTCAAGTGCTGGAAACTGTAGCTGTCAGTTTAAATGACAGATCCAGAGTAACCCAATGTGCACAAGTATGGACACATCAATTTCAAGGACCGTAGTTCTAGACTGCACAGAGAAGAAAAGAAGCAACTTTTTCAGGAGTAACCACTAGCTGAATTACAATTTCTTATTTATGGACCACAACTTCATTATGCTTCATGTACTGCAAAAATTATGAAAAATCTACCTTTACTTACAGTGTAGCCTTCTGTAACTCAATGCTTTCAAGAGAAAAAATCCTTTCATACCAAAGTGTTCACATAGAAAAGATAGTGAATTTTTAGTGCTATATTCCTTTTTCTACCTGCAACTATGCATCAGGCTGTCCAACTGTCATTTGAGCACCAGCATTATTACCCACCTAAACACAATCTTTTGAAGTACTTGTTTTAATGGTTCAATTCCATTGACTGAATGAAAAACTCCTAACAAGAAGTTTGATTAAAATACTTACCCATTTGTTATGTCCCAGAATCTTCTGGGAAAGGCATAAAGCAGCAGCTGCAATCTCTGAAGGACGATGGTGAACCATGTCGTAGTCTATCAGTGTCAGTTCCATCAGGTATTTTGCTAGGGTATGTTGCTTAGCATCAGCCTACCAGATTGAGAGCTTGTTAATCCACAAAGTTTCACTTTTTACCATCTCTGAGAATTGCTTATTGTGTTCAAGAACAAAACAAAAATAGCAAAATCTTTACTACAGTTTAGGGACCATCCTCTCTAACAAGCATTCCTCCCAAAATTGAGACCAGAGTCCAAATCAGTCTAGACTAGCAGCCACTTGGAATTTAGACACAAAGTCAAGTAAGGGATTTTAATAGAAACTGCAGTATCAGGTAGTGCTGTGCCCCACTAGGGAGGGACACAAGTGCTCCCTCTGTAGTACACACCAAGGGAGGGCAGGTGTAAAATGACTTCAGGAGAACCTTATTTAATTGAGTTACCCAGTGGTCTGCTGAGGTAGCTGGAGCCCACCTCGAGAGTGGACAGTCCACTTGACTGTAACTACTGAGATGAGGAAAATAGGTTGGGTCAAAGACAAAGCTTATCTTTTGATTCTTAAATAACAAAATATTTGCAATGAGAAGTTACAAAGAACTGCAACACTGCTACGGTTTTCTAGTAAGTACCCTGATCACCAGGATCAAAAAGATTAAAAGCAAGGGTTCTGCTCTAGGTAGGTTTAGTTTAACAGTAAAATTACTGCCACTAAGACTGAACACAGGCCTCACTAAATACAAATGTGGACTACTACTGGCTGCCACAAGTGACAATGTCATGTTACTCCACATGGTGGAGTTTCAGAGCTGAATATTTCTTCATCCAGCATTTAAGCAGAAGGCAAGTAAGATCACATGATAAAAGTGCCAGAAGCAATCCTAATAGACTTCACAAACATAGGAAAGTGCTAGGTAACAAGGACAAGTACCCACCTCCCCAGCTTTGGATGCTCTTCTTAAGAAGTGAATTGGAAGAGGCCGCCCCAGATCAAAGTTTAATTCTTTGAGAATAATCATCTCCATTTCTCTAATTTCATTACTAGTGTAGGCATTGTCAGTAATATAAACAAAGTCTGCTACATCAGGAGACAGTATCTCTTCATACTTTGAAGCTACAAGCAGCGCTGTTACACCCACCAGCTGAAGCCTCTTGCGAGGTACTGGATGACTCTGCAACACAGGAATTTAAAAAGCAGGCCCCAAAATGTCAAACTCTAGAGAAACAGATTTTGAATTTATCAGTTTAAAGTACCAGTATGACGGTGTTCATTCTTGTAACAAAGATGAGATTTTTGACTCTAGGTCAAAGGTGTCTGTGTAATGATAGGCTCAAAGAGGACAGCAGCCTCAGAGTTAAGATGTTATACTGTAACAGCTCTTACACAAAGAGCAGAGTTTGTAGATTGTTAGATTTCTAAAGAAAGGATAAATCTTTAAACTCCATCAAAAACACAGTAATTGAGTAAGTCTTCTAATCTGAACATGACTTGAATGATAGCTTACTTGTAAGAAGCGATCCATGACCGCAACACACATGTAGAGCGTTTCCTGCAGGAGATGGAATCTCGAGTGCACCTGGACGAGCCAGTCAACCAGAATCGCGCGCATGCGCCCGTTGATCATTTTCCCGTCCAGGTAACGCGGGCGGACCGACTGCTGCAGCTGTGGGGAGAGCTGTGTGAGCTACGAGCTAACCCCACACGGAGACAGAAGGGCAGATGGGGTACCTCCTACCTCAAGCTCTCTCAGGTACAGATAGATGTCTTTTACGTAGTCACTACACAGCTGGGGGTTCTCCCAGTCCTCAGCATCAATGTCTTCTACGTTGTTGAGCAACACATCAGAGAAGGCTTGGCACAAATCCTCCTCTTGCATTGATACGTCCATAGGGACAGGAGACAGAACCTAAGAACAGATCATATCTGTTAACACTTCTTACGTATCTTCTGTTTAAGCTTCCATGTTCCTTTGTTTCCACATTTTGCTAATTACTAACACCATTTTTTAGACAGAAGTTGAAACCGAGCTTGCATGCCAGAGCAGCAAATTTTCATCAAGATGCCGCACAGACAGAATCCAAAGCTCTTTTAGTAAGTACCAGTTAAAGAAGAAACTTCATCCAGTAGTTCCAACAGCTTGTTCTGCCACTTGAATGGCAGCCTTTTCATACAACATGCAATAAAGCAAAACTTCAGTACAGAGGCTTTGCTTTTTCAGCAGGGAAATGAGATATAGCTACAGATAAAACTATTCTGAGTTGTAAATCAAATTAAAAATCAGAACAGTATCATCACTTCCTACCTTTGGAACATCAGTTTGTTTGATTGCTTGACTCACAGCAGCTGGAGCTTTAGGCAGTACAATTCCATTTGACATCTTGCTAGGTCCTTTCACAGGCTTTATGGATGCTTTGGGGCATTCTGTTTTCTGTAGCAAAAACAATTATTATTACTATTATTATTATTAGTACAGAGCTAGCAATCCAACTTCTCCCTACAGATAGGTATCAAGTCTTCCTTTACCTTAGGTATGTGTGTTCCTCTTGTTGCAACTTTATTTCCTATTTCTTCTAAAGCAGCCCTTTTGCCAGTCACGTGAGTTTTCGCTTTACTTCTAAGCTCAGACACAGCATTCTCCATTGCTCTAGTGACCTAAAATGATAAAATTGCACAAGCTTAAGAGTCAGAGACCAACGATTTTCCAGTGCCTGACTCCATTATACACTCACCACCACTGTACCAGTGTACCTCTGTGCCTGCTGTGCATTACTCAACCAGCTTTATTTCTAGCCATTCACACATATTCAGAGGCAGAAGTCTCCCCCATATGTTTCAGAGCACTGAACTCTCTGAACTGTGTTGTAAAATTAAGCAATGTACCCTGATACTTCCGAACAAGTTTTTAAGGTCAGAGTGCTCACGTGCTATTTAATCTATTGTAACTACAGCAGCATTCCCAAGAGAACGCACAGAGCAAGTTCTTTGTTGCATATATGCCATATAAATTAAAAGGCTATGCTACACACACACAAATTAATATCCTTTGTTATGCACAGCAAAGAAATCACCAGGTTTCAAGTTTCTCACAGAGTTCAGTTTAAACCATTACACAATCACCAGAGAGGTTCCTGTAGTCCCTTCCGACACCTCCCCGTTTCCCCCTCCCACTCCCCTCCGCCGTTACTCGGGGGAGGCGCGGGCGGCCAAGGCCGGGCCGAGCCGGGGGCAGCGCCCATAACGCGGGCCCCTCAGAGGGCCCGGCCACAGCTCGGCCCGGCCGCTGCCACACCCGCCCAAGTACGGGTGGGTGCCCGGCCGGACAGGGCGCCGAGAGCCTCCACGCCCTCATCAGCCTGCTCTGACCGCGGCCCCCGCGCCGCCTGAGGGCAAAGGGCGGCGGAACCCGTGGGCCGCCGCCGGCCCCTCTCTCACCCCTCTGGCCGCTCCCCTCTCTCGCCGCTCAGTTCGCCCGCCTCCCGCGGCGCTACTCACAGGGGCGCGGCGCGTCGTCTGCAGCGCCATGGGCACAGATACCGAGGGGGGCCGCTACCGCCGCTCCGCGCAGACCCACTCCACTCTCCAGCCAAACCGGCCACCACTCCCTCACGCTCCCGCGGCTCCCTTTAAACCCTCTGCTGTCTTACTATTGGGCAACTTCGTACGATGCACGCGTCTGATTGGCCCGTCTCCTCAGGCCCCGCCCAGACAGGAACCGGTTCGAGCTGCTTCCGGTGGTCGCGGCCGGTGCGGGGGCCGGTGCGGGGGCCGCAGCCCCGCCCTCGGGGCCGGGCCGAGCCGCACATCACCAAACCGGAGATTTTACCCCAAAAAGCACTGATACCGCGCCGGCCGCCGCGAGAAATGCCTCGCGGCGACGGGGCGGGTAATTAAGCGCGCTCCCAACTGTGGGGAGGCAGGCGAAGTTGTCCTAACGAGCCCCGAGATTCAGGCACATCAACGCTACAGTAGTTATCTAAACTGGCATTCTTCTGCAATCTCTCCACACTGGCATTGGATTCCAAAGTTCCAGATGATTCCCTTTATCAGATTAATTAACTTAGGCTAAATGTTGATCCTCTACTGAGTTTTTTCTTAGGCACTACTGTAGTAATACATGTAACATAAAAGAATGTTTACACATCAAGATTTCAAGAGCAAAACGAGGCAAGGGGGAAAAAATTGCAAAAGAAACAGATTTTGAATGATACCAGTCTAACGTTTTATTTATTGCATACAAAAGGATTTCTCTTGACAATGGAATTTTATATGAAAAGTAATTTGATGCATACTGTTGAGAATCTTATCTTCAAAGTCAAAGATGCTGCAGAAAACTTAAGGCAATGCATCTAAGCATATAAAGCACAGTAAGTGGTGGAAATTTTCAAAATGAAAAGCCTATTCTTTCTCCTTCCCTTAACTTATGGTTAACTCACAACCTTCTGGAACAGAAGTAAACTGCAGCTTTTTAGCCCCTGCAATAGCATTAAGATCAAAACACTGATTCTTGACAAATACCTAAGTGTTCAGCATCACATTACAATGTTATGCATACATTTAAAAGCAAGACAGTATCAGTAGCTATTATATAACAAATCAATTCATGGATCACTAAAATACCTCTAGTACCAGGCACTCAAATCAGACCCATAAAATATTTCCAAAAAAAAAAAAAAAAAAAAAAAAAAAAAATCCCCCAAACCTGTGCTTCTTTGTCCTGTAAGGAAGCCAAAATAGAACTTATCACACACCCAGGGTCTCAGTTATGTAAGAGGCCCTGGGGTTTTTTGTCCTGTTTCTCAAGTACCTTCTTGGAAACTTTTAGAAGTGAGTATCGCCAGTCCTCAAGCATTAGTGGTCAATTAACTTCCCTTCTTTTCAACAATCACTGGAAAACAACAAAGTGTCTGTTCAGTCCTTCCAGTTACTTTTATTCATTTTTAGCAACGCAGCTTCAACTTCACAGCCATTTTCAGTATCCTACAGCAAAAATGTTCAAGAAGCTTTAGCATAAAACCACATCAGTTTTGAAGCAGTCCAATCATGTGTTGCCTCTCTCCCATATCCCCCATTGTACAAGCGCAAAGTAGTTTTAAGTTCAGTTTTAGCAATGCAATTAAGCTCGGAAAGGTCCATTTATCACACATGCTGGAATAAAAATTCTCTCTGTTTAAAGCCTCAGTGCCAGAGGTGTTAAATTTGTTGCCAGCAATAGACACTGTACTCGCAAATGCTACTACTAACAGATAAAAAAAAATTAAAGGGAAGCAGCTTTAACCATACAGAAACAGGCATCAAATTAGATAAGGTATTATTTATAAATGGATCTTTTTTAGTGTAAACATAACAAGTTCATCTTCTAGGTTTACTGTAAACCATTTTACACATAATCTGATCATGAAAGACAAAGACAAGAGAAACTGAAGGTATTTATTATTCAATCCACTTACAAAGCAGGTGGCTTAATGCAAGCTAATTGACACGTTCATATATGATCCCCAAGGAACATCTTTTCCAAAGTGACAGTAATACTGTCTCAATGTTTTTGCACATTTGCATTTTGCAATGTTGAGCACACTTCAATAAACTATAGTCTACTATACGTGAAAGAATGTTGATGAGCAACTTGAATCCTGATATTGATTAAAACCTCCTTCAAAGGCAAAATGTTAGTACATTATAACTTAATTCTATATACTATATTATGCAGCAAATCTTAACTATAGAAAATATTTCAATCAGTGATGGACTGTTGGTAATTTATAAAGAGGGAATCTATCATCAAGGCAAAAACTAGGTAACCACATAATTTGTGTCTCAGTTTCTACAGAAATTTACAGGCTTTCAACTTACTAATGAAAAATAAAAACAAGAGACAAGTGGATTTAGCTAACTTTATTAACTTTAAATCTAATAAAAATCCCAAGACAAGCCTGGAATCCTTAGAAATTCTATGAATTCATGTATATAAACCCAAACAAAAACCCTGCAGCTTAAGTTCTTATTGAATGGTTTTATATTAAAAAAAACCACAAACCAACAACAAAACCCAAACAAACAAATAAAAAAACACAACCAAAAAATCCAAAAAACCCCAACCCTCAATGTGCGCAGATACTTCAACTTAAGTTAGCAGAAGATCAAACAGGTTCTAAGCTCTTTCCATTTCCCTAATAATTCTTTCAATCTGCAAGTATCTACAATCCAGCTAACTGAAAATCAACATTTAGTGTTCACTAGAGCTGTTTCACAGCAGCATATATTTAAGTTAGGGATTCAAATTTCTAGACACAGAAGAAAATGATAAATACAATCTGAACAGCAGTCTAAATGCTTGATATTGACATTCAAATATATCTGCATTGTGCTGAAATTTTAAAAACAAACACAAAAATCTGATCAGACAAAAACTCTGGTGATGAGTATGCTATATGTCAGTCAAACTGAATATAGTTCATATTCTGTTCCCAGTATTAAGGATGTTATTTGACTCATAACTGATATTGTAAATATACAGCAGCCATTTTTTCCTAATTAAGGAATGTCTCAATACATAATATTATCCTTTTCTAGATGATCTTTATACATTAAAACTAAAATATATATGATTGATTAAATTAAGGAATTTGAGGTTAGTAATGAGTGAAATCATACTTTCAAAGCTTAATACTATGTAAAACAAACCAAAAAGGAGACCACACAATTCTACTTACTAAAGCAGCTAATCTTGCCTGCAAGTTTGGGGTCACAAAGCCCATAATATGTGCAAACAAATGCAATACAAGGAACCATGCAAAAATACAGTAATGAATTTAAAGAAAAAACAAACGTAAAACCTAAAAAAAAATAAATTTATAAATACACTGAAACTCAACTGTCTTCTACATGAACTGTAGGTCTAGCATTAGTTGTACCATATAGCAGAGCCAGCACTCTGGGTTCAATGCTTCCAAATCTGCGCAGGTAAGTCATGCCATCTTTGGTTGACTGCAGTACCAGGAAGGATGAGAGGGAGCGAGAGGGAGGACAAGAGTTCTGGAAAGCAGTGTCAACTTTCACTAGGCAGTTGAGCCTCAATGTCCACTCTGCAAATGGGGCACTTCTTGTTAGTAATCAACCACTGATCTACACATACTTGGTGGAAAAGGTGCATACATGGAAGGCGCCTGTCATCAGAACAAAAAGACATTAGTGTTAATAAAGAATTTCCATATCAACATTCCCATTGGAAAAAACACAATGTGGGGTCTGCTACTGAGGTCTGTTCCTTCTGCAGGTACATGTTCTCCCACAAGTTTCATAGCCTTGCCAGTATAACCTGAATTCTGTCTAGTTCCAAAAAGAAATGGATATGGGCAATGAAGTCAAGCATTAACTGGCTTCTGCTATATTAGACTGATTTAAATCTATTGCAGTTTAAGTAGCATTACTCCAGAAAAACTAAAATTGACAGTCTTGATTAATCCAGGGTATCAGCATGGGCTCATAACACAGGGAATCAAATTATGGAAGGTAATAAAATAACCTACATTCTACCTGAAGACAATAGAGACTGAACAATGCATATTTTCAACTGCAACTTGTTTTACTGGACTAGTTCAATGACAGGTAGTAATTAATTGTAACAGCTAACCTAGGCAGTACTGCAAAGCAGTGCACCATATTCAACTAGGGTGTCAGAGATAGAACATGAACATGATACTCTCATATCCAGTGCTACTTACCTGACATCTTCACCTTCCTCCAATATAGACAAACAGATGGTGCACTTTTCCTCTGTGTCTTCTTCTGTTCCTTCCTCCCCATCTTGTTTGCAGTGCAGTTTCCTCTGTGAGAACCAATCAGTTGTTACCTTATTAGTAGAGACGACATTATTGACAAACTGAGTAAAATCTGTTTTTGATACATATTCAACACATATTTCTTTGAAAACATTTTAATATTTATTCAAATGTATTTGAACCAATGTGAATCAAGAACCAGAAGTTGGAGCAAAACTCAGGACATTTCATATTTAACTACACTTCATTACAAAAGTCCACCGGACTGTGAATATATTGATTTCATCTTGCTGTAACCACTCCTTTTACTTATTGTCTGTGTTTAAATATCTTAATTTCAATCATGAAGAAGCAAAAAGAAGCCTTTCAACCTAGTATCTTGTCACTATTTATCAACTGTGAAAGAGTTGTATGTCAATGTGGATGGGATTCTGTATTATCATATTAAACTCCAATTGAGAGACAACCTCAATTGTCAAAACATGTACCAGGTTCAAAACTTCCTAGCATTCCAGTCTTCCTAACGTGTTCAAAGTAAAGGTTGAAGTGATATATACCAAGCAGGCAAGTATCGTGAACAGTTTACAGCCAGAATAAAGTCTTAGTTTAGGAGTTATCACTGAAGTCTGTTGATAATTTTGCTATTACCCATAGTTACTTCACTACTCACAAGGTTACTTGTAACTACTGGACAAGTTAATTAATCATATCAAACCACTTTCTGTTTCTTGCATTACAGTGGCTCTTTAAGGAACTAACTTTAAATTTGCCTTGTGAAAGAAGTGGCATTGTAAGCTTTGTTTACAATCCTTGAAATTTCAAGATACAGAAAACATGCACTCTTTGAAGCTGACATTTCTGCAGATTTAAGCTAACCATGAACATGGTTACATGTTCAAAGAAATATTACAGGCCACAATTTGAGAAATCCTCACCTTTTTGTATTTATGTGGATATGTGCATCTTTCTATAGTTCCCTGTGTTGCTCCACGATTAACATTGCCTAGTCGTTCCTCCAAGTGAATCAGCTCCTAAAAATCATGAAGGAATAAACAGTGTAAAAACTATTATTTCAACAACCTTGAGTAAGTATTAATTTTACTCTAACCCACTTCCATTTTTAGAATGACAAACTCTTATTTCCCGACTTACTCAAATATAGGCAAAGCCAGAAAGAGTATGTTGTGTGGGAAAAGTGATGGGCTTCCGTAGAAAAACCCACACAACACTGTCTGGTATTTTTAGTTCTAGGGAAATACTGTTTTACTACAAAAAAATGAAAAAGTGTTTGCCAGCTAGGAATGGTTATCAGTATGTTCACACATACTTCTGTGTCTAATGAGAAAAAGGCAATTAAAATACACTATGTAAATATTTGCTTTCTAACAGTCATTAAGGTTTAGAAGGAAAAAAAAAGTTGCTTAACTTGGAATACAACTGATTTATTTTTCTCCAGCAATGAGTTTATTAGAAACATGAGATGTCACTGAAGAGGTTTTCAGTGGACTAGGTCATTAACTCTCTGCATCTGATACCTTTTATATTCTCCTGGGTTTTCTTCCTTCACTCCATGTCAATTCCTGCACTACCTAATGAGACAGCACTGTTAACGTTGCCCAGTTTCAACCTCACTAGGGGGATCCTGGCACAGTTATTTCAGAGACACCATTACCTTTCTACCAATACGTCATGTGAATACTCTGTCCTACTAATGGGTGGTGGGCAGAGCACGATGTCAGTTAATAGCCACCTAAGCCCTGCATTGTCCAGGGCACCTTTTCCTGACTGACTTTTCAATATGCTTTTGTCTCAGTCCACGATGGTGAGGGCATTCCATAAGCAAAGGGGATTTTCTTTATGATTCTTTTATACCTATATATAGAACTAGCTCTATTATACACCCTCCCCATATTCCCTCATGACACATTTTGACATATATCTAGTTTTATTCTATTACAAACCTCAAAATTGCCCCTGAAAGGGCCTCTGAATGATGTTCCATCCAATCCCGATGAAATGTAACGGATGTGAGGGTAGCCCGCCATGTCTGGTACCTATTCAAACAGCAGACGTTAAGTTAAACCTATTCAGAACAGTTTCAGTATTTTACTGTTCACTTTGAGAAATTTAAGTTCCTTTTGCTTTCATTGAATCACTTATTATTTATACTCCTCAGCCTGATAATACAATTCCAACTGACAGCACAACACAAACACCACTCTTATACATCTAAACATAACCGGAAGCAAACAAGTGAGACTAGATCCTCTCTTATAACCTCTCCACATCTGCATTACAATTCCCAAGTCTCAAAATCTCAACCTACACTGTATAAACCACCATAAATATCTACCTATTTTTATAAACACAACACCTAACAGCTACACATGAAATTATGAAAAGGACTTGGTATAGATTGTCAAATGTTAGCTTTTGATACCACAGAATAAACAAGCCTCAGTCTGGAAAAAGCAGCTAGTATTCTTATCTGACCCAAAACAACCGAAGATCTTCAGACACACTTCAAATTTAGAGGCAGATAAAAATTAACACTCAAAACTCACATCTAAAGTCGCAGGTAACTCTACATACACTCTACATTCGAGCATCCACTAACCTTGCATAATAAGAGATATAAGCAGTGAACAAAAGACCAGTGCCCAGTGCTATATCCCACAGGCCCTTCAAGCACCAGCACTTTTCACGCAGGAAAGCTGAAGGGCAGTTAATATACCAGGGACCACCTCCACAGCAAGGCTTCTGCATTCCTTTTTTACCCCAGCAAGATGAGTGAATAATGGTATTGATCTTTTGTCAGAAACATACCAGTACCAATTTTTAATGAACAGGTGAAAAAAATCCAAACCCAAATGATCAGCAGATTCAGTTTATTTAATCCCCCAGTGCACCAAAAGGAAGACTGAAAGCAGCAATTAATTTGGAAATACTTTACTATATTCCTTTTTGTGCTATCAGCTGATAATGCCTCTGATGCTGTATATGACAGCTCAACATTCATCTCATGAGGCTATCAACAAATCAGATACCCCAGATATTATTCATGAAGTCAGGTATTCACGTGCTGCTTTTCTTCTTTCCAGTAGACACTTCAAAATTTAACGTATATAAAGGTGTAAAACTGAATGAATGCATTGTGAAAAAGGCCTAGACAAAGCTACTCACATCAAATAACAGACCAGTAAGATATCCTTCTACTGTTATCAAATCCAGTCTTGTACCTACAGCTGACAGGAATAGAAAAGATGTCTCTGCCCTAAATCACTGTTTTTCCAGGAAAGAAAAGCATAATCTGATTATTTTAGAGCAGTTTACATAGTGCTTGTTAAATGACAATGTAGTGCCAACATTAGCCACAAATACAGCCACAATATTAAATTTTAATAAACCAGAGTAATAAAGACTGCAGATGCATATTCACGTATATCTAAACACTTCATGTAAGTAATATTTGTTGGTATTATATGTCTTACTGTTTCACAATAAAAACTGCAGCTATAACTAAGGAATTTTGGGGGAGCAGATTAAAAATATGCTAATTAGTAAGAAATCTGTCTCAGATAGTCACTGATTTATGATTTGTTCTGCTACTAAGAATGTAATTCTACTTCAGCTTCCAATTACCAGAAACACATGTAAAGAACTAGGTCACTCATTCACACTATGAACATACCTGTTGTCCCAGGTTTTTACTAGGCATAGACCTGTCTGGCATAATTTGGAAGTTTCTATTGTCTCTTATTACACTGTGAATCGATGGCCATCTCTCAGAGGAAGGAAACTCCTGACAAAAACTAACCCAAGTCTCAGAAGTGATTTTCAATGCCTGTTTTTTTATTGACCAGGATTTGAAATCAGTCTTGTGGAAAACAGTGCATCTGGTAGTGCAGATACTGCCTCATTACAGGAGCTGCAAAGTCACAGGTGTATTGCTGTAATTCCGTAATTAGAGTTCTAATTGCCTCAGCAGTCAGTTTACCAACTGCAGTGACATGCACCTCGACAGATTTCCTATTTGGAACAAATTCTGCTACTGGAGACTATTTAGGAAACCCACTAAACTTAATTTTGACACTAAAACTAAAAATTACTCAGAGTACCTACCACAACAACCCACTCAACTCAAGATAACAGAAATGTTGTGTGAGATGATATGTTTTAATGTTAATAAATGGGCCTTCATATTATCCTGATGGGGATGGCATAACACCTCTGCAAAATTATGTGAACATACATTACGTACAGGCTCTTTTATAAAATACCATGAGAGCACAGTTTACATTTCTGGCCAAGTAAAATGCTATTCTGAAAAAATACCTTGAAGAAAAAAACCTCAGTTCTTCCACACCTGCAGAATAAACAGTCTGCTAACATGGCAAGATTTTAACTAAGTACATTTGTGACTACACGATGGAGAAAAGATGGGCAACACAGAACTATCAATAATACCCAACTAAGAATAGTCTTACTATAAAATCCCTTTGACAGTTACCACCAAGCTTCAAATGCAGAAAGATTTCAGGTCTCTTGAAACAGCTTCAAACACAAACAGAAGTTTGTTTTAATTAAGTTTTCATATTGAACATAAGAAAAAAGGAAAAGGTTAAAGCTAATGAAGAATGCAAGCAGTAATGCCAGCCTGCACTAAGTGCTTGTATATATTCTTTTGGATGCAGTCAAAATAAAATATGTACTTTAAATCAATACATTCTGGACCTGGAAATTCCAGTACAAGTTTGCCAAGGATTGTTTCCTGTAGAAATATCATTTGTTTCTTGTTTTGCACTTTCTGTTGACACTTCCCATGACCACAAAAATATGCAGCAACTGAAAAAATTCAAGGCCAAGTCTGAACCATTTACAATGCAAACATTCTGAACAGTTTGAAACAGCCAACCTGCAGGGAAGGCTTTCTTCCTTGATACTCTCTCCTTTCAACAACCTCTATCTTTGCAGGATCTTTCTGCTTTTCAGTTGCCAGTTAGTGAAGAGATTCCTGCACTGTATGGTACTACTTATCTTGTCCACCCCAACTTCATGATTTACACTAAGTATGATCTTCACACATATTAGAAGAAATCCCCACAGTGAGCCTATTCAGTTAACTGCTCAGGTACTACCAATACACAAAAAGAAGTAAAGTTCACCAATTCATGTCGTAAGCCACATTCATGTCATAAGCCACATTCAAACAAGGAAAAGCTGCAGTCTTCATAAGACACTGTGTGAAGGAACAAGTACTACCTGCTGCACAGATAAAACCCACTGGTACCTGTGTCTGAGGGAAACATAAAATGAGTGCTCTTCAATAGACTATATTCTAGAAAAACCCAAACAACAGTAATTCATGTTTATATTAAGAAAAAAGGTAGAAGCTGCATGACAGAAGTCCATTTTCTTGGAAAATGCAATTGTATTTGATGTAGCTAATCAAGGCTATTTTAAACCTAAAGTTCATCTCGAACTACTTTTAGTACATCAAGTTACACTCTTAAGTGTTAAGCTATTTTACAGAAGCTTGTCAGCTTTTTTGGTAAGGAACAGTTGCATTTCTTGGAGCTGCAACACCTGTATGACTACACTGAGCAGTCGTATTACGGCAGCAGCACACAGCTACCATACTCTGTGGGGCCTACTGGCCTGTACCTTCAAATCCCTGCTGATTTTCACAATTAAGTGAAAGGATGGCCTCAGCCATTCTGAATCATTCCACAGGTAAAGGAATAAACCAGTAAGGCTCTGCAACGGAAGAAAAAGGGGGCATATTGAAAGCTGAATGTGTAGCACCTGAGAGAAGTTATGGTACCATAAGAAACTTCAGGTTTGCTTGGGGTTTGGTTTTGGGGTTTTTTTGTTTTGTTTGTTGCTTTGGTTTGCGTTTTACATTTGGGTTTTGTTCTGCGATTTTGTGGTTTGAGGTTTTTTTTTAAAACTGTGATCCAGAGATCTCCCTCTGACTGACAGGCTGCAGCACAGTCTAGGCTCACAGATAAATTAAGGCGTCTTCTTATGGCTTGCAGCATCTCTAGAGATTTATTACACCATCCCTAGCGAACTACAAAGTCCAAGTAACTCCCCCACCATTCACCACCCATGGAATTCACCTTCAATACAACACTACTCAAAAAGGCAGAAGAAGCTGGAGTCAAGAGACTGGAACACCATATCCCATAATAAATAGCAGAAATTGCCATCCTGCCCACCCTGATGTGATAAATGGTGCCAGCACCCCAAGTCAAAAAGCCTTTCATCAACAGTGCCAAAAGAGCAGCCAAGAGTACCCAGAGTAAACAGAAACTGAAGTGGCACCTAACAACAAACACTGGTATCACAGAAGAACAGAGGAACAGATAAAAAGCCTCTGTCTCCTGCATCCTTCTTGTCTGGTGTTTCATTAGTTATGCCATGCACTGATCTTCACTTGAGTCTTCCTAAAAATGATCAGTTAGCAGAATGGATATTTGTCCAGAATGGACTTCATTTGACAGACCTTTCCTCAGCACATACACAGCATTAAAACAGAACAATGGGAACACAAACTCTAAGTCACAGTCACACTCAAAGTAATGATGTTAAATCAAGGAGGTAAGCAGCCTGACCCTTGGCCACATAAATATGAAGAAAGCTTCCTAACTGTTTTTCATCTAGGACTCCTCCTGAAGTAACAAACAGGTTGAAGTTTCTTCAACCAAGCTAGTAGAAGAGGAGATTTTGTTTCCCCAATCCTCTCTTTGGACTGTCAAAGCTGCTGAACACTGATTATCTTCCCCCACGTATCTTTATTATTTTGTCTCCCTGAGGACTGAAACTGCAGTCTACATTCCAGCACTGACTAGATGAAGATTCGGTTCTCTACATCCAATTAAAATCAGAAACTGATACAGAGTACTAATGTCATTAAAGCCCAAATAATCCATTATGTCCTTTACAGTCTGGTGGTAGTTTGAAGGGGTTTTAGTACTCCACAGGAAAAATGCACACTGCCAGTTGGGCTGCAAGCCATTTGAGGAAATGAATTCAACACCAATGAAATTCTTAGTTGAGTGACTGCACCAGTTACTTTAAAAGAAAACCCATTCTCAAAAAAAGACAGCAACAGTTTATGACATCTGCATCAAAAACATGACTCATGAGCCTTGGAAATTTGTATTTAGTATCCTCTACACTTGATAACGAAAGCACTCCTCAGATCATTAACCACTTAGCAGAGGGACTCTAACCACAGTTCAGTCACTTCTCCCCTGCCCCTATTCCTAAGGCTACAAAGAAATAAAACCAAACAGGTGGCAGCTGCAATTAATCTGTTGCCTAAAATGGCACTTTTGTTTAATATTCAGTTAAGTTTGTTCGATTAAAAACTTCACTGATTCCTTCCTCTCTATTCAAAATCAATTTTGCTGACAGATCTGCTGTACTCACACACATGCAAACAAAAACTTAAGACTCTCATTACTGTCATAGAAGGGGTAGAGTCATCAAAAGGCATCTGTAATGCTTTGACCTCATTGTATATATAAACTTCTGGCAGTGCTCTAACCTGCCTTCATGTTCTTCTAGTGCATGAATACAGTAAAAATTAGTCAAAGACTCTACACAACTTCAAAGTTCTAACACTCGATCTGATCACAGCAAGGTTCAAAACAGATCCCAAACTCTTGAGGAACTGCTGCTTACAGCAGGCTAGTCATGATAAAAGAGCCGTCAGTACAGTGTGTACAAAACCTCAAAATACAAACAACTTCAGTTTCACTCAGCCACTCATGAATTACTGTTATGAGGATCAAATATCGCTACATAAACACTTGCACAAGTTTTTGTAGAGTTGAAGACCCTTATTTCATCTGCCACTTTTACCAATTAGAAACAGCAGTTACTGAGCAGAAGGGCAGGAATACCTAAAATATTTTATTATACACTCACAAAATACTTCTGAATATTCTCTATCACAACTTTCTTCTGTTCTACTGCTAAAAAGAAGATGAAGAGTGGGGTCCCAACTACTTGCTTCCATAACATTTTAGTAGTAGGAATACCCCAATTAAAATTAAAACAATTAACAGTTTCTGATCACACTGTAATATAAGGATCATCTGAACTCTTAAGTTTCTAGAAATTTCTAAGTGATAATAGAAGTAACTCCCATAGTTGACTTAGCAGCCCTGATACAAAATGAGGTAAAACAGGCATATGTTGAACTTGTTGCCTCCTAATGCAGTTACAGTCCTCTGAATTATTAGGAGGGCTCTTTGTCTTTGGGAATCTAAAGCAACTGATGTTACAGCACAACAGTAAAGCCATCTTTCCTCCACTTGAAAAAACCAGACCTCTAAGTGAAGAAGAATGCAGAAAAACTTAATCTGAATAGATAATGCACAAGAGCTAAGGTTATGCAGTAAGAATCTTGTTGGCTAGACTGAAGTATCAAATTCTACAGACTGCTTTAGAAAGTCTGTGTTAAGTATGCAAGCCAGGCATCCACAAATTAACAACCCTCATATATCAGGGAAGTACTCAAGGATTATCATGTTTGGTAGTTAGAGTGAGGAACAAGCAGTGTAAGACCAGACTTGAGACAGTTA
Source organism: Atrichornis clamosus (assembly GCA_013400975.1). Classification (NCBI taxonomy): domain Eukaryota; kingdom Metazoa; phylum Chordata; class Aves; order Passeriformes; family Menuridae; genus Atrichornis; species Atrichornis clamosus. The sequence goes on from WBMZ01001165.1 coordinate 97,691, forward strand.
CTACAGATTGGTTGTAAATTTACAGTTCAAGCTCCAGATGTCAATTCAGGCTACTAACAGAGGAATTTTGGAAGGACGAGACTTGCAGGGGCTTTAAAAATTATAATTTTAGCATTCATTTACATATGAACTCACAATTTTGATTAATTATCTAGCTTTAAGAGGATTAAATATTACTGCTTGACCACACAGAATACCACACAGAAACACTAAAAATGCTTGGTTAAACTGAATTTGCTACCCTGTGAATTTTCAGTAAACAAAATTAAGAAAGAGTTTAACTAAACTTATAAATATTACTTCAAAAATAATACTCTGTAACAAGAGTAAAGATATGCTGGTTTGTTTTGGTTTTCTACTGTAGATTAAAAAAAAAAAAAGTGTAACACAGGACTGCCTTACCCTCACACTTTCTGTAGATTGTAACACTTCATGCTACAAAATTTTATACTTTATCACACAGAATTAGGTTGATGAATAACAAATATTATTTGAAAACAATCAAATCTCTAGATAGAATTCTAGTTGGGCTGTATACACATCTTAAAAAGAAAGCATCAGTGCTAATTCTCATGCGTTGGGTGGAAAGTTGGTACTTTTAACAATCCAAAACTCAATAAAGAAGAATCTGAACTTTAAAAAATCAGATGCAGAGGGTCAATGCATTGCAATGCAAGTGACAATTTAATTCAAGTATGTTTTGTTTTACAAGAGCTGAAGTTAGAAATGTTGATGTCCTATACTGTTTTCTCTAAAGTTCCCTAGCTGGGAGTTACACACAGACAGACACAGTCAAGTATTTTCTTCTTCAGTTGAAGCACTTTGCAGCAATGTATACATGTCCAATTTTCCTGACAAACAAAATCATAATGACCAATGATGATAATTTTTCATAAGCTATCTCCTTACCATTAGAGGAAGAGCCCCTATTTGCAAGTGATGCAGTCGAGGAGGTGCATGGTAGTGGGCCAAGTGAGGATGCAAGGGCCCTGGAGGATAAGTAGCTGCAGTCACACCAGCTTCAATTCCTAGTTCCCTGTCACACGAATGAAAGTGGCATTACAGTAAAGGTGTATCTTGCCTCCTAGGTACAATTCCACTGCTTTGGAAAGCCTACAACACAGCACTGCTACAAAACTTTTAATGTAAGAATTCTTTTTAACCATATTTAAACTTTGCTAAAGCATCATTCTACCGTAACAAAGTTTTTAAAGTCAGCTGTGAAGATTTATTATGAAAAAAATTAGTAACTCCACAGTTACTGTGCCCAGTAATAGCATGTGTGGAGTCCTCTCTGCAGCACACTCTGGGAGAACAGCAGCTCTCATGCATGCACCTCTTCCCTGAAGTTTTTTTTTTAATAATAAATATATTGTGGAACTTAAGTGCATGCTTCATAAGTGGGCCTGCTGCAATTTTAATTAAGTTCAAACAAGGTGGGCAGAGAATATACTAGTCTATAGCTCAAAACAAAACATTAAAAAGCACCAGAAATATATTTAAGACTTTGAGTACTCAAAGCAGTCTTTCATAGCCATATCAACATCTACAAATTTTAAACTACAGGTGCATGCAGCCATTTTTAAAATCACAGCCAGCATTACCAGCACTGTGATCAGCACGTTATGGTCTTCTGTCCCAAGTCCCAAGAGCTAAAACAGTGTCTGGTTACTCACCAGGCAGATCTCTCCGGAGCTTGTCGAGGATGGGAAGACATAGTCTGAGGCACATGGATGTGATGCCCATGACCATAGTTGGGATGCATCCTGTGAGGATGTGGAGGAGGCCGCTCATGAGCACGTCTGAACAACAGAAACCAGGAAGTTAACTTCACAAACTTTTTAGCGTCAAGAAAGCAACACCCGTAACCAAAATGTTAGACTGTTACTGCAATGCCTTTAAAATCAGAAGCTCCCCATGCAGTATTTAAATTTCTACTTTAGATCTAAGTTGGAAACGAATTATAACATAGATTCCGTATTGAAAACCAAAGCTAGCTTCAGCTACAATGATCTGCCCTTCACTTGGCAGACACAATTACAGAAAGACTGACAAAGTGTTTAATCCCAACCTCAAACAGCAGGTAGGAAAGCAAAGGCCACGTGACAGTCCTGTTCAGATTCAGTGTCATTCACAGCTCTGCTGCAGATTATTTCTAGTAAAACTATACCAGCAAAAGTAATTAGGGGAAATTTAATACACTAATCAGAGGACATTTTCCTCCAAACATGTCTGCATCATAGCTCAGGCAATAAGAGCACACAGCTTTTTTCCATGCCAGCTGGTATAGAACAACTATGGATCTGAAAAAAAAAAAACCTTAAAAAACCCCCTGCTGGCTGATTTCTATTACTTTACCACTTCCCAGTCACAGAAAGCAATGGACTAGTAATTTTCTTTCCATTGCTTTCAATGCAGAAAGGATGTTTTTTTATTCAACCTAAAAACTTGGCTTTAGCCAAAAGCAGTACACATTCCTCAGGTTCAGTACCACCTTAAAGCACCTGACAAAGTGGACTAGACATTTTGCAAATACACATGTTTAGAGAGGCAAGAATGTATTTAACAGCACACTATTCTAATCACTGTGAAGTGACACTTCTCCAGAGAAATCTGTCAAGCTTGTATAAATTATGTGAGAAGTGTTCATTTTCTGCAGTGGTACAGACTAACATGGGAACAGACCTATCAGCAGAACATGCTTCTAGTCTCACCTCCTTTCAGTTTATCAAGTAACTATGAGGGAAAAATCTGGAAGAACACATTTTATTTTTAAAAAACCCATAGCAAAACAATTTCCAGAGTTTCATGAAACTTGAAAGTCATATAGGCTCATTTTTCCTGAATTGAGTCTTAATCTAAAAGAAACATTTAAATTACAGAAATTATTTATGAATGTAAAATTCCTAGGCTGTCCATCCCATAATCTTTATGGACGGATAATTATATTTAAAATAAACAGCCCATATGTTACACTCAGTGCACCTCAATACATTGCCTTCTGCACATGTTATGGCTGATTTCAAGACTGTAAGGAAGTTACAGCTGTTGCACACACATTTGAGACACAGCAGTGAGAAGAGGGCTCTACCCTTTCTCTACTTCCAATCCCAAAAAGGTCCCATATTGTTGGACAGGAAGTATACAAGTTAGACTATCCCTCAGGTTATTTCTAGAAATGATGGACGAGCAACACGTTAAGAACACTTTGAGATTCCACGACTGAAGGAAGCACAAGTCTGCTGGCAGTCTCAAGTCTGTATTCAGTAACAGAGCAAATACACACCAGTTCCTGGCTGTCAGAGTATAATGCGATTCATATGAGGTTGGGCCAAGACACCTACAAGATTTATTTTGCATGTAATTTGTATGAGGATTAGAGGGGAAGAGAAAGACCAAGTGCAGAACAATTCCATAGGATTACAAACCAAAACTAAAGAGGGGAAATGTCACTGAGCAAACTGGCACTGTCTGACCCAAGACTGGTGACTTCAGAGAGAATGCCAAGGAAGAATCTACTATCAACATTTGCCTACAATTTATACACACAGAAAGGAAATTCACTAGGCTAAGAAATGCCAATATGCACAATTCCAATTCCCAAACTACTGGAAAATTTCCAGATCTGGTAAGATAGCTACCACTATTTTATTTTTTCCTAAAATGCTACCTTGCTGTCTCACAGTCACTGGCTTGTCTGTCATGTGCCATTTGTGAGCAGTTACTGCCTATAGATATTTTTATAAATAACCTGGAAAATGCCTCAAAAGTTGCAGTTAAAGCAGAATTTTCTTTAAGCATTAACTTCTAAATGAGTTTTAAGTTAGTTATGAGTTGTGTAACAAAGTCAGGAGCAACAACTAAAGAGCTCATTCTTGAAATTCTCTTAGATATTTAAATGCATTATCTCCAGAATTAAAATATGTTCAGTTACTCTAACTGAATACTAAGCTACTACTGACCTGATATCTGTTGATACTAGTGTCATGATTCTAGTTAAGCAACAACAGTAGCATGTCTTAGTATCACCAAAGCTACATTTCAACATTGAGCACATTCTCAGTCTCCTTCTCTTCTAAAGACATAAAGGCATAATAAAGACACGTTAAGTATCTAATATGAATTAAATCTGGTCAATGGTTTCTTATGATAAACAGTTCATTTTACTTTAAAGTATTAGTTAGATAAAAAGAATCTTAACAGCATCAACAAGGCAAAACACGCTTCAAGGAACACTTTTGTTTAGAGCTTATGATGTACTCTCAAGGCTGTCCAGATTCAAAAGGAATTCCTGCCTATTACCCAGAGGATGAGCAATGGGCAAGAAAAAGAAGCTTCCCTTGTCTTCCATGCCCCGTTCATGCCTTACCTGGAGACACTAGTGAGAGACGTAACAGAGCAGGTTCGATCTTAATGCTCATGTGACTGTGACAATTTGTAAAGACACTTCTTACCATGGTTTAACACTAACAGTTCCTAACCATGCAATTTACAGTTTGAGATTCACATGCAACATTTTACAAACCTGAAGGAAATGAATTATACGTTTAGATATTGTTCTGAGTACATTTGTGACATACGTTGGGTGTTGCATCATTCTTCTTCTCTGGACCTCCATCCTCTGGATCACTTCATGAGGATGTAGCCTCTGTGCTGGAGGTGCTGTTGCAGGGATGTGATGGGATATAGGCTGGTGTGTTGCAGGGAGATGCTGTGGTATTGGAGCAGCTGCATTGGCTAAGGGATGAGTTGGTGGCGGAGGTGGAACAGGATGAGAAGATGCATGAGAGGATATTGAAGGATGAAAAGGATGCACTGGATGAGGGATAACATAATCCACTTGAGGTGGAGGTTGCGGCTGCGGAGGAGGATTTCCATGAGAGTGAGGACATGCAGAAGCCTGATGGTGAAGAGGTCTGGTCAAGGAAGCATCTGCAATGGAAACATCAGGTGCTTTTAATTTGGTCAGTAGCAGGTTTTGACTTAAATTTGTTTCAAGAAGTATCTTCACACAGGTGCTTCAATATTATTACACCAGTGTAAACTAGCAACATGGGAACATGTGTTTATTCAATTTTTAAACAAACTGATTCTAGCAATATACCCTACAAGAAACCTACATTTTCTGCAGCTGAAAGTATTCTGTTTACGAATGTCAGCAAAAAAGAAGAAAAAAAATTCTGTGTTATACACAACGAAAAAGGTACGTAGTATGGTCTGGGTTGGAACGGACCTTAAAGATCACCTAGTTCTAAACCCTTGCCATGTGCAGGGATACCTTCCACTAAGCCAAGCCACATCCAGTCTGGCCTTGAACACTTCCAGGGATGGGGCAAGCACAGCTTCTCTGGACAACCTGTGCCAGAGCCTCACCACCCTCACAGGGAAGAATTTCTTTCTCATTCCCAATCCAAACCCACTCTTTCAGTTTTAAGCTGTTTGCTCTTGTCCTATCACCACATGCCCTTGGTCAAAAGTCCCTCTCCAGCTCTGTGGAGTCCCTTTAGGCACTGGAAGGTTGCCCCCAGAGCACTCTTCTTCTCCAGGCTGAACAACTCCAACTCTCTGTCTGTCCTCACAGCAGAGGTGCTCCAGCCCTCTGAGCACCTTCATGGCCCTCCCTCCTGACTCACTCCAACAGGTCTGTCCTTCTTTTGCTGGGGAGCCCAAACCTGGATGCTGTATTCCAGCTGGGGTCTCCAGAGAGTGGAGTAGAAGGGGAGAATCCCCTCTCAATTTTACTTTACATTTGTTGTTTAATTTCTAGAAGTTCAATCCCCCTGCCTTTCCAGGTTCACTATTCTGTAGAAACAATAAAATCCACAACAAGAAATCACAATCAAAAAAATGATTCTGCTAAAGCAGAACTCACTGAAGGGACAGGACAAGGGACTAACCAAGGAAAATTAAATAAAAAGCAAATGCTGGAATACAAAGGAGATGAAAAAATATTTTCACAGTAAATACAGTTTTGAAGTCTGTTACTACGGTCACTGAGAATAAAACATTTTAACTTTATGCAGCTCCTGCTCAAATCCCCTACATAAGATTAGCTGTTAAAATTACTTCTTACTACATGTTTTGCTCGGTCAGTTCTAAGATCACAGCAAGCAGCCCGTCTTCACGTGTTGCGAGGAAGCGTTCCAGCAGTACTTACAAGGAGAGTGCATGTAGTGGCGGCAGGACGAGAGCGAAGCCTGAGGCGGCGGCTGGGGCTGCGGCTGCGCCACAATGCCGGATCCGTACCCATCCATGGCCATGGCCTGGCTTGGGCCTGCGCCTGCCTGGTGCCCGTACAGCGCACTTCGAGAGGAGGAGCCGGGACAGCAGGGATCGAAAGCAGACGTTCCATGAAAGGCACCACCGCCATGACTTCTTATACCACTGCTGCTTAAGTCTACTGGCAATGCCTGCTGCATAAACAAACCATCTTTTTTCAAGCAATTCTTCAGACATTGAAAACAAAGTCACAAACATCATGTTTTAAAAAATAAAAATAAATATTATCACAAGCAACAGGGATCGAAATTTTGAAATTTTAAGGCGTGACTCTGGAACATTTTAAAAATATGGTTAACATTTCTTATTCCTAAATTCTTGTTCTGAATCTGGTAAGAGACTAATTTCACTACATTAGATTCTGAAAAAAAAAAACCCCAAAAGAAACAAAAACCCCAAAACAAATACCCCAACAAAAACCCTATGATGGATAAATCAGATTGATAGTTCTGTGTATTGTAAGTTAAGTTCACACAGTACAGTTTTGTTGTAACTGTATTGTTTCAAAGCAGTGACTTTAATTACTGAAAGTCTTAAAAACCAATGCTTTTAGAGAAGCAATTCTTTTATACTTTTTATATACACAACAATAGACTTGATATTTTTCTTCTTTCAAAGCAGCTCTATTATTTCCATTGCAAAACTGCTATGGATGGGCAGAGTATTATGTTTGGTTTGCTATGCAGTCACTATCATCTTACAGTCATCAAGAGGTCAGCTGTCAATGATTACTTGTTGGATTATGACTTCCTGTAAAATTTCAGGTTTTTGCATTCATATATGTTATAACTCAAATTTTCCTTTTAATTCCCTTCTATAATGCCTGATGCAGAGCAAGAGAGGAATTCATAATTCAGCATCCTATTCCATTCTCTCCTATCTGGAACAACTTGAAAGCCCAAGTCAAGAAGGTGTGATTGTGAGTCACAAGTATTAAACATGCCTGCTCATGGTAACTGGTGCCAGAACTGCTGCTCGCTCCACACGGGGCAGGCACTGGGGGAGGCCTTTCCACAGGGCAGCTGGAGTCACTGAACGAAGGAGACAGTGGGACAGCTGGGTGAGGGTTGTGGTGGTGATGGTGGTGATGCTGGAAGTGGTGGCCATGCTGCTGAAAGCAGCTTGTGTGTGGGTGCCCCAAGGCATGATGAGTCTGTGAAGGTCCTCCACAAGGAGAATGCTGGGGGCAGCACGATGGTAACCTTGGCATGGCCGGAGGGCCAGTTTCCAGTGTCGTATTAGATGCAGCTCTTCTTGTATCATCTTGAAGACAAAGAAAGTTAATATTGAAGGGAAAGAAATTAGTAAAGCTGATCATTGTAAAGCAGTGTCTTAAACACAAAAACACAACTCTGTATTTCACAATTAAATAGTCAATCAATTGAAAACCAGATCTAGACTATAACAAAACAAACTGGATACAAAAAAATAAAGTTTAGCTATGCCTGCCAAATGAACCAATGGATGATTCAGGTGGATGTACTCATGGGAACCATGGGTGGACATGAATTGACACCTGCCTTATTCCACAAATTTAAGGCATGTCATCAGCAGGGAAAGAAGGAAAGATTGTCCCTGTGTTTAGTGTGCAGAGACCTCAAATTCCTGTGCAGCTGTGGTCTGCTCAGGTTTATTGTCCCTCACCTCACCTGCAGTTAGGGCAGCCTTGTTTCAGTGATGCCATGAGTGCTCCCTGTATATACAGCTCTATTACAGGCCTGTATTTGTATGGGTCTGTATGTATGTGCTCCCAGGGAGTGATCTACAGCAGGAGGTTCAAGGACTCCGTACACATCCTTCACTTCCTTACAACAAACGTTCAAAAAAACACCTCTGTAACACACTGCAATGGGAGACTTAATTCCCAGTGAACTACATTCCATCTCTTCAAAAGCAAGGATGTGGTTCATTACGCAAAATCAAATCATTCCAACAGGCAAAAGAAGAGAACTCCAGCACAATTTCCTGTATCTTTCTGGAGAAATCAGTGGCCTTTTTCAGATTCCTGTCCTCTCAGCTTACTCCTGTTACATTTAGTACTAAAAGTTCATACGCCATTTAATCTAGAGAATGCCAATTAACTTCCTCTATCTCCTTTGTACTCAAAGGCAACACAACAGCTCAGAAAGTCGTATTCCGTACCTCCAGCTGAAGTACCAGCAGTGCTGCCACTGGGAACACTGGGAGTTGTCTCTAGTGCTGCAGAGGGCTGGCTGCTGGAGACATTTGGAGCTGCATCAGAGGCCTGCTCTGAGGTAGATGTACTGGAGATGGTAGTGGAAGCAGAACTCACGACCTGTGGCTCCACTCGAGCTGACGTGGTTGGCACAACTGTTGGCTCTAGTGAAATAAAAAAATCTTCATGTTCTTCAAGTTTCAAGGGCTGCTGTGTTTTCGGGTTTTTTTTATTGTTGTTGATGCTTTAGAATTATTTCACAAGAAATTCTCTATTCTGGCCTTGCCAGAAGCTAAGAAAGTCAGAATACAAAAGCCTGACATGCTTGTGTGTGGAAAGAAAACTTAAATTATCTTATTTTCTCTCTCTTTTATCTTAAATCTACTCAAATTTTAAGACTTAACATAAAATCAATTCCCAACCAAATCTGACATTCAAGTTTTATTTACTTTTAAAAAATCCTACTATAAAGGAGATTAAATTACTTTGATATTTATGATGAAAACACTTACTGATATCCTCCATGAATCCACAGGCAAACTACTCTATGATTAAGTATTACCCTTACAACTTTTTACTGCTTCCGAAGAATAGAAAAACTTCCAGACCACTCATCAAGAACAGCATAACAACATCTAAACAAGCAGTACTACTTTACAAACTTCAGTCCCTCCAGATGCATACTACTAAAGGCTTTAGCAAGATAAACTTGGTGTCTAGTCTCAGCACATGTTAAAAGCAGATTATCAGTATTTGAGACCTCTCTTAAAGGTACATACATGTTCATTTTACAAACTGTAAAGCTAACAGTGATCAATATATCCTCAAAATACAAAACACTTAATAAATCTTGTCTTTTACTAGGTAATTGCAAACAGGTTAAAATTTAAAACTATACTTGATGGCATAATTCAAATTTAGTTTTGAGAAAGACTGACAAGAAGTTTGAAATTTCTCTTAAGTAATGACAAGGCAATGACATGACTAGGAATGAGATACCATAAAAGGGAAGATTATCAGAAAGAGCTCAGGTTTTTTTAGTAAAAATGTCTGCATAGATAGCAGGGGGGAAAAAAAGCATCAAAAAACTTCAAATACTTCTCTTACACAAAGTCTCAAAATAAAATGAGTAGTTTTCAAGACTTCTCTCTATATCTAGCAGGAGTATCAGCAACTTAGCAAGCAAAGGAATAAATATATCTTCTCTCTTGCAAGTCTTCCAACTCATCACATTAAAAAAACATGACCTGATACCTACATTTAAATTCCTTTCATTTTTAAAGTGGCATTCCACTATACTAATTTTATTTATTTTAGGCACAACATTTTGGGAGAAATGTATTAATGTTTAAATTCAGAAAACACCCAGCAACTCTGCAGTACATGTATAACCTACAGTGAGAAGTAATCACCCAGTGCTCAGGTCTGAGCACTCCTGCAGTGGCCACCCTGAGCTCCCTCAGGCTCAGGTACCCTGCCAGCCTGTGACTCTTTCACCAGCAGCCCTACAGACACTTCTGGTTCTCCCCTGCCCAAACCAGTGAAAAATGGGGGGCTTGCTCACATGAATCCAGGAAGATAGATGGAGATAGGATCCTCATGTGCAGGGAAGCAGCCAGCCAAGTTTTAAGACCAGTATCTTTGACAAAATCAGTAAAGTTCTGATAAACTGCATAGCTGTCTTGTAACAATGTTAATTTAAAAGTTTTGTCATTTTACACTAATTCATGTGCAAAATCTGATGACTAAATCCAAAAATAATATTCTTGAAATTCTGGAACACTCATCTTAGAAAGGCATTTCCTCTAGAGGCAGCAGAAACAGCTAGTCTTGAATACACACATTACAGAAGTAAAAGTTCATTCAGTAATAATATTTTTAAAAATAATTTGGTTTCTGATTTTAAGACTAAATTCTATAATTTGAGTTTTATGAGTAAATTAAAGCAATAGAAACCTACACCACTTCAACAACAGCGCTGTTGGGATATTTCACAGTAAATCAAATAAAGATAATAATCTGTACATCAACCCATCCTCTTCCTTAAAAACCATTAACCAACCAAAATTATTCCCAAGCCTTTACAACTGTCCAACCCACCCAAAGATCAAGACACCTTATGAATAAGATATTTCACGATACTGGCTTGCAATGCACTCAGGGACAGAACCACAACAGGACAAAACTTCTGTTGCACACTAAAAATAATATGCACCCAAGAAACCCCCAAACCCACCACCATCAACAAAAAATAAATGTGCAAAAATGTACATGAGCTTCAGTTTTTCCTTCTCTCCACTTTTTGACAATACCTGAAAGCTGCTCTTATGATTTTCAGCAGGAACAGACTTACTAAGTGTCAGCAGGTTTTGATGTTAGGAACCAACGAAAGGTTACAGCTTCAGAAACCAAACATGCTTTACTAGTTTAGAGTTGGGCTTTTTTACTTTTTTAAAAATTATTTTTACCTCAAGATCTGAAAGAACAGTAACTATTGCAAAGCATAGGCAATGATAGACTTTTCCTTTTATAGTGCTGTATTGAAGTAAGTGCGTATTTTTCAAGCAGTAGTTCCAACCTGTTCTGTAATTTCTGCCTGGTGAGTCAGCCCTCAGACACACACCCAAAGCAGCTTTGGAAGAAAAATTAGATCCAAGAGACCCACATAAAATGGCTAAACTTTTAATTTTAAAAGGAAGGGCACAAGAGGATTTTCTAGGTTGGAAATTAGACACCCTCACAGAATGGTACCTTATAACTGATGCAATTAATTCCACTGCCCTTATACAGACCATCCTGCTCCTGGAAGAGATTTCTCTGACAAATCAACTTACCATCTTCATCCACGGTGAGGTCCACAACTTCGGCTGCGTTCTGCCTCAGGGGCTGGATGACTGTGGAGATCCTGCTGCGGGTTCGCTGCTCCGGAGGCCGGGCAGCGTGGGAACCGGAGCTTTGTCCCCAGTGGGATCTTGAGTGTCCGAGCGCAGAACGAGACCTTAACAGAGGGTACTGACACCTTAGGTACTGACCTACATTTTGCCATTATTCATTTCTTCTCCTCATATTTGAGAAGCTGTTTGAAGTTGGGGTTTTTTATTATTAAAAAAGCACTTTGTTATGTTAAGATACGCCATGACTCCACATTCCCTAAATGTACTTACAAACACTACTGCAGCCTTTACCAGAACATAACAGCAAATACTCAACATGTAGAGTTTAAAGGTTATATACAGGTAACTTAAAAAAAAAAATTCACTGTGAAACCCTGCAACCATGGCCAGGCAGCAATTATAGCTGAAGTTGTTTTAGCTTTGTAAATAGTAAATGAAGAGTCTTCAAATTCTATATTATTCCTATGCAGTCTGAAACAGTGTATCTATAAAAGATGACAGAACCATAACGACAATAAGAATTCGTGAATATTAAGTACTTTTGCATCTTAACTTGTGACAGAGTGTTTTTAGAGGATAATTTCTATATTTCAAACTTCCAAAATGTCTTTGAAGTGCAAAATCTCTGGACTTTTCCCTCTAACATTATTTTGCTCCTCCTCGGAGAACAAATATATCTTTGTGTGATACTTAAACTAAAATGAAATGTAGCTTGAGGAGAGGAAATCCTAAGCCTGTAACAACACCCAAGGAAAGGGATGGTTTTATCTCTATATTATAACACTTAGCACCCATTCTGTTCAATTTAGCCATACAAAACCAAACACTCAAGACAATGATCTTTGGAGTTTGCATCCTCTTTGGAGAATACAGTTTTTCATTACGAGAACAGTATTTTTACAGTATTGTATTTATCATTTCACTCTCAAAAAACTTTGACTCTCCAGTATTTACATAAATCAAGTGGCTCTTATTTTCCAATTTGGAAAAACAATGTACTCAGACTTCAGAAATTCAGAGGAGGAAAATATGAAGAAAAGGTAATGACTTCACCAAAAACAAACAAAACCCATTGCAGAAATCACCATGGAGTTACTGCTGTTTTGGCTGTAGCACTGTAGAAGGTGAGAGAAGAAAGAACTAATTTTTTCAAGCCTTAAGACTACTACAGAAGACATAGCTTATTGATGCTAGGAAGATACAAAGCTGTTTCTTTTTTTAAAACATCTTATCTGTCAGGTTTGATTCTGAATTTTTCTTCAAGGAATTCCACCTTAACAGATTCTGTAAAATCTGAAAATATGGTGTGAAAGAACAGGAAAGCATATACAGCAGCAGCAGCTTCCACAAAGTAGGATGCTTTCCTGAGAAATGCTCAGCTAATTCCTAGATAGTCAACTCAGCCTACACTTGCTCTTGGTAGGATCTCACTGTACAGCTTTGCTTCCCCAAAATTCTGCCCATCAGTCACACTAACTACAGCCACCTCAACAACTCCAGATTAGCTGCATTGTCAAGCTTTGTCAAAGCTGTGCTTTGAGGTCTTATGGGCTTTTAAGGATACAAAGCATTGCTCCAAACCGGGAGACAAGCAAAACTATTGATACAAAGAGATGCAAATCTCACCGGTAGTTTTCACCAACTGTGACAATCTCCACTTCACTATCGGTTGAGGTAACATTTATTTCTTCGTTAGCAGTGACCTGGGGAGTGGAGGATGCTTCAATCACCACAACATCTTCATCAATACTTCCTGATGAGGAAAAAGAAGAAAGTTTGTATACTTCAATTTATCTCAGGAACTGGCATTATAAGAGGCTATTTTTCATAGATTTAAAATACACGTAGGTAGAGAATTCCACAGTGTATGACAAAACTTTAGGTGTAACTGTCAAATACATGACCTAATTATTAAAGGGAGGAATTCTGCTGTAAATACTGAAGCAAAGAAAAGGAAGGAGACAGAAGACTGGGTGTGGGGTAGGTATGCAAGCTTGCATTGTATTGAAATGAAAGCAATTACAGTGAATTTTATCTGTAACACCAACAAAATTCAGTCATTTAATATAAAAACAGAACTTTCAACAACTTTCAAGCTAGCAAAGCACTAGTACTTTGCTATTACTAATAGCTTTTTCTTAATGTTTTTATAGGTATCGAAGTCTCAAGGCTAAAGAGTGACAACAGATGAAAAATGATGCTCAAACTAGTGTATTTATTCCTACAACAAAATTAATCCACTGGTGTTTATAAATGTCTGTATTTATACTTTTTATGGCATACATAATCATATACTAGAGAGAGTAAGATAAAATGAATCTAACAGTGGTAAAAATCAACCACCAAAACCCCACAAAAGAGGTAAGTTTTCACAGGGAAGGAACAACTTCCACTTCAGGAAGAATGGTTACAGTTCCAGCCTGACATGCAGACACATGAAACACTTCTCTACGGCTGCAACACTGGCAGTGACAAGTCTGAGCTATCTAGGATACTTAAACTGAGCTATGAATTACTCACTGAGCACAGAACAACTTCCTAAATAAATGAGTTATACAGCTTCAAATTCACAAACTACCATTTTGTTTTTTGCAAATTGCTTCAAGGAAGTGCTTGAAGAGTTTGGTCTCATTCAAGTCAATACTTCCATCTTGTATGGACTGACTGTTCACAGCTGCTTTACCCAGTGACATGGAGGGGCAGATTATACATTTTTATTTTTATCCAGTCTTATGCTTTGGAAAAAACCCAAACTGCATTACTTATTTTCCAATGGCCCTTGTTTCTGATCAAACTTATCCCAGAAGGACTGGTGGGTGAAGATGCAAAGAGCAATGCTTCCAAATACTGGTACTCACCAAACTCCTGCAATGGGAAGCAGTGTGTAACAAAATTAATTCTCAGAACTTGCATGAAAATTTTGGGGAAAACTGAAAATACTGCAATTTCTAAAAAACAAAATCACATTCCAAAATTGAAAATATTGAAAGGCAAATTACTCAAAGTGAAAGGCTGCAGCTAAAGTCATCATCACATTCAGAAGAGTGTAAACATCCTACTTATCATGGGCAAATAAGCAACAGCTTCTTTAAACAAAACTATCTTAGCTGCTCCTCAGACAAAACCAGCTGGCCAAGCAGCTGGGGAAAGGTCAGTGAGAAAAACCCACAGCTCTTCCTTCTCTCTTCCAAACATGCACTCTGTGACTTACAGTAAGTTTGTGGATTCTGAGGAGTGCTCACATGTCCTCAGGTTCACTATTTATTGAAATGTATGACGGTGGAAAGATTTAAACTTAAATATGATTTTGTAACTTCAGAAAACAAATAGGTTCTCCTTAAGGACAAAATTATATGCCACGTGGATCTATACTGAAATTCACCCAGTGTGCATCTCACCTCAGGAAAGCGAAAGGGAATTCTTAACTGAATATCTACACAATTCAGATACTCACCTTTGTCAATGTTTGAAAGCTAATTTTACTCACTCCTCCTTTATTTAAGCAAATCTTTAGTTGAGATGTGGTTTTACCAACTACATAAATCAGACTGTAGAAAACATCAGGACTGTTACTGAATTAACAAGTCGTATGACTTCCAAAACAACAAAGAAAATCTTTACGAAAACAGTCAAAGTTGCTCCAAGTAAGATACAGCATAGACATAGTTCAGCCGTATGCAATTTCCTACTGTTTGTGCTTCTAATAACACCCTCCCAGGTCAAAAGCAGAAATTGATGGAGTTTTCATCCCATTAAGTACTTTCCTATACAAGGAACCACCACTTTCTTCAAAATTAAGCAGAAAAACAACTCCTCTAAACTATGGAAGTATTTGTTCAATTGTTTTATACAGTCCACCATGACAAGATATAATTCACTTTTTTGCTTTTAGCATGTACCAGTCACTGACCAGTCATCTTCTGTCTGTAAAGAACTTCAAGCAAAACTTAAGCATGAATATCTTACTCAGCAATGTATCATCTAAATGATTGAACGTGTAAGAGACCAGCTAAATCTCTGTAATGACAGTATTAACTACACTAATCCTACAGTCCTTGAAGGTTACCTCCCTTCAAGGAGAGTCACTGGACTGTTGACAGCAAAACAGGCAGATATAAGAGATGTATTATTCTGAAAGGAATACAAAATACATATAGCTATAAAAGAAACAGAAGATCATCCTCCTGCAGGCATACATTATTGCTCTCTGTCATCTTCTGAATCATAGAGTACAGCAAGCAAATTATATTCTAGTTATTTGTGAGTAAATTAGCCTTTAGGCCAGCACTGAAAGACTCAAGTCCACATTTTAAGTGAGCCAGTTAAAAACAAAACTTCTCCAAACTTCTCCTGAAAATTACAGCAAGGATTTTATTAGTTTCCACAGAATTTGGGGTGTTTTTTCCCCTACTCACATCCACATATAGTATTTTATAGTGCATGCAAGACACCAAATTTCAGTTTGCAAGTTTTGCATTTCCCAACAATTCAGACCTTTCAATAGCCATTAGTAATTAAGTATTCTATGTGACTATTAATCAGAAATAATCAGTAACTGCTTTATAGAAGTTTTTCCTCCTCTTTTAAAAGCCTGTTTTATGATGGAAACCTAGTGCTCAGCTGGCCTAGGGGAAGGGATAAGCTACACATGCTTGAATCCAAATCTGAATGTGTGTAAAACTATAATCCTACTTTAAAAATAAAAACACTCTCCTCCAGGCCTTACATCACAAAGACAGTAAATCTGTCATATTAAAGTACTTTATTAAGCAGAATATAACTTTTACAATAAAATATAATACTGGATGCTGTAGTCCAATACTTAAATCAGTAAAGGAGTATATTTTTCCCTAGAAAGTTGTAAGATTACTTCACAACAGCAATTGCTGTGTACCACTGATAGACCAACTTGCTAGAAAGCAAGCTTTAGAATCAAACACTTTCATAATCCGTAAGTTGTAAGAAAGAGGCTAAGCTTTGCACAGTACAACATGTATAATACATATAAGTATACTACTGTTTAACTCTGAAATATCATGGCATAACTCCGAGATTAATCAATCACCATCAACACAAGGACCCCACCAAGGATGTAAATAACACTAGTGTAGTATCCAATTTTATGTTTGGCTGACTGTTGTCATTCCTGGAGGGCATTTTCACATCTGTTTTGCAATTAACATGGAGTTGAACCAATTTAAATATTACATGTAACACAATGAAAGTGTTTTAAAATATACAATTTCAAATGAGGCAGTCTGATCAAGTCGTAAGTGAAACCAGAAGAGATTTAAAATCAGCAGTCAAGTTTCAGTGACAGATTACTTATTTTGAGTTTCAAGCTTTTATTGGACCAGAGCAAGAGCCCACTTGGGCACATGTTCTCTTTGCCAGCTGCAGCAGGCAAAACTATGCAGTCAGAGCAGAAAATTCAGGCTACGAATTTTAACTAAAAGCTCTCACACCACCGAGCATCCACAACAATATCACAGATGTCAGAGCACGCTTTCCTGTCCAGTCATTGCTCATGTACAGCTGTCAGCAAGTGTGATGAATCCCTTTTTGAACATGATGCTATGTGTCTCTACAGCCCCTTATGCTCGTGAATTAAAGAAATTACCTGGATAGTAATTCAGCTTGAAATAGATAATAATATTCTACTAGTGTTAGTGAGTATTCTCTTCTTTACCTCTCAAAGGTCTTGATCTGTGGGTATGTATGAGTGGCAGGTCACAGGTGTGACTGTGTATGTAGGTATGACTGGTACCCCTGCTCTGAGCCTGTTAGCCGTACACCCCTGTAGGAGTAGCCATCCTGTCACTGAGCTGGTCATGTATTTGTGCACTTTCGCCTTGTTCTCAGGCTCTGAAGGTCCTGAGAACCGAGTAGACAAATTAAACAGATTTATTTTTCCCCTCCCTATATGCCTCAAGACTCCTGGGCACCGGGACAATCACTCCCTTCCTCGGTGGCCTTGAAGGTCCCAGGCATGCGGCCAAGCAGGTGCTGTTGATGATCCCACCACAGCACAGGGGAGCCGGAGAGCACCCAGAGCACTGTCCGGAAAATCCAGCAGCTACAAGCCCTACGTGGGAACCTGGACCAGAACTGTGGCCCCCACCCCTCACTGATGGCAAGGGACTCCATCATCATCTGCTTCCTCTGAGGACTGAGTGAGTGACTCATGTTCTTCTATACGGTTTTTGAGTCTAGATTATGGTTGTTATATTGATAAAGCAAACCACATTAAGATTTGACCTGATCTGCAGGGGATCCAGATGATTAGAAATTTTAACTTAAGTGGTAGTATAAATTTTGTATTATGATACTTATAGAATGTACTACATTGATTATGTTTGTACAAATCCTATGCCATTCTACTCATAAAATTATAATATCCTGCTAAGAAAAGAAAGACTTAATTGTAACTACAATTTAGTGCTGTCAACATTCTGGCATGGATTCCTAAAGAACCTGCCTGTTCCCTTGGTGTTGGGAGATGACAATTTTTTTGTACCTGAGACTTACTTGGAATATACTTTCCAATAGCTGTGCATGATGGGAGAAATTTTCCAAAGCACACAAACTGCTTAGGAGTCTGCACCCTGGTGGAAAAGACAGTCAACAACCAGAATTTCGGAGATTTTGTCTAACTATGAGCCATGCTAATTCAAACTTCTACTAACCATTCTTAACCTTGCACTAAAATCAGTTCTAGGGACACTGCAAGCCAATTCTCCAAGTAGCATCTTTTCAGCATAGAAAGCTGCAGCAGCAACAGGGAAGTGACTTCCATGCTAACTTTTATTACTGTGGCTATTTAAAGCTCTGATTCACAGCAGATGGATATAGCAACACTGATTAATGTCCACTGCTCACAGAGCCAGGTGCTTCTTTCTCACCACTTCTCAGTTCTTCTCCAGCAAGCAGCATGGTAAACAGGATACTTACACACTTCCTTATCCACTAATGCTATTGAGATAAAAGCTTGGAATTATGAGCTGCATCAGGTACTGTGAGAGAAGGACTGCATGCTGTAGTTTGTAGAGGAATTACATAACTGAAAAATAATCAACTCTAACAGCAGGCAGCTCATTTCCACTTAATACCTGTTTATCTTAAACCTGTTAAAATAATCTGAACATGAGGTGGTGTATGCTTAACAATTTCACCAGCCTCTGGCTTGTAAAATATTGCATGTCTATATTCAACATTTTTTGGGAGACAGACAACAAATGTTAGAGGATCAAGAGGACAGTAGTGAATAAATGCTGTCTTATCATTCTAGGCAGCTGTAAACAAAACTTGGAGCAGTTTCTCATCAGCATTACATTCTAGGGAAAGACAAAAACCTGTCTAGCACTTATTCAAAAAGATAAAATAACATGCCAGACGGACCCTGAAGGAATTTTAAGTGCTATTAGGTGAACAATTTGAACAATTTATGACAAAGTAAAACTGTATCCAACTTTTTCTTCCAACAAGGCTTTCCCACTGATCAGAGTTCTGCTTTATTGCCAAATCAGAGTAAGCTAAAACCTTGTTCCAATTCTAGCTGTTGTTAAACTTCCCTCCAGACTGCCCCCAAATGGCAGCCCCAACCTTTTAGATTCAAGATCAAAACCGAATACCTGCAGAAGCAGAAAATTTGTATTACAACATTCAAGATCCAACTATAGTAAAAGTTTAATTTTGCCACCTTTCATCAGCAATGTCAGAAGAGGATTATTTCTGTAGGTGTGTATACAGGGTTAGAGAAAAGCTTCTGCACTACCTAAACAAAACACAGAATCAAAATTCATGTTTCACAGCAAAAATGCTGCTGCTTCCTGTCATTTTAACTGTAAGCCCAGCACTGCAATTGAAACTAACTGATCAACACTGCAAGTAGAATACACACCCCTGACAGCACCTGCACCTTCAACTACACACAGGTGTCCTCATGCCCCCTCTCCTGTCTCCTGAATGAGCTGCAGCTGGCCATTCCAGATTTAATGAGGACAACTGCCTCTTATGGCAAATAGTAAAACAGTATCATCTATTCCCAGGTGTCAGACCTACTTGTTCAGCACTCTCACACAACCGAAGTACAAAGTTTCATGCAAGAAGAGCTAAAGCCCTAAGAGAAAAGGGGAAAAACCCCCATATAGTGCTATTTGGGGTTTTCTGGTAAAGGTTTTGTTAAACCAACACCTCCCCCCAGTCTCCATTCATATGATTTCTCCATAATTAGCCAAGTTAGTTTTATTAACTACAAGAACTTACTAAACACTTACTTGGTTAAAAAGATTTGTTACTTTAATTTCTTGCAATGATCAGAAAGAAATGTTTTCCAGAAAAGCCCACACTAATTAAATTTGCTAGTTCTTTAAATGCACTGTATCTTTAGATAAACATCAACATTCAAAGCAAAGAAATATTTTCTGATATATCCTTAATAGAAATTGCTATTCAGGAGACTACAAGACTAATCACACCACTTTGATGCCTGCTTATTAAAAATTCAGTTATTACCACATCTTTTTTTAGCTGTATTTTCTTTTCCGATTATTATTATTCTCCTCCTTTTCTAAGTTTGTTCTCTTGTACTTTTACATATATGCCACAGGCTTTATATTCTTAGGAGAAGTTCTTTGTCCTTCAGCAGACGCATGTGCCAATGTAGAGCAAAGAAATCTTCCCTAACATTAACAAGCTCGTGTATCATTACTACCAATACAAGCCTTTCCTCATATAGAAACACCATCATGCTTGCTCACTATACAGAGAAGTTGCATAGCTGGCCTCATTTCTGTCCTAATTAACTCAATAACTAGAAATGCCTTATATAACAGCAGAAAGCTACAGAAAATGTTAATCACAATTTTATCTTGCTAAAAATAGGACACTTTCACACAGGATGTCTGCTCAACTTCCCATTATATCTGCAATATAAACAAAATGCTCAAAAAACTTTCCATCAATACATATTTCCACTGGAAAAAACCCTACAGTATTCACACACTGTAAGCCAGAACTGCTTTTCAGCTCGCTGCATTAGTTCTGAAATACAGTCACCACAGGACACATTCTTTAAAGCGACATTCTTTCAGTTACAGCTCATGTCAGTATTTTAATCTAAAACTAACTGGTGCAGAACTAATCAATTTTTCATTCATGACATGAAAATAAACACGATTTCATAAATTAAGTGTGCTAAGTAGTATAAAAATTAAGCCATTGGACTTTTCCACATCTGTGTGGAAGGAGAGTTGTTAATGGTCCTACGTCATTTTATTATTACATGAAACTCCATCCTCTCTGAGAATATTAACTTGGAAACAGAGGAGTTAACACAGTAGTTTCCTAAATTGTTTTTTGAATATAAATGTATGCATATCCCCACACATTTATTATTTACAAATAATATTCTTCAATATGCTTAAAAATGCATGTCAAGAGTTACTTTGAAAGTGATATTAATTTCTATTCCCACAAATATGCATCAAGACAATTAAGGCTGTGCAATAATTCTTCTGTTTCCAGAGTTATATATGCAGTCTTAGCACTGCATAAGTAAGAATTTTGCACTACAGATTTTATTTTTTTGTATTTAAACAGCACACAAATTATTTCCTGCTACAATGAGTAACAAGCAATAATCAAGACTTTAGTTCTCTGGTTCTGTTCAAGCATAAATCCTGCCCTAATATGAACATTGACACTTTTTTTTTTAACCTGTCCTTGTATTTTCAGTCACATTTTCTCAGAGGAATGATCAGCACAGTCTGAGATATGGTTTCACTTATTAAAATATATTTGTCACTAGATAAAACACATGGTTGCACAGATTAACACCATGCTGTGTTCCATCTACTTCCCCACGCTCTCAAAAAAGCTAAACTAATAAATAGAATGCACAACTACTTTCACTTTGCAAATTTAAGATGAAAGGAAGTCCAAGAAAATCTGTCAATGAACAAAAAACCACAACAGACAAACCAGGAAAACACACCCCAAACAAAACAAACAAAATAAAAATACCCCCCAAAAAGTCCTCCTCCAAACACTCAAGCATTCAAATACTGTGTAAAGACATACTGGAGAAATAACTGTGTAAACCAACTGCATTGCATTGAGTTTATCTAGGTAAACATTTGGTATATATACACAATACTTTTCCTTTATTATTTCCATACTAAAGCTACTTTCAACTGACTCATCTTTCAGGCTCTTATAATAATGAACATCTTTTTCTTCATATTTTCCTAAATTGTCAAATGCAGTTAAGTATTAACATATATTTCTACATTCTGAAAACAGAATTATTACCACAATCAGTTCAAAGCTGTAGCAGCTAAAATTTTTAATACAATTCAACAACTAAAAAAAAAACCCAAACCACGGATCAACTCAACAGCATGTGACTAATCAGATTGAGCAACCTTCTACTACATTGTTTAGAAAGCATTAACTTTTACATTCAAGATTTTAGATGTTGCAATTCTACTGTAAGCTCTGATATACTTTTCCCATCAAGAATTAATGTTGTAATGTTCACATTACTTGCAGTTAGTCTATTTGTAGTATTAACTTCTACAAAAACAAAAACTGCTCCAAAGAACTTGTAAAAAAGCCTACTGTACATGATGAAAGATAATTAATATAAAATATCTCAGAAATTCAGTTTTACCTGAAGGAACAGCTGTGCTGTTCTGGTGGTTTTCACCAGGCGACACAAATAAGTCTTCCTCCCCTTCAGTAGATGAACTGGAAGAAGACTCGCTACTGAGATCATTCTCACTGGAGCTGCTAGAACTGGGGAGTAAAGCGTACTTTCTTCGAGCTAACACTTCCCGCTTTTTCCTCTGCATTAAAATTCGTTCTTTTTGGTTCTGTGTCCGCTGTGATGAACTTGTTTTCACAACTCTCTTCCTATATGGAAGTCTTCTTAAAGAACTGCTGTGAAAACAGGGCCTTTTCATCAATAACCCGGGTACAGAGTCTGCCTCAGTCCGAGGCCACTTCTGTGACCTTGCGCTGTGAGTTCTACTTGGAGCATTCAACACTGCCTGAGGGTGTCGCACAGGAGCATCTTTTTCTTCATCAGATGTTACTGTGTCAGAGTCTCCAAAATGCAAGCTAGATGAAGGTGAAGAGATGCAGTCACTAAAAGAAGAATCATTGTCTTCACTCTGTGTTTCTAGATGCTGTCTCAATCCTAAGATTCCTTTATTTTCTTTATCAGGACAGTTTTGTGTATATGAAGGACCAGCCTGCTGGCTCTTGCGTTTTTTTCGCACCACAATACTTTTTTCTTGGTCTGTATGGTTGCCATTCATGTCCTTTTGCTTTTGAGAATCACCACATAAGTGAGAGAACTCATTCCCTACTTTACTGGCAATCATCTCAACTTCTGCAGTGAAGCTTTTGGCCGCCCCAATAGGCTCAGGGTTCAAGAGGATCCCCTTCAGACTCTCCTGTCTCTTTGGTGCATCAGAAGGAACTTCACTCTTCATATCCGCTTTTAGAGTATAAACTATATTACATTCAGGAGTCCATTTAGACATGGAAAGATTTAAGAAAGGCCTAGAAAATAAAAGAGATAAGCATCAAGAAAAGAAGCATTAGATTTTTCAAAAGCAAAGCTGAAGTAAGAGAAAACCCAGTTACTGCTAGGACTAACCCCCCAGTGGGAATAGCAAAACAGTAGTAACTGAAATACAACTGTTTCAAAAGATTAAGAATACTGCTTGACAATTAATTGTAGTAATTGCAGTAATTTTTCTTTAAGACAACTCTTATATAAAACTTGCGTTGAAAGGAAGTTCTTACAGTCAGTGAAAACATTATCACTTTAACAGAGCAAATAATGATGTGTATCACCTGCAAAACATATGATGTCTGCTTTACTGATGCTTAAGCATGACGGTTGCAGGCTACTGCTTACAGAAATTACCTGAGTTTTGGCTAAACAACTCCAACAGCTATCAAAAAACCTGCATGCTTAAATAAGGCCTACATCTTCCCCTGGAGCAGTACATATGGACAGAAAATACTTCAACACAATACATGGTGTTGTATGGTGACAACAGCTATAAATGTCAGTTACTTAGAATTCATAGTTCTTTTCTGACGTGAAAAGAGATGAAACGGGAGAGATTTTGAGTAATAGAAATCCATTTATTTCCTCGAGTCTCTTAAGAAAAACCCACTACACATTAGCAGTATAGTGTACAAAGCTATTTTCAGTCTATGTACTGTTGACTCTTACTCTGTGACAGAAACTGAGCATATCATACGTTCCCTTAGCTCCCCTCCCTGCCAAAATATAAAGCTGCCAATGTACAACAATGCAACAGTGGCCTCAAAGACTATTTCAAATAAATACTTTTGTACTGAGACACAGACAACAGCAGCCTCAGTCACAGATCCATGTTCAACCTACTTCATCTGGCCTCTCTGTCTTCTGTTTAAATTCCCCAAATGAAATGATGAAAGAATTTGGTTCCCACTGTCATAACCACTGAAACACTCTCTACTGTAACTAGTATCAGGTTTTTATGCCTCAGCTGTATAAGACTATAGTAGATACTTGACAGCTGTACCACTTAAGCAGTTAAGTGTCCCCTTTTTTATCCTCCCTCACCACTTGCTTGAAGAAACCTCTTACGTTCTTCTAGAAGAAATGTTTATTCACTGAACCAGAATATAGAGCTTACCAATCTGAAAAATAGGTTTTCCAACAAGATCAGACACTAATTCAATTCATCACATAAGCACACAAACAGCTACAGCCAGCTTACAGCAAGTTGTGCTGAACTACTCAAAGGCTGCTTAAGAAAACATGTGCAACAATACTTTAAGTGGAAATAACACTCCTTAAGCAGCACAGCTGGAATATGCATGAAGTCCCAGAAAACATCTGAGGTATGTAGCAGCAGCAAGAACAACACCCAGAGGCACCCTGACAGGCCTGAGAGGTGGGTCTGTGCAAACCTTACGAAGTTCAACAAGACCAAGTGCAAGGTCTTGCACCTGGGCCAGAGAAATCCCAAGCACAAATAAAGGCTGGGTGGAGAATGGAGCGAGAGCAGCTCTGGGGAGAAGGACTTCAGAGGTGTTCATGCATGAGAAGCTTAACATGAGCTGGCAACGTGTGTTTGCAACCTAGAAAGTCAACCATATCGTGGACTGCACCAAAAGAAGAGTGGCCAGCTGGTCAAGGGAGGGAATTCTCTCTCTACTCCACCTGGAATAGTGTCCAGCTCTTGGGCTTCCAGCAAAAGAAGGATGTGCAACTGCTGGAGAAAGACCACAGGAGGGCCATGAAAATGCTCTGAGGGGTGGTGGAGCATCTGTGCTATGAAGACAGGTTGAGAGAGCTAGAGGTGTTCAGCCTGGAGAAGAAAAGGCTCCAGGGAGACCTTAAAGCACCTTCCAGTATCTAAAGGGGCTCCAAGAGAGCTGGAGAGGGACTTTTGACACAGACAGGTAACAACAAGACAAGGGGGAATGGCTTCAAACCAAAAGAGGGCAAGTTTAGATTAGATATGAGGAAGAAATTCTTTCCTGTGATAGTGGTGAGGCCCTGGAACAGAAAACCCCAGAAAAGCTGTAGATGTCCCATCCCTGAAAGCGTTCAAGGAAAACGTGGATGGGGCTTTAAGCAACCTGGTCTAG
The DNA here is from genome assembly GCA_013400975.1 of Atrichornis clamosus. Lineage (NCBI taxonomy): Eukaryota > Metazoa > Chordata > Aves > Passeriformes > Menuridae > Atrichornis > Atrichornis clamosus. Next base: position 122,702 of record WBMZ01001165.1, read on the forward strand.
TGGAAGGTGTCCTTGTCCATGGCAGGGAAGTTGGAAGTAGATGACTCTTAAGGTTCCTTCCAATCCACACCATTCTATGATGATTCTTTGATCTACGGCAGGTTAAATAGCCCTACCTACTCAGGCCCATGATCTTCTGCCTGATACTCCAAATTCTTCAAAACGCTAATGCATTCTTACATACAGTGCTAATATTTACTGCTCTCATTTATTCTGTCATAGAACAAATCAATACAAGATTGAGGCTACAGAACAGATTTAAATCAAAATTTTTTTAGACTGTCTTCAAACTGATGCTTTCAGGAGCAGCTGTGAGCTAGCTGTTCCTAACAGACCCTAGAGAATTAGTTATTTCAGTTTCCAATGGGTATAAACTGATGCATCATCCCTGGCAGCCTGTGTTCCCTTCATAGCCATAAGCAACTAACAACTACCACTTCATGTGATATAAGATGGAATAAAGTTTTGCAAAAGGCTTATATGCTGCAAAACTAACAACTAACGAAGCCATAAGTTCACTGGATCTTTCTGGAGATCAAGAACATTTTGGATCCTAGAACTCCAGCTGAAAAGACCCATTTGAATGTTCTCACTTGAAATCCTACAAATAGTTTTAACAAATACTGTTAAATATGAGGCCTATATCCTGTGATAAGTAAGAAAGTGTTACCGTTCTCTATTGGAATTACAGCTGATAGGCATGTCTTACATCAAAGTCAAAAGCTAACTGCATGTAAGCTGGACTAAACCTCCTCTTGTCAGTATAGGCAATAGGTTCTTACTCTAACTTCATCAAAGCACAACTCTTTTTTTGTAACAGTAAGTTTGAGTGGAATTCACTATATAAGGCTACCCTTTTCTTTAGGACTGAAAAAAATGAAGTTGCAAAATTGGAAAAAAACCTTAGAATAAACATTAAGAGTGTAAAAAGTTTACATAGAAAACGAAGACTATTAAAGCTGTGAAATTCTGCTCCTGACAGCTCCAGCTCTCACACACTTCTCCCTGAGCTTGTCCATACCCTCACATACATGCACTATCTTTCTTTGAAAAAATTAAGACCAAGACTTCTGAATTTCTAATAAGGACAGGAATACAGCATTCAAACCTTTTACAAGCACACAGAGAACAAGCAGTACATAGTCCTTTTTCTCACTCTCCCAGGGTCACCTTTAAGGCAGTATTTTACCTCTGTTATTTATGCACCACAGTTTTACAGAAATCTAACACTTAGTCTAGTCAATCTTCACCCCAGTCTAAAAGCAAGCCAGACCTTCCCATGATAACCCTGTATGTCATCACAAGTATTTTAAGAAAATCCACAAAATATTTCAATTTGGGGGGGGGGTGGTGGGAAATTAATTTAGTCAAAAAGCTTATTGTCTTTGAACACAGTCCTAACTTGCCAGCATATGCTATATATCCAGCCTATACACAACTGTTTCCTGTCCTTTTAACCTGAGAACTTTAGGATTGCATAGAATTGACCTCTTAATTTATCTGAAGAAACAAAAATCCAAACACTTCCTCATTATGTGAGCACAATCAGGGGCTGCTTTACGAACGATTCTGTTCTACTCATTGTAGTGCTACCCCCCCCCATTTTATTGTTAAACTAAGGTGGAGAAATCTCCATTAGTATGAAAATTCTGCCTTCTGAATGTGATTATCTATGCATAATCTCTGTTTACTTTAGTACAGAGGCCACTGTGCTGAAATACAGATATAGTTATTTAATTTACAGCAAAAATTAGAGCAGTGACATTTACACTTTGAGAAACCTCAAACTACTGTAAGATGACAAAAACCTGAAATTACCACACAGTGAAAACCAGTGCATCTGGAGCCCTATTTACTGGCTTAGTTTAATTCCAACAGGCAGCCAGTTAACATAGATTCAAGCGTTTTGGGTATTTTCACTCTTACAACCATGGCAAAGTCTGCTGTAATTCAACTAAGTAATCAAGAATTCTTCATTTCTGCTAACCAATACAGAACCTGAAGGACTGCTTACAGGAGAGCTGCTGATTTCCAACTACAAAATTACACAATGGCTTAAACAGGAGTGTTTTTGAAGTGAATGACAGCAATCAACAATGACAAATAATCAATTTCTTCACTATTTAGAAATGCTATTACAAACTTTGAAACAAAAAATCTGACCAAAAAAATCAGAAAAGCTAGACTAGATTTCAATCCATTTTAAGTATTTTCAGTGGTTAGACATAAGAAATGCTGATAGTACATTCTTTTACACAGAAGACAAAGTTTAAGATGTTTAACAAAAACGTTATGCAAATAATTAAGTCATTAGAATGAGATCATCTGCTATTAAATGTTTAGAAGATCCTACAAGATCTGCCTCTAATTAAAAGTAGTCCTCAGAACTTTTTCAAAAAGCAGCAGGATGAAGTAAGCTCAATCAGCATTAGTGCTCCTCCTTCCTAATCAAAACATTTGCCTATTGACTAAGTAAATCGAAACTTTGAGAGGAAAAATGGGGAAGTACCTTCTTTAAGTCATTACAACTCAATGAAGAACTGTTAAGACAGCTACCTGAAAACTACAGTTAGTTATTTTAAGTTGCCCCCTGAAGTGTATGACTATTTAGAACGATGAAGTGCACGTGAGTTCTGTCCATTCTTCTCACAAATTGAAACCACTGATATTAATCATTCCCAGATATACAGCAGTGCAAAAAAATTCATGCAAACTGGAAAGTCCCTGGAAATTGCTAAGTCAGAAGATAAGCTTAAAGAGACCTTTACCGCAAGCAAGTTTATGATCACATATCAAGGCAAAATACATTTGAGTTATAAGACGGAGAAAAGGATTTTCTCATTAATAATTAATTTCTTTATAAGCAATCAAGAAGTATGTAGCATTAAAGCACTATAAAACAGTAGAAAGTTCCATTATATAACTAAATTTTTGGTATAAACTTGGTTGATGAATACATGTGATCTAATATATCATTACCCTGAAAATGTACTTTCAGCTACATTTTGAAATATCGTCAACTCCCTTCACCACCAAGACAGAATCTCCTTGCATTTGCAGTTCCTTTATTCAGTCTTAATTCTTGTTTTCTTTGCATATTGTAACTGAATTCACAACTAACTTTTACAACTAATTCTCTTCCTTGATATGTGGCTTGTATCAGATTTTACTTTTAAGATCATTTTTACTCTGACAATTTAACAGTGGTACTGTTAAATTCATGAGAAAACCTTTCTTTCCTCTCATTAAAAAGATGTATTCTTACTCTTTCGGCAAGGCTTTTCCATTAGATATATCAAGAAACAGGAAAATGAAAAAGGTTGTAAAATTCATACAAGGCCTTCAGTGAAAGTGAGACAACCTAAGCATTACCACTTTCCAATCTCAAGGGCAGGGAGCCCAACCAGACCGATTCCTGGGTGGCCCTGATTCAGTGGAGGCTGACAGAAGACTTAGGAGCCATTTCAGAAGTTGCAGCCCCAACTCAATCCCATGGAGATCCAGTCTCAGTGCTATCATGCCCTGCTTCAACAAAATAAAGAACTCACTGAGCAGTTAACAAAAAAACCCTGAAACATTATCATAAAACCTCATTATCCTAAAAGAGGCAGTCATGCCTTATTCACTTCGTTTCTATCAAGCAGGGACAAGCTGTATGCCTGTACAATGCAAAGTAACAAGAGGAAAAACAACTAATAACTCAGTTCCACCATCAGGAAAACAAGTGCAATCAAATTTTGAAACTTTACTGCATTCTTCTTCACTTTTGGTTGTTCTTCATTTTTACCACTTCGTTAGAAAAACAGGGCTCTTTTAAAGCTCTATATTTTAGCACTATGTATTGGTCTTCCAATCTTTGACAGAAAATAAAGCAACTGGTAAGTTAAAGATCTATGCATTTTATAAAACATCAACAATCAGAAGGTAATCTGAAACTCCATAATGTTTCCTTTAATATTATGTATCTTTATAAACAGGTGAATATGAAATACCATTGCAAACCACTTACAATTTCCTTTCTGTGCTTTAATGCAGACGTGATGATTGCTCCAGTTTTTGAATGACAAAATTACTTGAGAATTCTCCAAGCAGAATACTTATCTTCTGCCCTACAGAAAGGCACAGTATTTCAGAATAACATGCATAGTATTAGTTACTAACTGCACGATAGTGTTCTGCAAACAGGTTCTTGTTTATGGACTCCCAAAGACAGTCCACCACGTCCACCCCAGGGAGAAGGGTTTGTCGGTGCTTTGCAGAGAGGTGCTACTGCTACATGAGCCCCAGTGATGCAGGGAGGCACTCCGTGTAGCCAATTCTAGGAACCATCAAGGGCTTGGAAAGTCTGCTCTTGAAGCGAAACAACATTACTTCAAGTACAGTACTACTCTTACTAACCTTTGCAGAGCCATCTCAAAGTCAGACCACAGTAACTGTACCATCAAATACTGTAATGAACACTATCCAACCTCTGGACCAGCAAAGTCTCCCTAATTTTATACCTGAAAAAAATTCCTCTGAGACCTTCAAGGTTTGCTTCCTGATGCGTAAGTCAATTCAGCTCATTATAGCAATTATCTTGCAACAGCAGTGACAGGCCACCTACAGGACAGCTACAGAATGCCTCTGTTGTGCCACGTTGCCATTCTCCTCTGAGACTTCACACCACTGTATTCCTAGGGACAGACTATTTCAAGTGTCTGTCTCACCTCTTCTAACAGAATTCAGCACACAACAGCTATAAACAGAAGAGCTCTTTCGCAGGACAGGCTCCAGTTGGAACTGACAAAATTCTTGGATGATGTGCAGCTGGAGGCCCCTCAGGTTCACGAGCTGGTGGTATAAGAGCAATTCTGCAGAGCCCTATGAGCACAGGTGAGCTGTCCTGCACAGAGCCCTATGTGCACAGGTGAGCAGTCCCACAGTACAAGTCACTCCAAGGCCATAAGGCACCCACTGAAATCCTAGCATCAATCAAGCATCAGCATGCACACACCCACCTGGACAAGGAATCTGTCTGGCTTTGCACAATGAATGCAAGCAGGTGGATTTGACAAACATGGTGCTCACAAGCACATTCTTCAGTCTAGACATTTCTTTGCTCTGTCCTAGGCTTAAACTCAGCTACATTAACACTACATAAATCATGGGTTTAAGACATAAGCATTATGATTTGGCAATCAGGAATGTTTTGGCTTCAGTGAACTCCAAGACAAACATAACAGCAACGAATTTGGGAATACAAAGTTGCAGCTTTATAAAAGAATGATAAAATACAATTTTTTATTGGAACTTAAGATCTTAACTAGGAATTTTACTTCCAGAAACACCTAGGGAAGTTCTAAGTTACACAGTCATCAAAAATTATTTTTAAAATTATTTCTTACTCCCCCTGGCATTTTGACCTTTGAGGTATGTGTAACTGTTCATGTAGTGTCATTTTGCAAATACTTCTTGATAAAGCTTTGGGGAGCAAAGTGAAACACGATCTTTGCCACAACTGCTAATAAGAACCTTTCAAGTGAGAATGGTAAAATTAACCATTAGGACAGTTTTACGCTGTTCTTCAAGAAACCTGTGAGAAGTTGGGGATTTTTTAGATATTAAACCGAGTTGATCTGCCAGTTTAACAGCAAAGGAAAGTGCAGCAGACTTTTCCACTCTTCACCCAGTAGAGCCAGAGGTAAACATTTTGACTAACAGCAGTCAACTATTAGGACTAAACTGTATAGGCAAAAACAAAATTACAGAAGCAAATAGCCTTTACTTGCCTCTTGCTAGTAAAGCCATGAACCAGCCTTCTCAGATTTCACTTCACTTAATAAGGAAGACATGATTTTAATTTACAGCAATTATTTTTCCAAATAGCCTAAACTATATAAAATAGCAAAATAATCTTGTTTTATCACCACATCTGTAGTGGTTTGGCTGTTTGCAGGTCAGTAAGGTTGAAAAGATATTTATAAATGTGCATACTGAGTAATGTTTTATAGGGTACATGTACAACATAAGGACAGGATAATTACTCTCAGATGTAGTCGCCTAAGTTTTGTCAGTGTAGCTGCTTCCAAAGTTCACAGTGCTCTTGTAAGAAACATAGAATGTATCCACAGCTGAAGTCTTTAACTAGTGAACTTCCTTCGAGCTGAAGTACAGATTAATGTTTTTCTTGGTGGGCTCACATCAAGCCTAGCAGAGAACCCTAATGGGGCAGAAGGGAAGAAAGAAAAGGTTTCTTTCACTAACCCAAACCTTTGCTGACAATTCATTTATAGGAGGTTGCACACAAGAAAAGCTCTTTATACAACATGATATGGCAAATCCATCCCCATTGTTTACATGTGAATTAAATCATCCTGTTCCCCATTCCATCATTACTTCCCCCTCAATTTTTTCCCCATTTATTCAACTGCTTGACATATAAGCTTCCATAATTCAACAGCTATGGAGGAGGGTACTATCACCTCTATCTTCTTAAAGGAATGTCCTCATCATTAGAGGAAATATAAACAACTGAAATTGAAAGACCGTAAACCTGGAAAAAAAAAGCAGCAACTGCTGTCAGCTAAAGGTTATTGCAACACAGCCACCTCCACTGAAAGTCAACTGCTATAACTGATCTGCTTATGGAGGTCAACAAAGTTATTAATTTAAAGATAAAGTGTAAGTCACAGACATGTTAAGATACACTCTTAGTACACTTTTACAAAAGCCATTGCTTCATAAAAGACACATTTCTGAAAGGTCCGATTGTTCCCATCCATATTTTGAAAGGACAAGCAAAATATGCATGAATACTATGTGCTGTTGTTCACCCCCAAGCTTCCCATATCAGACACAACCACAGCTGTAGCTGCCAGGACTTCAAGCTTGAACAAAACCCCCCAGATTTTTAAATATGCAAGACTTCAAGAGTTTTAAAAGAGAAAAGTTGGTGTCTTATTCACTACTATTTAATTAAAGTGAAACACGAAATGTACTTACAGCCTTTCCCATCTAATTAATTCCATAGGTGATTTTATACTGCAGATGAGTGCACAAGACAGGTGACCAAACGTTTACTCTATCAAATGAACCAAGATAACATCATTCCCCATCAATCCTTGTACATCAGCAAGAATCATCCTGTTTAACAGGGTTTTTTTGTGTTCCCTCCCTGTCCCAAGATAGTCCCTTTATCTAAAAAAAGTAAGTGCAAAACCACTCAAATTGCTGGGAAACTACTCTGATAGCAAGAACTACAGGTATGTGAACAAGAAGATGTAATTTTTGTTTTTAAGAGTGGCAAAGCATTCTAACTATTTAAATATTAGTTTTCCTAACAAAGGTTTCTACTAAGTATCCAGAATTAGCATATCTTTAGAATTTTCTATTGCTTACAACAAAGCCAATGTAAGGCCTTATTCTGTACCTGAAAACCGAGTTTTCCTCTAACAGTTTATAATACAGCTATTCTGCTATGACAAGTCCAGACCTCCAATGAGCAGTCAGTTCTTATCTTTGTGGTCAAATCTTTGTTTCTGAAGTAACTGCATTAGAATCAAATTATGTCAGGCTATTACAGCAAACTCTTACCTCCTGCAATATGTCCTCTTGTGGAGGAATACTCGGGTATCAGGAATTAAGGGTCTCGTTTCATCAGCTAAACTGACCAGGCCTTGCTTATGATTTAACAAAACCACCTGAAGTCATGGAAGAGCTCACTCAAACAATACGAAAATTCTATGAATGCATGCTCAGCCCTAACCACTGAAACACAGATACTTAAAAAAGTACAGACCCTTAACACCTCCCATTTCAATAGTTACAAGCCTACATACCTCTGAAGATCCTGGCCTACATTTCTGAATGAACGTTGCTTCCTTGTTTATCAGGCAAAAAACATTTGAAAATGATGGGTTTTTTTAAGAGAACATCAACTTCGCAAACAAAACAAATGACGTCATAACAAACCCTATTACGCACAGAAATAGAAACTCATTTCCGTAAGGGGAAAATTTGTGACAAATTTGTGACAAAACCCCAGAGAGTGCTGCGGCTGCCCGCAGTGAAGACACCGCTTTGTGCGTCAACGAGGCGCTGAATAAAAAAGGCAAAATACATTCTGCGTGAAGTTCCCACCCGCCGCACAGCCCCGCCAGTGACCGCTGGCGTCAGGGCGCAGGGCGGGGGGCGTGGGGCAGCCCCTGCCCGCCTCCCGGCCCCACCCGCGGGGTCCCAGCAGCCCCCATTACCTGAGACAGCGAGGCCGCGGGGGAAGGGGCGGGTGCCGCCGGCGCCCTGCGCAGGGCCGAGGGGGAGAAGCGGCCTCGGCGGGCGCCGCAGTGACGCCGCGGCACTGCCCGGCGCGGCTCGAGAGGCTGCAGCGTCCTCGCTGTCCCGGTGCGGCCACTGCCCCCGATCCGGTCCCGGTGCGGCCACTGCGCCAGGCGGGCCTCGCTCTGTTGTGGCGCAGCCCCCGCCGCTCCCTACCCAGCACAGCGCGACACTCAGCGCTGCTTTACAGCCGCCCGCAAAGCGCAGCCGCGCCAGCGCGCGCCCCGCCTCCCGCCGCGCCCCCTGGCGGGCGGCGGCAACGACACAGCGCGGGCTGCTGAGGGGACGGGATGGGCTCGGGGCGGGATCCGCGAGGAGACGCGGCACAGCCCCGGCTGCTCTCGCTGCTGCTGCATTTATGCTCTTGTGTGTAAATATCTAAAGGGGAAGCAGAGGATGAACCAGGCTCTGCTCGGTGGTGCCGAGCAATAGGACACGAGGCAACGGGCAGAAACTGATGCCCAGAAAGTTCCACGTGAACTGAGGAACAACTTCACTGTGCAGTGAGCGAGCACTGGACCAGGCTGCCCAGGTATTCGAGAACTGGACGCAATCCCGTGCCATGTGCTCTGGGATAACCCTGCTTGAGCAGAGAGGTGGGACCGGATGACCCTCTGTGGACTTTTCCAACCTGACCCATTCTGTGATCTCCCCTTCTGGGACCTGTCTAAAAGCGTTAGTTTTGTACCCAAAGCTGTCTCTTCCCTTCACGCCGCAGTGTCTCACGGCTGCCTGTCCGGGAGCCGGTGACAGGTGTGGCTGCGAGAAAATGCCAGTAAATCCCATCGCCCTATCCCAGCTCTTCAGAAATAGGAATTTGTCTTTACTACACAATGTAGTCACTGAATCGGGATGAGGTGAGCCTGCCCTCTCTACACTACGGATGCCCACACACACCAGAAAGGACCTCTCCCGTACAGTGGCCGTGTGTCACACTAACAGCACAGCAAGCACTACAACTTTGGAAAGGCTCTCATGTAACAGCAAGCCTGAGTGTTGGCTAACTGTGCAACTGCCGAAGGCCATGATATCCCTGCCAGAGATGACCTTTCACCAGTGTCAGTGTACACATTCAAAACAGTCCCTGATTAAAACACTGGATAGACAAGGGTCGTATACTCCCAGTGTCCCACAGCCACATAAACCCGAGGCTTTGGAGCAGAAAGGTTCTGGTCTACCAGTAGTTAAAGATCTTACTCAGAACACATGGCCACCACAGTCACCAGCATACAGGAGTTCCTACATGTTTCAGAGGAGCATGCATCATTACAAGAGAAATGGTCACTGGGAAAAAATGCATGTTGACACTATTAATTGCAAGAGTTTCTGAATGGAATTTCCTTAAAGCAAAAGTGGATGAAACAACATGGAAATTAGACTCTACTTCAATAAATGCCTACCTCAAAAGTAGATATACCTCTATTCGTAGCAAAGGAATGTCCAAAAGTGTAGAAAGGGCAAAAAGTGCTATACCACATAAATTATATGAAAATAAAGACTTTTTCAGCTTTATGTGTGAAGCAAGAACATGTGAAAAAGTGAGACCCATATACAGCAAAGGCAGAAAAAAGGACTACAGGTTATTTCATGTGGTTCCATGAGCAAAGCAATAATGCATTTCAGTTTGCAACAAAGGCAAAAACACAGGTTATCCAGCATTAACTTGCTACCTTTCTCTACATATTTCTTGTGGTGTTTGGTAGTTTTCTATTTTTAAGCCATATCACATCCAGCCAATTTCAGTAAACAATGACACTGGGCCACAGATGAAATAAATGAAACTGGAGAGAATGAGAAGATAGCAACAAACAGTGGGAAGAATGTCATATCATATTCAATGGAGGTCACTAGTGGCTTGATTATGTAAGCAATTTTAATCTTTTCCTTTAAGGACTGTATCCAAAGTTGAAATACTTTACTAAATATCAGCAGAGAAAAAAATAATCAAGACAATATAGGGGTAGAATTGAATGACCCAGAGGACTACTAGAAGCAAAGTGAAAAAACATAAAGAATGTGCACTTGAATGTTAATGACCAAAGGTTTTGGGTATTTGTCAGGTAAAAGGCAGTTGGATGAGAACTTCAATTACCTATGTAATTAAGTAGATGACCAACAACATGATGTAGATGTGAAAAAGCAAACATGTCTGTGCAATATTTTAGTCTAAATAATTTTCACAGAGAGAGAGGTTTCAATGCTATTGTAAAAATTACTCAGATGTAGTCTTACAACTACTTTATGCAGCTTTTTAAAAAATATGTATCCAGGGAAGATGAACTCTAATCTTACTGAGACACTCAAGAAAACAGCATAGATCATATGAGAGAAAGCTAATAAAGTTCGGCTGGATTACTTTAGGAAATGAGACAGAGGACCATTCTGAATAAGCTGATCCGAGACTAATACCAAGAAAAAACCAACTAGTTATGTATTTACCTATTTACGTAATAATTGGTTTGAACACTCATGCCAAAGATGACAGAAAAGTAGTTCTTGGCAGAGAAAGTGTACAGAGTCACTCTATGCTCACAACTGAAAGATATACAAAAGACCACTTCAGAAACAAAAACCAAGGGGCTATAGAGTGGTTAAAATTTTCAGTTCACAAATTAAAAAGCAATGCAGGGTAAGTATAGGCAGTCCTGATCTGTAAATGTTCTAACTGTGTATGATTCTGTAGACCTTTCCTCCTTGCATAACATAAAGGCAGAATGCCTGGGGTCCTTATTAGCTAAGATTTCCTAACCTCTATTTCAATATGGACTACCAGCTGACAACAATCTAGTTAATTTGTGAGCAAGCTCACCCTTAAGCAAACTCTTGATAAAAATTAGTTTGTCCATTATTAACTGGTTATTAATCTAATTTTTAAAGTAAAGTGATGTAGAAAACACTTCAGGGACCAGAATTATACACAATTTTTTTTTTTAAACCCTTCTATCTATGCCCTTTCATGTAGTTATTAAAGTTACTTCTGCCATTATTTAAGTATCTTGCAGAGACAGTTGTCTTGAAAATATATTATTGATTCCTTGGACAAAAGCAAAAGATTCTCTTTCTCATACTTCTTAGGTACAAAAGACCAAAAGGTTAAATGGAATAATTCTAAATCACTAATGCAAATTTCAGAATGGCTTTCAGGCTAAGGTGTCATCAATTCATACTGAACTCTTCAACTTCTTTTTAACTGGAGCTGAACAAAACCATTTATATGCATACCCCAGGCTCTGGCAGAACTAAAGACATTGAGATGAAACTGTCTTATCCAGCATCAAAACAAGCCAGCCAGCAGGAGATTGCACTTACATTTTTGGCAAAAAGACAAAAAAAAAACCCCCAACCCCTCATCCTGAGGTACCTTCAGCAGCTTGGCTTCCTAGCTGGACACAGCTCTGTGCAGGGGTGTTGTATCATTTTGCTCGCTCACAAATGAAAGCAAGGCACAGCTTTTTCCAGATGTGAGCCCCAGCTTCTGGAACACCGTCCCACTGGGCACGGGGCCAAGGCGCGAGCTGCACGCTCTCACTAAGGGCTGTCTTTGCTCCGAGCTCTGTTAACTGCAAGCCTGGTGGTGTCCAGGACAATACGGAAAGTACCCACCTCTAAAACTGCCGCCTGGATACGGGAGTCTGGATCTTCTGTCACACACACACTGCTGCTGGAGGAGCTGTCACCTGCAGCCACAGTATTCATCAAGCCGTCCTTGACATTTACATCAGATGTAGTTGTGTAGACTTAACATGGGCCACACAAAGCCTCTTGTGGTAGTATGTTTTGAGAATGATACAGAAAAACAGATAATACAGAATTTTTTTTGTGTTAGATCACAAAAATGGTGGGATTGATACTGGGATGATAAACAGTCACAGCTCCAGTCAGCCCAGATGAAGATCTTACCAGTGAAAATGGGAGAAATAGGGAAGAGATAAAAAATCCTGAAAGATTTGTATTATGAAAAATTGCTAGTAGGAAACAAGGAAAGAATGATACATTTGCAGAATCAAAAATAAATCTTGATGGTTGACTGTGCTACACATTTTATGATGGAAACTTTCTAATGCGATTGATCAACAAGTTTTCAAAAGCTCTGGAAAATAACATGCACCTCTCGAGTAACTTATATTTTTAAGATATATGGAAGAAAAGAAAACATTACAGTATAATATTGATATAGAAATGACCCACCAGTCACTTGTTTGATTTCATGTTGTACAGCCCGATACGGCTTTGTAAGATTAGAAACAGCACTTTCACAACACATTACTTCAGAAATTATGCAAATCCCTACTAAGGTCTCACAGTATCTCTCTGGATTATCTGACTGCTTAAGTATTTAAATTGCCATATAATTTAGAAGGTGTGGTATATATAATTACTTGGAAATAGCTACTTTGTTGACAGTATTTTTAATAGTTCTTTTTCTTAAAAAAACCCAAACATGCCACCAACCTCTTAATAGAAGGGTCACGAGATATTTCTATTTATTCTTTCAGTGCTTGTACAATAATGGGGCCAAATATATTTTTGTGTTTTAATGATGAATCAGCAGCTATTTTTAGAGCAATTAGTTTTAAAACAAACAAAAGCATCCTGCATTTAATGATCTGACTTTACACTAAGAAATTCAATAGCCATTTCCTAGCATGTACATATACTTTCGGTGAAAAAATAAAGGAAAATATTTGTATTTGATTTACAATTGAATTTATGTTCTTTTTCTTGCTGTTCTGTAGAAGAATTATAACAAGAGCTATTTAGAGATCAGAAATTCATTTCTACAGCCTTCCTCTGACTGCCCATCATGCAGTATATCAATAATACATCAAAAAGAAAACTATACATTCAGAGTGGAAAAAGCTATTTTTTATAGCAGTGATGCATATTAAATTATCAGTGACTCTTCTCTCAAAGTGTATTTACTGTCAGGCATTCACTGAAATGTCTCAAATGGTTTTACTCTGGCTTTGTCTACCGAGGAGAGATATAGCACAATTTGCAATTGTAGCAACCAGGCAATGTAACATGATAACTGGGACAAGACTCTGCGTCTTTTAAAGTAAAAAGTACTCTTCCTGCTATTTCAGTTAATCTAGCATCAACCCAGCCTCACTCTTTTAAAAAAGGGTTAGATTCAAAAAGGAATAGTCACTGCGTGATGTACTGCTGTGATAGCTATGATGTAGTCAGTGTCCAAAGTAGAATCCAAAAATCTGTACTAGAAACTTGGATTTCTGAAGCAAACAAACAGAAGTTTGTTAGAGTTGTGAACTAAAATTAAGAGTGAAAACACAGACTGTAAAAGTAAGTTTTTAAACAAGCAGGATGTTAAGCAGAGAACTGCATAGAGCTTTGCTGATAAAAAAAAGAAACGTGTCTCAAACAAGACAGGATCCTGTTTAACTGTGGGAACTGTATTTGGAGGTGACCTTCCAGCACCCCCAACCCCTCCCCTTTTCCTAAACTAACATCTCTTTTTTTTAGAAGAGGATATGGATAAATGGGTGGCTGTGTGAAGAGGAGAAAACTGGGACAGCCTGTTGATTCTAGTTCAATGCTCCAGGCTTCCTTACAAAAAATGAGGCAAGAACTACTTCTCTATGTTTTAGAAACACTGAATGTCCCTTTATTTCTACAGACCGTAAACACATTAAAAGTGCAGTTTTAATCAATTTAGAAATGCAGGTACCAACTGCATTAAGCCATTAAAAGATGAGAAAGCTGGTGTTTGGTCCTCCATTGTGCTTCAGTATGAAGTTGGGAATATACTGGCCAGCAAAGTTGGAACTGGAATAATCTCCTATGCAGAAAAAATCCCCAAAACCCCACAAAGGTACAGAGCCATGGGAAAATCATTAAAAATCTAAGGACGTTCATAACTTTCAGCTGTCTCACATACAAAGTAGACAAAAAAGAATTTACAGGAGCACAGGTTTGGACTTGTTTAAATATTAATATCTGAGCCAAACATTCCTCCTCTTTGGAAGTCCATTACCATTTCCAAATCAAACCTTTTCACAAATTTCAGAACCTAATGATATAAAACAACTTCTATTTTGAAAACTGGTAGATGTTTCAAGAGATGAGTAAAGGACAGTGTCTTTCTTTCAAAAAAAAGCAAGCAACACAACAGTCAAACAAAGAAGAAATTAGAGTCCAGTCAACTTGATTAAAATTCCTGGACAAATTCAAAATATATGTAGATACCTGGAAAATAAAAAAGTGATAAATAACAACCAACATGATTTGTTCTTGACAGTCTATGAAACTAACTTAGATTTTTAATGTCTGCCTCTACAGACATAAACTGAAGATATTCACTTCATTGAGGCTTTTCCGTTTCATTGACATTTTTGTAAGAAAGATATGGAAATTTAATCTGGACAGAAACTCCACCAATCTGGTGCAAAACTAGATTTTTGTAGTTAGAGGATCACTATTAATAGTTTAATAACAAATTGTGTGTTTATATTAAAAAGAAGTCCTCGTACACTTCTATATTGTAATACCTTTAGGTAAAGGCTTAGAGACCATGCTCATAAACTTGGAGCTGACACCAGGTTGGAGTTACTGCAAAGAGTACAACACTAGAGTTTGACATCATTGCAACGGGAGGATGATGATTGTATAAACACAAGTGCAAAGTTTTGCACTTAGCAAGAAATCAACTGCACAGAGAAGAGTAATTGTTGTAATAAATTTGCAAAAAGAAACCAACAGGCAGAGCAGATCACAAGCAGATCACATCAACAAGTTCACGAGGCTGGAAAAGGCATCCACTCTACAGAGATGCATAATCAGAAGAGTTGCCACCAAGGTAACTTCGGGAAGTTGTGAAACAATTGGATGGGAGCTAGAGGGATGCAACAACAACAGGTCATGTGTTTCAGAACTGATTTAAAAAAAAGAAGTAATCCATGCTTTTAATAAAAAAACCCAATACACAAAACAGAAAGACTGAACAGAAATATGGTAACCATCTTAATTTATGTAAAAGGGGGCTGCAAAAAGAAAGTGCACACTGTCCACAGTCACTTGGAATAAATCAGCTAAACTGCAGTAAAAGGTATTTAATCCAGACATTTGGAAAAGGATAGTTAAGGACTAGACTAGACTGCCTGAGGAATGAGTGGAATCTGTGTTTAAGCCTTTAAGAACAGGTCATGCAAACATCCTTTGAGGTTGTTTTCATAATAGTTTATTGTGCCATGAGGCAGGAGGATGTCTGAGAATCCAGGTAAGGTCATTTTTAGCTCTCTTGGTTGCTTTTTTATTTGCGGGGGGAGGGTGTTAAGTGTAAAGCTTCAACATCTACATGACATCAGCCAACAACTGCTGAGGTTTAGGTATGTCAAGCAACCCGTAAAAACCAGTGCAAGTGCTGTATTTGTTATCCTCTCATCTTCTTTCCAGAAACTGGACACAGTAAACTTGCCTTCACTAATACTGGAACCCAACCACTGGGTTTTGTGTGTATATGTGTACAACAGGTTACCACAGTAAACCTCACAGCCTTGACACTTTGCTGCACTACTGAATTCTAAATAATATGAAAACTAAATATAATTAGGTCTTTTTAATGCACTGCTTAAATGTTACACACTCACAAAAATGTTTCTGTAGTCTGAGGTTAAGCTAAAGAGTTCATTTATTAACTTCAAAATCAATCCTATTGTATTTGATGTTAATGCAAATGCTGTCACAAAAGATAGCATAAGCAAATATATATATTAATTTCTTATTTAAGGTGCTTCTTTTTGTAAAAGTCTTAGTACCAAGTGCAACAGCAGCATTGTACAGCTAAAACATACAAGCAATTATCAGTCCAAAGTGTGCTTTAAGACTCCTGTGCATGGTTAGCTTTTAAAAACATAGATTTTACTCTCTGTTATCTGACAACTAGTTAATCAAAGCATTACTTCAAGTAATCTTGAATTGCACTTCAAGTAGATTTTGAAAAGAAAAAAGAGGGTGATGCAACAAATCTTTTAGGATTCAGGACTTAATTTGAACAAAAGGTTGTTTAACAAAGATTTGTTAAAAAAACCCAAACTGCATTAATTTTTTTTTCATTTTTATCTATATGTAATTTCTGAATGAAGAGACAGAACAAGAGGACTGTTGTGACTTAAATTGATTTACACACACTTAAATTCACAGATTCTGCCTCATTTGAAGGTTTAATAGCAGCTGTAACATCTACTATTGACAAAATAACGTCAAGCGTTCCCTACAGAAAATTAATGAAATGGAACTGAGAGGTAACATCTTCCATCACTAGGTACAAATACAGCCTAATAAATCAGAAGAGGCATTTTGGTAACAATTTAAAACATTAGTATTGTACTTCTTGAATACTTACAATAAAAAACTGTTAGACAAACAGATCAATTGTTCATTTCCTAAACTCTGTCAGCGGCCAGAGCACGCAAGAATAACAGAATTAATTAGGTTGGAAAAGACCTCTGAGATTATCCAGTCCAACCTATGACCGAACACCGCCGTATCAACTAAACCATAGCACGGAGTGCCACGTACAATTTTATCTTAAACATCTCCAGGGTCGGTGACTTCACCTTCTCCCTGGGCAGCCTGTTCCACTGTCTAATCAACCCTTCTATAAAGAAATTCCTCCTGATGTCCAATCTAAAACTGCCCTGGCACAGCTTGAGGCCATATCGTCTTGTCCTGTTGCTGTTGCCTAGAAAAAGAGGCAGACACCGACCTGGCTACACTCTCCTGTCAGGGAATTGTAGAGACTGATAAGGTCACCCCTGAGCCTCCTCTTCTCCAGGCTAAACACTCCCAGCTCCTTCAGCCGCTCCTCATAGGACAGGCGCTCCAACCCCTTCCCCAGCTCCGCTGCCCTTCTCAGGACTCGGCCTTTCTGCTGCACTCCGGCGGTGCCCGGACACGGCGGAGCTCGGCCCCTCCCGCGCAGGGCGGGCCCCAGGCGGGGCGGGCGCTCCGGGCCAGGTGCGCCGCTTCGCGCCTGCGCAGAGCCACGCGCCGGCCGCGCTCCATCCGGGCACCGCTCTCATTGTGCGCGCGACCGCCGCGCTCGCCCGCCCGCTCTAAAATGGCCGCCGCCGCCTCCGCTCCCGCCGCCGCGGGGGCTCCCGCGGCTCCCGCCGCGCCAGCGGCGCCGCCCTCCGAGAGCAAGAGGATCAGCGACCTGCGCGTCATCGACCTCAAGTCGGAGCTGAAGCGGCGCAACCTGGACATAACCGGCGTGAAGACGGTGCTCATCGCCCGGCTCAAGCAGGTGAGCGGCGGGCGCAGGCCCGGCCCGGCCCGCCCCAGCTGCCGCCGTTGCCGCCCGTCTCGGGGGGCGGGGCGCGGGCAGCCCCGCCGCTGCCCCGGTGTGGGGGGCGGGACGTGTCCCCGCCGTGCTCCCGGTGCCCGGACGAGGGTCCGCCGGACCGGCTGAGCCCCCGGCGCTGTGTGGCCCCTCTGGGCTGGGCTGAGTGCGGTGTCCCGGCTGGCGGAGCTCCCCGCCCCGGCTGGCGGAGCTCGCCTCGCGGCCTTGCGGCCCGCCCGCCGCCCCGGGCGTTGGAGCTCGTCGGGCGAGCCCCGGGGCAGGTTGTTGCTGAGGGGTGTCTGTGCTTCCCGGCCTCCTGTTTTTGAGCTGCCCTTAATACCATCATGGAAGTCGTTGTGGCCTTCTAGTGTTACATTTCCAAGAGAAACGTGCGGATCCTTGATAAGCTGTACTTCCCAAGTGTCATTTTAACTGTTGAAACTCTTAGCCATTATCATTAGTGTTCCCTTGCTCTCCTCCAGCTTTTAAGTGAAAGGTTTAACCTAAAGTTTAGTGTTCCCTTGCTTTCCTCCAGCTTTTAAGTGAAAGGTTTAACCTAAAGTTTTACAAAATACTTTTGAGATGCCAAAAGAATTGTTTGGCTCACAGACTTCTGCTGAAGTCAAACTGTTCAGCTTTCCACTGAAAGCCATTAAAAACCGTATTTTTTTGTCTCATTTAGGCTATTGAAGAGGAAGGAGGTGATCCAGATAATATTGAAATAAATGTTTCAGCTGACACACCCACCAAGAAACCAACCAAAGGCAAAGGTTAGGATCTCTTGATATACATTATATTCTTACCCAATTTTTGTTGCACATATCACGTTAAAGAAGGACCGTGGGACTGTGGTTTGTAGTTTGGATACAGTTGTGACTTTACTATTTATGACTTCTGTCATGTAAGACAAGTTTTGCTTTGCACTGTATGTTGGCAGTGTGTAGGGATGCTGGAGCTATATATTTAGATATAGATATATGGAAAATAACTGGCTTAAGAGATGCGGGTTCTGAAGTAGTGGCTGTACTGCCCACAGCTCCTGGACACCTGTGCATGTGTGCTGAGGGGTTTGGAGTGTGCTGTGTTACCAGAGAGCCTGAACATGGGGTGTTACAGGTACAGAGCAGGAGCAGCTATGGGGTGTCTGTGGTGTCTAAAAGGATCTGTGCTACAGCAGAGGTTCTTCAGCTATGAGCAGGTGCTGGACCAGGCTGGTGATGAGGGCACAGCAGTACATGGTAGGGTACTCCCTGAAGAGGACTGTGTTGTGTGGGTCTATTAGCACACTCTTTACTGAAGACAGGATTTATAAACATAAATTTCCTAAATGGGTGCTGATGGCTCACAGTGAAATGTCTAATTAAGAGATTTTAGTTTTTCTGTTGTGAAAAATAATTATTTAGATTCTGTGCCGATCTATTTGGCAGTGATTTTTTTTCAGGTTTTCTGCTCTGTTTTCTTTTGCCTGAGAATTTAAATACTGTTTTGTGAGTTTGGAGTCTGGGGGATTTTTGTTTGGGTTTTTGTTTTCAGTTGTTCCTGGGAGCATCCATAATCTAGTAATACTGGGAAAGAACATGTCTTTTTTATGCACAGCATTCTTCATTGAACATACATGCTAAGACTATTCAGACATGTGGTATAGGGGCCTGTTTTGGAAATGAACTGTCTTATACCACTGTCCCTTGTCACAGGCTGAGTTTTGTGGTGGAAGTGATTATTCAATCTTTTGTCTGGTGCTGTGAATGGTGAAATTAGTAAGAAAATCTGTCTGTTTCGAAAATTTGAATAACTTATCTGTCTTTTCACACATTAGAGAAGTGAAAGGAAATAAACTTTCAAATGTGGTTTCATTTTTTTTCTATGACATTACTTTATTTCCTGCTTTAGAAAGGTAACTGATGCTTAAGAAAACTACATGGAAGCTAAATAAGGAAACTCTTCCACAGTTTTTCATGTAGAGATCTAAGTGGCTCCATATTCTGCTGTGACAAACACTTCTCTTATCTGCTGCTTTTTATCCTCCTCCAAACTAATACTGTGATATGCATAATGTTCTTGAACTGGCTTCTTGGGTAGCTACACTATTTGTCTTCTGCAAAGATAGTTTGCCAACTAGTGCTGCTGCTTCCTGAAGCAGGACTTCAGTAGCTCTTCCCTGCCACCTCTCCTGTGGGCAGAATCCTAATGCATACACATGACACATGTGTTCTTGGTAAACCTCAAAGGAAAATACAGTGTTTGTGAAGTTGTTATCAGCTCACTTTGCAAGCTCAGGAGTTTTTCCTCATTACTTTTTAGATTACAAAAGTCTTACGAGCAAATTTTGTGCCAAAAGTACGAGAGGTTCATGATGCATTAATCTTCAAGTGTGAAACAAGAAAAATTCACTGATTTTTAGTCCAGGGGAAATTTTTTATATTACGGGTTTATTTCTAACTTACAAAACAGTATATTGTTTGATTTTAAGTATTCCTTGTATGTGTTAACCTGCTGATTCAGATGTTATTTGTTTCCCTCTCTGGCGCTTTGGCTGAAGTTTGTTACTAGTAACCAGGAAGTATCTCTCAAAACTTGGAAATCTAACACTTCAAGAAATCTATTCTCTAAGATGTCTAGGGAACTCTCAAAGGCATGTGGGAGATGCTTGCCCATCAACTGAATTCTGTAGGACTGAACTTTCATTTAAAGTTAACTATCTTCATCCTCCTCATGCTTATTGAATATGCTCTTCACTGTGAGACGTTTTGCCTCTACTGATTTTGCTGACGGATTGCTCCAGGCCTTCTGCTAATGCTTGTTTCTCCTCCACAGCCTCAGACTAATACTGATGGGTCTTTAATAATTTTACTGCTGGACAGCAGTAAAATTAATGACATCACCAGTTCTATAGTATTTTTCCCTGTGCTATTATTGCTGTACTAAGGATGGTAGGAATATTAGATATTAATTTATGAAGAAAATGCATCTTCAGAAAAGGCCAGGGAGTGGAAGTAATGATTAAACCCCCTCATAGCAGGCAGAGAGAGAGGCCAGTGGGAAGGAAGAAGGAGGCTTTCCTTCTGAAAAGTCACAAAGTTTGTCAGGTGGCTATAGGGTTTAGATTTGAAAGTTTTATGCAGTTTTACTTAAGGTCTGTTGAAAAAGTGTGGTGTCTGATTCCCTTGCACCATCTGTTAGAAAAACCTGATCCAGAGTATTGATAGAGGCTGAATTAGAGTGGGAATGGGGTGTGTATATGCAGGGAGGGGGTGATATATTTTTCTCTTTCGTTGCTTTTTTTTGTGTGTATGTTTACAAAAAGGGAGAAGAATAGGAGTAAGACTAAGAGTGGGACTTGGTTTCTTACAACTTAAAAAAGGCTTGCAGAAGGATTTTGTAATCTGACAAGAAACCTTGATTGATCCTGATGCAAAGTTAGTCAAAATTTAACACCTTTTCCAGATGCTACTTTAAGTAAATACTTGGGGTAAAATATGCAGAACGGCTAATCAGAAGAGTTATACAGGGAAGATCATTTGGGTTTGCCAATTAAAGTTTGAAAGGAACAAATGCCAAGTGCTCCATTTTTAAGTGCCTCAGCTGTGCCTCTCCATCCTAGTATTCAGCAGCTATGGATGAATTTATCTTTTTGTAAAAAGATTACAGTCTTTGGAAAAAGCTTAATTTTTCAAGCCTGAACATTCTGCTGCCTCTTCTTGTATCTAGAGGAATTTACCCTATTGCCAGTATGAAATATTTTTCAAATGTTTCTAATATGAATGCTCCTTTGAAAGATCTGCAGTCAAAAATGTTCTTGAATATTGATATAATATAACTTGGTGATCGAAAGTTACTTTCCTGATGAGTTCTGGAAGTAGTGTGGATGAAGAACAGATTTTAGGCTGATTGTTTTTAACCCTGAAGAATTAATGTGAGCAAAGATGTTTATTTGCTGCTCTACAAGTTTCTGAGGCCAGTTAGATACCTATTAGTTTTGTGTCTTAAGTACCATTCTAGTTTCCAACTGAATTTCCAAATTGACAATACTGTTTCTTGGATCAAAGGCTGGCAGTTGGCAGTTGCTGGCTTATACTGTTGCCCAAATAATTTTGACTTATTAAAACCGTTTAGTTACTTAAAGAAGAAGAACAAAACAAAGCAAGTTTTACATTGTTGGTCTTCAAAGACCTTTCTTTCTAAAAACCATGAATGACTAAAAACTGTGTCCTATAAACGCAGAAGACTTAAGTATTCTTGTGACCTGTGATACCATTTCAGGTTACAGAAATAGAACAGGATCATTTACTTTTGTTAATAATGTGGCAAATGATACTGTTCAAATTGCAGCAGAGCTCTTAATGCAATAAAGAGTTAATTCCATTGTGAAGATTTACCTCCTTTTTGCCTCCTGTTCCATGTTTTTGATGAATCTTTAGCATCAGGTGCAACAGAACCCCATGGGAAGTTTCAGCAGCAATACGAGAAGAAATACAAACACTAATTCTTCCAAATTTTTATGATGAGTGTGTCACTCTGCCTCTGCCTGAGATGCGAATGTCTAGTTCGAGAGTTGTCCAAAATACACTCTTCTATAATTCTCTAAACGCTCAGGTAGCCCGAATATTTCATGTGGAGGGCCATGAATAAGAAGAATAAGCTTACGCTACTGTAAGGCTTGTAAATGAGATGAAAGCTAAATCTGCATAATGTTAAACCAACATTTTCAAGATGTTCTAATTCTTTTACTTACCTAAAAGGAGAATATTCATTCTGTGTGTAAATAGTCTGTTGCAATTTTATGGTGTGTAGCAATTGCCATTGCCAGGAAAGGGCTTGAGCGTGGCTTGTAAAGGAGTGCCATCATTCCAGGGTAAATGAGTGTTTGTGTTGTTGGGCACCGAGATTTGTGGTGGATGCTGTGAACACCACTGACATCTCCAACAGCTGCTGCTTGGATAAACCTGTACAGAAATTTTATCATGTTGACAACTTGTGTGACTTGAGACCAGCTCTGTCTGTTGTCTGCAGAAGGTCCAGCTGTTCTGGCTGTTTGTTAACTTACCCTTCAATCAGGTCAACACTGGTCTTGAATAAGTTCACAGAAGCAGTCGATTTCTGCAAGGTGTTTGTTGCAATCTGACTTCAGTTATGTGAATTTAAGAGCCAGGTGTGTCTTTCAGTAACCCATTGTGGATGAGTATAAGTCTGGACAAATTTTGAATTTTTGTAGATGCTTTTTGGCAAGTTACAGTACCAACATCTGAAAACTGTATCAGAACCTTGAAGTGACACTTTTGAGCAATGTAATTCTAATCAGAGCAAAGTAACCTGAAACACATAATTTGAGAGGGAGAGCAAACTTATACCACTTGTGGTTTGAAGCTGAAAAGTGAAGATCATTGTTCAGGTCTCATTATGCCTTGGAATACCTCTGGTACCCAGAGTAAATGGAACTTACTACAAAGGCAGACAGACATGGTAAAGAAGGACTAATGAAATCATGTAATCCTGTCTGACTTAATCTAGTAGCAAATAAAAGATACAAACATCTTCATTACTGAACGCTGTAACTTCCTCTTGATGAGGACCATTCAATAAAACATAGTTCTCTAGCTGCTATTGCATAATGATGGGACTAAAATGAGGTGGGTTTGTTTTTCTATTCCCTATAAAGTCTCAGTTCTAGTTCACCTGCCATTTTTCCCCATGCAAAATGAGTGATTGAAAAAGCTTTCATGATAGTCTGTGCTAGATAGTTCCTAAGTATGTCTAGCATCTGCTGTGTGTGCTTGCCTGTCTCTGTGTATGCTTAGCTGGATATGGGATGCAGGAAAAGCTTGGTCTTTCAGGTTTTACAAATGAACTGAAATGTGAGAGGGGTAAAACAAAACAGTTGAGTATGTTTAGAAATCCTTGCTATTTCTCACTGCTTTTTGTTTATGTTGAAGATACCAGGCATCTGCAGATTGTATCACAGAATGCTAAAATGCTAACACAAAATTTGAGTTAGTCTTGGTTCCAGGCATCAGCTGTAATCAGAAATTGTCCTTTCCAATGTAAGTGCAGTCCTCTTCCTGAGAAGAGCTGACTTCCCATCGTATACCTGAGCAACTGGCTTTTTGCACCAAAAGCTCACAAATCTATTGCATTACAAGTATAAAACAGGAATTTTTGTCGGTTTTGTTTTTTTCTGTTTGCTTTTAATGAAGTAAAATCAGTGGTACTGGCTTTAGATCTGAATGTTCAAATCTCATGTTTTACAGTAACAGAAATAGCTTCTGCCTTGTGCCTTTTTCTGGAGCCTAGTGTGTGTCTGTACTGAAAACAATATGCTTTTTCTAGGAGTATGGTCAGAGTGCTGCCTTTCAGGGAAATGAGTAAAACCAACTGGAATCCAAGCAGAACCAAAACAATAGTCTCTCTTCTTGCCCTGAAGTTGAGTACTTTCCAGCTTTGAAATGCAATTTAAGAACTGTGTATGAAAGACCAGGGAAATTAATGGCTGAAAAAATTGGGTATTCCAGCTAGCAGAAATGTCCATACTGTGTTGAACTTTGGCTTATGTCTTTCTTTTATATTGCTTTGAATAACTGTAGAATTGATTTAGCCATTCATTAGAGGATGGAAGAAGGAGGGAAGATGTGATGTCAAAAAATGAAGCATTAAGTGCTAATTATGACTGCCATCTCATTTGCATTTGAATTGACACTGAGTTGCAGTACAAGATACAGTAAAGCCACTTCCTAACAGAACTGCTTTTGTACCTTGTGCTACTGAAAACTCTTGCATAGGCTAATCTTTGATAAACTAAATCAAAGAGGCAGAATGTTCTTCAAAGGGTGTGTTTGTGTGGAGATGTTTCTATCTAGTGTTTAGGTCGTTTTTCTGAAGATGAAGGAAATGGAGTGGATTCCAAAGGGAACTGTGTCTAGTCATCCTCCCCACAGAGACATCTCTAATAGAGAAAAGTGTGCCTGTGCTGGAAGAACAGAATTCCTCAATGGAACAGGCCCTTAATACAGTAAAGCATATAAAGAAAGCAGAAGTGCTTCACCTTTCTCCATTCTTCTGCCTCACTTCATCTTCTAGTGATGAAAAGGCACTGAGAAAGGTGGCTTGAAGAGGCTTGCAATTGCCATGCTTGTGGATTCTCAAAGGTGCAGCTAGATAAAACCCTGAGCCATCCCATCATCCTTGGAACTTAAGTGTAATTTCCAGCAGGAGGTTGAGTGGACTAGATAACCTTTAGAGGTCCCTTCTAATAGAAATTCTCAGTGATGTTAATTATCCTGTAAAGTAAGACCTTTCCAAAGTCTTAAGTCATAATGTCTAGTTAACTTCAGTAATTCTAGAAATGTTCACTTTCTAGTTCAATGTTCTCCTGAATTCCATTATCACTCAAAATAGAAGGACTGGTATTAAAATCACTAACTTGGATGTTACTGTGTGTTTATCCAACAGCATTGATTGTTCATCCTCACTCAGCTGACATTTTATCTCCTTACCTTAAAAACAGCTCAGTTTTTGGAATGTTGTATTATAGTGAACAATTCATCTAAACTAGAATATGTAGAGTATAATAAACTAAAGTCAAATACATAATCATTATTGAAAGTCTGCTCTACATAGCAGGTCTAGTCAAATCATATCCCATCATTTCAGGTAAAAAGCAGGAAGCTGATGAATTGACTGGTGATGCTTCTGTTGAAGAGGATTCCTTTGTCAAGGTAATAAAAGTATGTAAAAATTTTTTCCCGTTTTGTATTTAAGTTTAATGTTTGACTTTAGTTAATGAAAAAGTTTCCATTTTCTTTGCTTATTTATGTGGAAATTTTGAGCATTGCTTTTACTGTTTTCACAGTGCAATGCCTAAAGGTGTGAAGGTGGGGGGGTTTAAAATGTGCTATGAATATTATTATGCATATAAGACACTGATCCAGCAGTGAAACACTTGATTCTAGCAGTAAATTTTTAGAATAAAGCTAATGCTTTTAGTTATGCCAAATATTTGTGTTAACCAAAAGGAAAGTGAATTGGAGACTCAAGATGCAAGTGATCAAGACGGAAATGATGAATTGAAGGACTTCAAAGAATCTGTTGAAGATGAGAACTTGAACTCTAAAGAACTACCATCTGCAGAAAAGAAAAGATGCCGTGACCTGGAGCCAACAGAGACAACAGAAGATGCAGAAAAGGATTCTGAAAGTCAGGTACTTCACTATATTTTTACATGAATCATCAGCAAAATGTACGTTTTCCTTAGTGTTTGTTAGTAGGAAGTCAGAACTAGTTTTTCAGTTTCTTGCTTAACTCTAAAAGATACTTCTTTTCTTTTTACTCTGAAAGGTACTTATTTCTTTTTATTTGCTTTGCTTTGTGTTTGAATAGTCCTGAACAAATGTGGCATTTACTGATAAAATGCTACCAGAGTCCTTACAGAGTTAGTTCCTGAGTGGTGCTTCTCTCGTACTGGTAGTGACATGTGTGGTTCAGTTCAGTGTCAGATACTTCCATCGTGAGAACGGCTCATTGATGTTTGCTTTGAGTGTGTATCCACTTAAGTGTTTCTGAGTTAACTCAATGCCTTGACTCTGAATGTTTGAGTGTCTTCTAAAGAGTACGCTAAGCAAGTCTCTTTTATGTTCCTATAGGAAAACGAAGGTCAAGACATAGAAGATTACACTTTTCCAACTGTCCATGTGAGTTTTAAATCTGTTCTATTAAGCTGATTTTCATGTGTGTTTAGTTGGAAAAGATCACTTTAGACTGGTTTTTGTCTTCCAGAATGCATGTTAGAGTCAGGTGATGTAAATAAAGGCAAACAGTAAATGGGAAGCTTTCGTTCAAATATTTAATAATGCAGATAATTGTGATATCAAGTAAGTTGACTTATTTAAAAACATAATCCCTGTCTACAATTTGGGAGTATTCAGTGCACAGACTGGACAAATAATGTTTCAAACTTCCTTAAAAACATAGCAGAGGGCTATGCCAAATGCTGTTGTGTTATATACAGTCTATATAGGAGTTTAGAACTTCTGCTTAATGTAGAAGTTTGCCTTTAGAGAATGTGGGGAATGTGGAACTGGGCGTGCTTGTTTGGGATTGTTTTCCTGTTGTTAATACATCTGTAACATCTCTAAGTTCAGAAATTCATTCTGAGTTACATGGAGCAGATGTCTGAAAAGTTGCATCTCAGACAGCATCTCTTGCTCAGTGAGACTAATGAGAGAAATGAATACTTCTTAAAAATAAAAACTGATTTTAATTACTGGAGGGAGGCTACCTAGTTTCTGATTTCTCTCATAAGCTTTTAAAGCTAATGATAGATTGCTTGCATTTCTCTGAAAGTAGTAATCGGTGGTGTGACATCCATTCTGAAGGTTTTAGCAAGACATGGAACTGTTTAGAAATGTCCTGTTGAGTTAAGGGGAGGAAGACAATATCTGCAGGTTCCAGGCAACTGCAAGTGTTGCGGATAAATGCCAGTGAAGTTTCGTAAAATTTTTCAGTAATTTGACAAGGGAGATGCATGGGTTTGGTTCCTAGATAATCTTTTCTTTGAGAACAGTTCTCATTTCAATATTTACCTTCATGCAATAGAAATTCTGTGGAAAATATGAACTATTCTGCTTAAAGTTTCAAAATAGGAGACGTTTAGTCTTGACTTCTTTTCTTGCAGGATGGAGAAGATGAAGAAAATGAGAAAGGTATGTCTAAAGTTTAATAGAGTTCAGAGGTCTTACTCTGGTAGAGCAGGGAACTTTATCTTGTAACATTCAATCTCTACTAATACTAGGCTTATCTCCAGCACTAAGTATCAGTTGTCTCCTCATTGAGCTCAGCACCCGGAATCATTGCAGTCAGTTTATTTCGCTCCTAAGAGTTACTTTACTCTTAAGAGTTGATTACAGTACTTAGCAGTTACTGTGGTGGATGTATCATGTAGCTGTAATACTATGATTCTTAATAAAACCCCATAGTATTCAAGGACTCTGACTTTAATATACGGTAAGTCTTGATGCCAAAGCCTCCAACTTGCATTGCAGTAACTGATGTTTAGTTGAGTGAAATGCTGCACTCTCACACTGAAGTTGAGCACCCAACAAATGTATGGACCATCATATGCTTGGCTTACTGTCACTTAGAAATACCAGTTGTACATAGGATGGTAAAACAAATGTTTGAAAACCTCTGGAGTGGCTACCATTTTTTAAGCTGTGCTCATTAGTGAAACTCTGGAAGGAATGTAATGCATTTGGGTAAACAGACTTCCTGGACAGAAGTCTTAAGGATTCTACATTTTGTGGACTCGAAAGGACATGGAGCACCACCACTTTACACAAGATGGAGTAAACACATTACTGAAGCTGCAGGATAAAACTACAGACTCCATGTTTACGAGGGACCCTGTGGCCGAAGTGTCTCATCTACACAAATCCAAGAATATGGTTGGAGATGCCTCTGTGGGACTGAGATGGAAAATCTTTCCAGTGGATGAAGATTGAGGACCATTTGTCTACGAACTCTGGATTAAGGCTCACCCCTCCGTGTTCTGCAGTGGCCTTGTACAGCTGGCTTGACTGCCAAGGAACTGCTTGGAAAGGAAAAGAGAACACCGACGTGGAAGACTGGCTGAAATTCTCCAAGACTGTAATTCTTTCGGATTTGGGAAGGCTAGAAGTTCTGGAAACCAGGAAGATTCAAAGACAGATTAAATCAAACTGTGAACATCCAAAGCAACTATTTTCTTCTGGAACGCTAAATCCTAAACTGGAAAATGGATGCTTCTTATGAAGAACGGATATCTCCAGGATGGAACCACATTCTCCCTCCTAATGTTTTGGTATTTGTCTCTAGAAAATGTGTTTTGCCATGAAGAATAAGTGATCCTGGGTAAAGGATTTATATTTGTGTTAATACACCTTGTGTTTTTTTTCTAACCTTCCATCAGTGCTAATAACTGGCTTTGTATTTTCTAGGTCCTATTCTAGCTTATGCATATGAAATTGTTTAAACTTCTTGTTTTGCCATATTTATTCCTGTTAAATCCTCTTAGATAAAGCAGGTTCTGGTGATGGTACACAAGAAGTATCTAAACCTCTTCCTTCAGAAGAAAGCCTAGCTGAGGCTGATCACACGGCTCACGAAGAGATGGAAGCTAACACCTCTGTGAAAGAAGCTGAGGATGATAACATATCGGTTACAATCCAGGCCGAAGATGCCATCACTCTGGATTTTGATGGTGATGACCTCCTAGAAACAGGTAAAAATGTGAAAATTACAGATTCTGAAGCAAGTAAGCCAAAGGATGTGCAGGATACCATTTCACAGAGCCTGGAGAAGGAAAGCAAGGACTATGAGATGACTGAGAACCATAAAGATGGTAAGAAGGAAGACTGCGTGAAGGGTGATCCCGTCAAGAAGGAAGCCAGAGAAGGTTCAAAGAAAGCAGAATCTGGAGACAAAGAAAAGGATACTTTGAAGAAAGGTCCCTCGTCTACTGGGGCCTCTGGTCAAGCAAAGAGGTTTGTTTTTCTATGTCAGTTCTTTACGATACTGAGTACCAGCATTCAATAAGATCACTCTACATTAAGGGGGTAGCAGCAAGAATCTTATAATTAGTATCCTATGCTCCTGCCTATAGGTTTTTTGACCGCCATAAGTTACTTTTTAAAATTCAAGATCTTCGTATAGACACTATGTCCTACTGATTGCATTGTCGAATTGTCAGCATTTATTTATTTTTTTCAAATTGACGATTTTTTTAAATGTCCTTGTGATGATGGTAATGAACAGCTATCAGTTCTAAGAACACAAAATGAAGTCAAGTCCCCGTCCTGAAATCTGGAGAAGATTGCCATATATCCACTGAATAGAGTTGTCAGAAAATCTAGATCTTCAGGCATCTTGGGGAAAATCAGTGCAAGAATCCATAAGGGAATCATTTGTTCAAATATACAGTTTGGCCCTTTTTCATTTTTATTTTTTGAAATGTTAACTTGTCTGTTAGTATTAGTAGTATAAAATGCAACACTAAATTCTGTAGTTTCAACTTTCTTCTGATTTTTTTAATTTGCTTCTCTAGCTCTACTAAGGAATCTAAAGAAAGCAAGACAACATCAAAGGATGATAAAGGTAACTATTACAAATCAGGGTAGTATTGTCTTGAAGTAAATGCTTTCCTGATTGAGAAATCACTTGCCACGTAATAAAATGGCTTATATGATTGAACTCTGTAGTAAATTATGCTAGAGATACAGTAATCATTAGCTATATGTATGTGTCCATATATTTTGTTTCTCCTTATGCCAGGTTTGTCATAAGATCAAAAGTACTTATTCTAAAGACTTGATGAAAATATATTCTCCTGTTTCAAAATACTTTTGGGAGCAAATTCCACTTAACATTTCCCAAGTCTTTGTTGTGATGAGAAGCTGTAATTTTCAGATAAGCTTGCTGTAACTTACAGCAGAACAAGCAAAAAATAACTGCAAGTACTTAAATATTACGCCAATGAAATTTTTTTGTCTTATTGTAATTGTAGCTCATTTTAAAATAAACTGAACTCTCAACCAAGTATAATGGCTGAGATGCCAGCTTGCAAAATTGCACTTACGGCTGTTTAATGTATTAAATTTGAACCCATTTGTCTGCCTTGGAGTTTTCATCTGTTTCCATAAAACCCTGTATTATGATTACAAGTTCGAAGAGTGGAGCTCAAGAGCACATTAATGTCACCAGTTGTACTGATGCTTCATGGTCGAACAAATGCGTTTGTGTGAACACGAGTGTCTCCTTACTTTGCCTACTGCCTCTCTGCAAAAACCTTTGTCACAGAATCTCTGGCATAGCACTAACAGATGAATGAAACTTTGCCTGATAAATGAATTTGAGAGGAAATTTTTGTGACAGGCATAATTTGGTCTTCTGTGGATATGTCTTTTCATGATAGTTACATCCTTACAATGAAACTGAAAGCAGATTTGCTGTATCTTCGTTTATGTAGCCTATATTATAACTGTAATAGACCTATTGTAAGGCTTTCTTAAAATCCACAGCCAAAGCAAGTGTAGTGCCTGTTCAATGATATTTAGTGATGTTCTAAGGTATCACAATTTATCAAGGTCGTAGACCATAGAGTGTTATGGGTTGGACGGGACCTTAAAGGCTGCTTAGTTCCAGCCCCTTGCCACAGGCAGGGACACCTTCCACTAGACCACGTTGCTCCAAGTCCTGTCCAACCTGGCCTTGAACAATTCCAGGGATGGGGCAGCCACAGCTTCTCTGGGCAACCTGTGCCAGGGCCTCACCATCCTCCCAGGGAGGAATTTCTTCCTTATATATATAATCTAATACCAAGATAACCCTAGCATCACTATAACTGAGATTTGTTGCCTTTTGCTCTTAGTTAATCTTGATGCNTCTAATACCAAGATAACCCTAGCATCACTATAACTGAGATTTGTTGCCTTTTGCTCTTAGTTAATCTTGATGCATTGAAGAAACAAAATACCCTTTTTTTCCTCAAAGTGGTTAAACCAGCTGTTAAAACTTTGCATATCATCAGGTTTTCCAGCTGTTAAGGTGGAGATCCAGTTCTGGTCTTGCCTGTATGACTGGCTACATTTTAACATACTCAAAACCAGTTCATACATTTAGCAGCAAACAACAACAACAAGCTGAACTAAATAACTGAAGACTGAAAGATATTGGGAGTAAGATTACATGAATCTCTTGAGTTCTTAGTGCTATTTTGTTGCAAAAATACCTAATATATGGGCAGGGGTAGTATTTAAGGCACATAATGTTTTTCCAGCTTTTATTTGGTGTTTTCCTTAGTGTGTGGGAAATAATTTTGGTAGGTTGTATCCAGTTCTACATCCAGTAGTATTTTTAAACAAAACTGCTCTGGATGAGGGGCAGATACATCAAGAAGTTGTGGAAATTGACCACATGATTTTTGGAAGCTGGGATTATCTAAGTCTCCTGTATTTACCTTTCTGCTGTCTCTGGTAACATGAGCAGTGTACAGACATCATGGTGGAGAACAAATATTGGGTGAAAAAAAACATTTTCTTGGGTGGAAGCTAATGGTAAGAGCCAGATGTTGAAGCTAAATGTACATACCCAAATGAAGGGTAAAGCATGCCTTTAACAAAGATTTATAATATTTTTCTAGCTTCTTTGGTATATGTTAGCCACACTGTTGGTCTCAATACATGGTTAAATGAATGAAATCTTATGGCATATATTTTTTTTTTTTCTATAGAAGTCTTTTCAAGAAAGGTAACCACATAAACAGTAACTTAGAGGTAATAGGCTAAGTTTCTCTTTTCAGCAACAGTTTACTTAACTATTCATGGTACCTTTGTCTCCTTAATTTTTTGGCTGTTTTGTAAAACTTTTCAGGAAGCGCAAGCAGTGTTAGTGGTAGCAGTGGAAGTTCAACTAGAAACCTGTGGGTTAGCGGACTGTCTTCCAACACAAAAGCTGCTGACTTGAAAAATCTCTTTGGCAAATATGGAAAGGTATTTCATGGGGTGTGCTACCATGTGTGTGGTGTGTGTCTATTCCCCCTCCTCTATTCGGTTACAGAAATTGAGTAATACTTGATTTAAATAAAAATTAGAGAGGAAATCTCTGACCAATGCAATCTAAAACCCCATACTTGCAGCAGTAAGAGTGCATGCTTACAGGAAGAGTCATTTGTTCATATTAGAAGAAATTTTTCTTCCTGTTAAGGTAAGATAACTGCAAAAGAAATTTCAGAAATACTTCACTATTCTGTTCAGGACTGGCTTTTTAAATAGTGATGGCTGTGTTCCTTTGTAGCAACAGTATTTAACCATGAGTGCAAGATAATGTGCTGGATGATAAAATTGTGATATAAACAGTCTTTATAGAACCTCCTGCTTTGGGTGACTGTTTTTAAAATGTATTCTGAGGGCTTATTAATGGGAAGAATAGGTAAAAAGATGGGACATTTAATGTTTGATCCTTTAAGGGACCCTTTTAATGACTTAGTGGTTTTTTTTTTACAGGCTGCTTAAACTGAGTCTGTTTTCCCCATTTTGGCTAATTTAACAAACAAATTCCATAGAACAATGCAGAATCCTTAAAAGCTAAGCAGTCTTGTAAAACCAAGGTTGTTCTCATCTTCCCAAAGGAGTTGCTGATTACTATGTGAATTTGTAGAGTTTGTGTAAGCCTATGCAGGTACAGCATTATTGTGTCTTGGGAACTAGTTAGAACCTGAGCACTGTGAATATCAAGTATGTGTATTGACGATGGCATACCTGATTTTTCTAATTAATTTAGTAGGCGATTTTATTTAATGCATTCACAAGTGTAGAAACCTGAGTATATATTGTTGAAATTTCCAGTTCTTTGGCTGTTCTCACTGTAAAGCTGGTTGGTACCTACATTTACTTGGCTTCCCAGTTTTAAATTGATTGGGAACTATTTAATGTCTGAATGACGGTACCATTATGATCTACTAGAAAGATAAAAATGTTGCCTTAGAGCATGACTATGTCAAAAAGACCAGCTTCAGTGGCTGTGGAAGTTCTAGCAAGGAGCAGGAACACAAAGCTTAATACTTTCTCAAGAAGCAGATGTCAGAGCTGAATGCTAAAATTCCTTCATTAACACATTTGCTGGATGACCTTGAAGAACTGGCTCCCTTACTAAGTTACTACATAATAATGCTTCCTGCCATTAATTGGCAGTTGCTGACTTTTTTGTGGGGGTTCATCTGTCAGAGATGAATCATCGAATGCAGGTCAGTGGTGTTTCTGTGAATGAATTTTGACAGTAACTGAAGAGAAGCATTTAGATAATCGGCATGAGGAGGTGACTGCCTAAAACAGGATGCAAGCATTAATATGCCTTGATGTGCAAGTTGTGATAAGTTCTCAAAGCTATGCTTTTGGGAACTTGGGAGTGTCAGTCAGTCTTTCTAGGGGGTAGGAGTTATGTTGCTGTTGGGGTTAATTGGTTTTGTTTTCTTACATACTAGAGTAAAAATATTTTTGGAATACCATAGCTTCTTACTAGAAGTGTCTCTCTCAGAAACTAAATTTTCCTTGTTTGTGTAGGTACTTGGTGCAAAGGTGGTTACAAATGCACGAAGCCCAGGGGCAAAATGCTATGGCATAGTAACAATGTCTTCTAGTACAGAAGTGGCCAGATGTATTGCACACCTGCACCGAACAGAGCTGCATGGACAACAGATCTCTGTTGAGAAAGTAGGTTTAATAAGATGAAGACTTGTCCCAAAATCAACCATCTTTTACAAGAATCTGTATTAACCTATTTGCTTTTGAAAAAAAAATTACATAGGTGAAAGGTGATCCCTCCAAAAAGGAGTTGAAGAAGGAAAGTGATGAGAAATCTAGTTCGGGTAGGAGCATAGGAGATAAGAAGACTGCATCAAGTGATAAAGCCAGCAAGTAAGAAATTTCACGTCTTCTGAAGTTGTGGAAATCCTCTAAGTTGAATTTTCCTCATTGGATTTGTGTGTTCTTTTTCTTAATAAGAACTCCATCAACCAAAAAGGAAGAAAAGAAATCAGAGAAATCAGAAAAGAAAGAAAGTAAAGAAGCCAAGAAAACAGAAGGTAAAGATGAGAAGAGTGATAATGGAACAAGTGGCCCAAATCAAGAATCCACTAAAAAATCTGAAGAAAAGAAAAGAATAAGTATGCCATATAGCCATGTTTCCTCCTGTTGAATCTGTGTGTCTGACTTGTCTTGGGGGCATGTTCTTGCTCTTACTGGAAGCCAAACATTTGAACACCTGTTCTTTTTTTAAACTCCAGTAACACATTTATTACTTCCATACTTTATACTAATACTTAATTACCGGTGTGTGCTGGTATGCTTCTCCTACCAGTACCAGTTCACTTTAGAGATTTAGAAATTTCACTAAGGAAAGTGTGTAATAGGCAAATAGAGATACATGCGTGTGTTTTTAAACCTTTCTTCTTTTATTTTTTTTTTTGTTCCCCCCTTCACTAGGTGGTAAAAGCCCAGGTCAAGTTGTAGTTTTAGACCAAACAAAAGGAGACCAAGGCCACACTAGGACAGTTAGAAGGGGAAGGTTTGATAAAGTAAGTATCTATAGATTTGATGTAATTCTTACCTGATTTGATCCTATCTTGCAGTTGATATTTGCACTGAAGAGTCAATAAACTACCACAAACTGTTAAGCTTAGATAGAAGCTTTGTATGCTTTGGGATAGCTAAGTCATTAATGGTATTTGAACGTAGCATCCAGAAATCTCCCTAAATGAATGAGACTTCTGAAATAACCATTGTAATCTCTATCTATAGCCACAGATATTGAGGAACAAAGAGCGTATTATTCAAGATAAAGTGAAATTCAGGGAATACAGGGGTAGAAAGGATATCTTGCCTTTTGAAAAGATGAAGGAACAGAGATTGCGAGAACACATGGTTCGATTGGAAAGAATACGACGAGCTGTTGAACTCCGAAGGTAGTAATTCAACTTTTTGCTAAAGGCTATTTTATACATTAATTGATCAGATACTATATTTAGAAATCTAATCAGAATGCATTCTGTCAGGCCTTTTACCCAGATGTTAAAGTCTGGGACTCTACCTAACAGTATCTTTATATGAATTAACAAACTCCAAAATTTTTGTGTAATCTTCTAATAGCCATATATGTGCACACACAGCTTAGAGTTTGTTGTAGCGGGGGGGTGTATCTCATAAGTGGTACTGCATGCCAGCTTTCTTTTTGGAAAGGTGAGAAGTTGACTAGGAGACAGGGCCAAAAGTACTGTTTGGGATTTGTTTGTTTGTTTTTAAACAGAAACTGTTGTATATCTACATGACAAACCAAGCATAATACAATCTTGACCCTTTAAATAGAAGGACCAAATGGCTGCACTGTTCTGTTCTGCTGTTTGCATATGGCCAAAAACTTGCAAAGAACAGTTGAATGAGCTGTATTCTTAGCTGGGTTTCCCTAAACAAAGGGAAACAATTCCTAAACAAAGGAATCCCAGCAGGCATAAAGCTTAAAGGAGAAAATGCCTTTTGTGCTTCCTCTAAGCTGTACTATGGGAGGTGGAAAGAAGAAAGCAAAATGAAGCTGTTCATGAGTCTCCTAACCTGTGTGACTCAGAGTGGTCATGTCTCTCTGTCTCAATTTTTGGACAGAAAACATTAAGTAACTTCTTTGGTAGCTTGAAGAGGGCAAGAGCAAAAACACCATTTATTTTTTAGATCCAAATCATCCTGGCTATGTTGTGCCAGATGATAAATGAGAAATCCAAATTAAGCACAAAATACATCAAGAATGATGATTCTTGAAATAACTTTTCCTGTCTGTTGCCTGCTAATGGTTCTGTAGATAACCTAAAATCACTTTGGCTACTTGGGGCTAAAAGGAGTAGACTTCCGGTGTAAGGACTCCTGTGAAGAGTTTCCTCTGAAATAGCTTTTAATGCCTGTGTCTAAAGTGATGTTAGTTGATGAATTTCTGCTACTTTTTTTTTTTTTTTTTTCCTTCAGGCGAAGAGAAATTGCTGAGCGGGAGCGCCGTGAGCGAGAACGGATACGGATAATGCACGAGCGAGAAGAGTGCTTGCAGAGGGAAAGGGAACGGCTGGAAATTGAGAGGCAAAAGCTGGAGAGGGAGAGGATGGAACGGGAGCGTTTGGAAAGAGAACGTGTTCGAATTGAACAGGTGGGCATATATTGATATTCTGCACTGTGGTGCCAGATCATTTTGGAGGAGAGCCCAATTTGCACTTCTACCTGGCCCTTTTTCTTTGATTAAAAAAAAAACCAAAACAGCCAAACATTACATAACCCCCACTATACAACAACAGTAACCTTTATCTTCTTTGCTTGTGAGTAATTTGATGGCAAATGCTTGCTACTGTGGCAGCTGTACATGTCAGTCTCCAAACTTGAAGTACAACAGATCATTTTGCCTATACTAGTCTTCCACAATTTTACTAGATTTTTCCTACAGAATGTTACTGCAGACTTCAGGAAGTGTGTTTCTGGGCAATAAATACAGTAGTAATACAACAAATTACCTGGAGATACTTCAGTCTAACAGCCAGTAGCATCTCCAGATCGGTTGTGTACTTTTTTAGAGAAATATTCCCCGTGCTCTTTAATCCAAGATGCTACCCAAGCATGAATTGTATCAGATAGCCTTTAGCAGAACACTGTCAAGGGATAAGTCTGTGTACTTGCTAACTGTTCTGTAGGTATCTCTGGTAAAGAGCTGTTCTGTTTCTTTCATGGCAGGAACGTCGAAAAGAAGCGGAGCGAATTGCTCGGGAAAGGGAGGAACTTCGGCGCCAGCAGCAGCAGCTCCGGTATGAACAGGAAAAGAGGAATTCTTTGAAACGACCACGGGATGTCGATCACAGGTAGTTCTCAAACTGTTTTTTTGCAGCACTTTGTCAAAAGAAACAGCTACAAGCCTTGTGTCAGACTTGAAAATGCATTTGTAACTGGAGCAGGTCTTCACAGAAGAACTGAATTTCTGGTATTTGTTTGGTTTTGACATTGGCTGATACCAAACATGAAACACGCCTTATCTGTAGGAGGGAGTTTTCAAATTAGAGAAGCAGTCAATGAATTAATTCTTACTGTATGAAAAAAAACACAATTCAGAGCATTTGCTGAGAAAAGCTGTTCTGCCTTAATGGTTGAAGCTTCTGGTTTCTACTTTAAGAATTCATATTTCTGCTAAATGGATGGTTCAGGACGTCAGCGTGATGACGTTTAATTTTTACTGAAGCTGATGACATCTATAATTTGCTGTTTGAGCCACATAAATTGAACTGGCTTTGATCTTTATTTCATTATAAGAACAGGATTGAGACCTGACCCATAAAATTGACATGTGGGAACTAAATGTAAGTCATCATGGTAGATACAGTAGCAGAACACTAGTATTTCTTCACCAGATGAGTAAAGACTGCTTCATTTTTCAAGGCTACTGATTATACACTTAGTTTCACATTCTGAGCTAGAGACTCTGTACCTGAAACCTTTCTGGTAAGCAAGGGTGTGGTGTTCCCTACTCTATCTCTCCTGGGAAAGCTGTTCAGATTTGTGGGTGTGGGTTTGTTTGGGTTGTTTTCTTTTTTTCCTAGAAGGCTATTTTCAAGAAAAAATTCTGCTATAGTGATATTTTTGTTGGGGTTTTGTTTTGTTTTTAAACTGCCCAACACAATATGCCATTGCTTAGATTTTATTACTTTTTTTTTTTTATATTTTGTCTCTTCAGTTTACACTTCAAAGAGAGGGATGGTTAGTTTTGAGGGTTTTCTTACATGAATTTGTTCACTACTATTTTAAGAGCCCACCTTTGTTTGTCAGTGGCGTTCCAAAGGTCAGATGAGCATCTTCTAAAACGGACAACCGACTCTCAACAGTTTTCTGCATGTTAGGTGTTGATTTGGCTACATGTAACTGATGAGGGTTCCTTGGTTTTGGTTAAAGGAGAGATGATCCTTACTGGAATGAGAGTAAGAAGATGGCTCTGGATACAGATGCACGTTTTGGCCATGGTTCAGATTACAGTCGCCAGCAGAACAGGTTCAATGACTTTGATCACAGAGAACGAGGCCGATACCCAGAAGGTTCTTCTGTGCCATCATCTTTTGATAGGTAAGTTTAGATAATGGGGCAAGTATTTATTTGCCTGCCAGCATCTCTACGGATTTCACTCCTAACTGTTCAAAATTGAAAGTGATGCTAAAGGCTTTATGAGTTCTGATGTAATAGAACTGCAGTAGTGTCCTGACATTTCTTCTGTCTTCAGAACTGGCCATTTTTATCAGGGAATTTTGTGTGCTTTTTCTCTGAGGGTTTAAATTAACTGCCTGGTGGCCTTTTTTGTGAGATATTTCAAAAGGACTTTTGCAATTATTCCTCTTTCACATCTAGTCATAATCCAGTGGATTAGGTGTATCCTACTTGGTAATTTAGCTCCTTAAGAAGCAAGTCTAAAAGCAACTGATTTAAGGATCACACCTGGCATTCATCAGAATCCATGTAACTGCAGTAAATGCTGGTTCCAGATCCAAGTTCATGGTTCCATTAAATATCTCCAGTAACCACTTACAAAGCTTAAGACCACATAATTGTAGCTTCTGGACTTCTACTTTTAGGTTGCATTGAACTAGAATTGTATTTTCTGACTTGAGAAGTCTAGGATTCCTTCTGTTACATACTGGGCAAAAAGGAGGCCTATAAACACTGACCAAAGTGGGAACAAATAAAGACATAAAGAAATGTTAAGCTGATTGTTAGAACTCAAGCTTAAAATTACAATTGTAGAAATAAATACAATTTGGGGTGGGAAGGATCTTTTATTTCTATACCACATATATAGTAATAAACATGGAATACAAAGATGAGTGGTATTCTACATACTCACACCTGTGCTTACATGAGTAGAGAAATGTGAAAATGGGAAAGAAGCAAATGACGTTTTTCTGCTTTAACAACTTAGGCGAGATCGTTTTGTAAATCAAGGTGAGGCAAAAAAGACTCGCCCAACAGCACGAAGAGAAGAGCCAGGATTTGAGAGATATCCCAAAAGCTTCAGTGAATCCAGAAGAAATGAACCACCACAGCCAAGAAGTGAACTTCGGGACACAGACAGACGGGAAGTGCGAGGAGACAGAGATGAAAGGAGAACAGTGATAATTCACGACAGACCGGAAATACCGCATGGTCGACATCCAAGAGAAACTGGTTCCAATCCACCTAGGCAAACAAATTGGAAGAGTGAGGGGAGCATAAGCACAGACAAACGGGATGGCAGGTAAATTTGCTGACTAACCAGTGAAAGTACTGATCCTTGTAGAATTTAGCCATGGGAGCAATTCCTCAAGAATTAATCTGTAAAGAGAGAATAGACCATTGTTCCCCTAAAGAACGGGAACGTCACTTTCCAAAGGCATTGGAAAAAATTATATGTAGGTTATCAAATCTCATTTATGAACTGAATGCTGACTCCCAGCAGTTTGTTATTAATCGTGTGTAGCACCATAGAGTAAGGAGGCATTTATGCAGAATGCAGATGTAAACAAGCAACATGAGAGCTTTAATTATTTGAAGAGACACATAGATCTAAAAGAATGTTCCTAAGAAGTTAGCTGCAGGTTGTTAGGAACTTGAAAACCAAAGGAATCTTTGCTGTCTACGTGTGCTGTGATTTGGTACCAATTCAGCTATACTGAAACCAAAATTTTGATCAAAGCAATTTTTACAGAGGCGAGAGGCCAGATCGGTCGGGAAGAGAAGTGTCCGGCCACGTGAGGGGAGCACCTCCCGGGAGCCGCAGCAGCACCTCCGGCTACGGGGGCAGGGAAGGAGAACGGGGCGTGATGGGAGAGAGAGGTGGAGGACAAGTGAGTCACCTTCTTGTGTTTGTGTGCACGAAGGAGAGGCTGGGAAATGCAGACTCATGGTGGAAAAATGACCATACAGCATCATAAAAATGAGTCACAAGCATTCTGGCTATTTTCAACTTAGTTTTCTTTATGTTAAAGGTTCTTCTTTTAATAACGCAATAAATTGCAGAAAACGTACCCAATTGTTTTCATGTCTGGCATCTTTATGGTAGATCAAAACAATAGCTGAGTTGATTATTAAGCTTTAAAAAATTTGTCATCCTGTTTTCAGGGTCTTAACCTTACACTGCCTGCTACTTTCAGTGCAGTTTGTAATTGTAATCTGTAATGTGCTACTGAGAGAAAAACC
Source organism: Atrichornis clamosus (assembly GCA_013400975.1). NCBI lineage: Eukaryota > Metazoa > Chordata > Aves > Passeriformes > Menuridae > Atrichornis > Atrichornis clamosus. Next base: position 163,073 of record WBMZ01001165.1, read on the forward strand.
TTCTGCGAGACCTGTCTTTAAAGACTACAGACTAAATAGTTCCTGCTAGTAGATCCTGAAGCATTTAAAAAGTATTAATGTTCTTCTTTGTGAGTTTTATGTCAGTGATAATGAGATCAGGGCACAATTGGGAGTAAAGTACGAAGTTCATGGAACTTTACTCCCTGCTACCCACACACTCATCATTGCAACTAAGTTTCTGTTGCCTACAGTTACTTTCAGTGGGAATATTGTAAACATGTGTTAGCAGCCTATGGATTGAAATCTTAAAACCTGCTGAACTTAGTTTATTGTATAAACTGCAAGCTTAGCTTTCTTGAAGAGCTTGTTTCCTGTAGATCAAACACACCTTTCATTCTGAGAATGACTGTCCCTTTCTCACCAGCACTACAGTGAGGACAGACACGTTGTAGAACGCCACAGTCGTGAAACTGGACCAAGGAAAGAATGGCATGGACCTAGTTCTCAAGGAAGTGGGTATCATGACACAAGGAGAATGGGAGATGGCCGTGGAGGAGGGGGCATGATGGCTCCACATACAAGGTACAGAAACTACTCCTTCCTCTCCATTCCCTACTGAGCTCCTCCAAGCTTTGGTTTCCTTACGAAGTCCAACAGTGTCAGTACCAGCAGCACAAGTGGCTGTGGCTGCTGCACAACACACAACCCCACCTGCCCTGCCAGCACAGGGCTCCCCAGGTGTATTGCTGGTGGCAGCACAGGAACAAGGGACTTCTTGCAAAGTCTCTTTTCCTGCACGTTTGCAAGTCTCTTTTGAGACTTACAGTCGAACACTTGAGTGATAGGAGATGTAAGAATGTATTACCTGTACACCAAGAGTTTAGATACATAACTTAACACTTTTTTTAAAACTTTTGTTTCCAGTAACTCTTCACCCATTAATAGAGTTGTACAGATCACAGGCAATTCCATGCAGAGGGGAAGTGGCTCAGGATTTAAGCCATTTAAAGGTGGACCTCCACGAAGATTCTAAGATCTACAGCTGCTTGGTTTCAAGATAACTTATTGAAATCTCTTGTAAACTTTCTCTGATTAAGAACAGGAAATCTTGTCTGGAAATCCTGGTTAAATTTTTTTAATTTAACATGATTATTTTCCTCTCACTTTTGGAGGCATTTTAATAGTTACGTTGTAATTTTGGATAGTTTTTGTGTATCTTTGATAAGCATTTTCCCTGAGGCACTAGAGCTGTGTAAAAAGAAATTGGAACCAAAATATTTGTTAATCCTGTATAAAAGAATAGTTTGCAGCTGTGTGCTAGTAGTTTGATTTGCCAACATTAGCTCTGTGGTGTCATGCTTTAAAGTTAGCTACTTCTCACAACATCCACAACTATAACCTCCATTTTGAAGGTTGTCCAGGCTATTATCTCTGCTTTCTAATTTGTAGAGAAATAAGATTGTTCTTTCATTACTGGGTATTATGTAACCTATTTTTGCAGAAGGTACTGTTACATTGAGTGCATTTATGTGTATTCTTGCAAATGTATTCTTTTGAAATAAACCTTCATATTCTGTATAGCTTCTAGTAAGTCTTTAAAGCAGTCTTTGGGGAAGGAAAGCAGAATCAAACAGATATGTTGGTACAGTAAATCAAAACATGGGTGCCATTAGTTTATAACTAAAAAAGTTTGTCTCCTTATTTTTGAATCGAAAACTTAGAAGCGCCTTTGTTCACAGAAGAAAGGTTAGTACCAAAAAATAGCAGAACACTCATGGGAGGCCTAAAGAAATAATTTTAGTTTGCTCTTTGTGTTTAGCAAAGTTCTGTGGAACTTTGATACAGCTGGTTTTTTACACCAGACTACCCCAAACGCTGCTTATAGGGTTTGGGGAATGCTACAGCTGCTCACTGATGTGGCCTTGAGCAAAAGGGCTGCATCTTGTTAGGCCTTTTGGTGTGGGTCAGCAGGGAATGGCCTTTGTTAAACCTTTCTGGCCCAGGCTCAACTAGAAAAGCCTGGCAGCCAGGCCAGGAGTTGTTTATCACCCAGTCAGGTCCGGGTGTAGTTACAGTGCTGCTGTTCAGAAGGAAAAAAAAGCAAATCTAATCCACTCTGGTAAAGCTGGGTGGTGGATAGTGACCCAAATGAACAGGGGACTTGCCAGCAGAATAGAAGAGATTAGGAAGTAGTCCTTGAGTAAGAGTTGGAAGTGTTTACTGGTCCAGATTGCCTTTTAAAGAAGGATTTAAGTTACGTATTTTAAGGCAGTTTAAGATGCTGCTTTCCTCTTGCATTGTGGAAGAACTGCTAACTAAGCACCTGCAGTGTTCCAGGAGAATTAAGTAGCAGAAAATGAGCTACACAAAACTGGGTTTGGGTAAGTAGCCTTTCAGGAAAGATGGGAGGAGACAGCATTGTCTATAGTTAATCCTGTATGGATATTCACATCTGACAAATATTTAGGCTTAAACAAAAGAAATGCACTGTCTCAGCAAGTATTTCATTTACCTTGATATATTTAATACATGTTCTCTGTTGTTCAGTTCTTAAAAGAAAAGTCTAAGATGTTCAATTTACTGAGTTTTGCTGCAGGAGTTTCCAGGATAAAGTACAAGTTCACAGTGCATTTTTATAAGTACTTATTTGGCTGCAGTCTGTGCTTCATCAGGTGTGACAACACATACAAAATAAGTATTTGCTGCAAGATGCATTGATAGTGGCTGATGGATCAAATGGGCAATATGGAAGTTTGTAACCTTAACAGACAAAGCTATGGAGATGTGCTTGGTTCCCTGTCATACCGTAAAGGTCTAGATGTGCATTCCAACAGTTAAAGCTTGCTTAAATGAAAAATGTCATTCTGCAGGTGTAGCTATTTCACTTAAAATACTAAAACAACCTAAGACAATGGGGAAAAAAAATGATTGAAAAAAAATTGCCAAAACCTTTGAATTTATCAAATACTGAAGAGCACTAGAAGTCTGTCCTTTTCTTTTCCAGAGTGAGTTTTTTGTTGGGTTGTTGTATATAATCCAATCTTTATTATTAGGAAAGAACTTAAATATCTAAATGAAATATTTATTTAAGTTTGCTCACTTTATTTACATACAATGAGTTTCAGAAGACTGTTAACCAAAATAAATCTCAGTTGGGTAAAGACCTTGAACTAGAGAGAGGCTGATAACAGGAGACACTATTGAAAAGGTAACAGAATTTAACAGCTTTGTGGTACACAAACAAAAAGTGGTATTAAGATACAGAACTGGATTTCTCTGAAAATTATTTGTGTTCAAAATTATTTTAACAATTTACAAGGAAAATGTTGTTTCCTTATAGTCTTTAAAAACACATTAATACAATATAAACAATTAAGGCTTTTAAAATGCAAAACATTCAGTAGTTGAACTTGCAGATGCCATTACAGTGTTGGGTAATGGTGTAACATGATGAAAAGGATTTCATTCACATACATTGGTACAAATGATACTGCATGACTAGATTTAATCATGTCATGCACCTCTAAAATACAGTTTAAAAAAATTTAACTTCTCCCCTCTCTTGGTAAAGCCACAGTAACTTGCATTAGCTTTATTTTGCATTTCCTTTTAAGACTAGATTTAGAGATCAGGTAACATTGGGTGACAAACAGGCTCACAGCTAAACTGCTGATTTAACACAGGATCTGCACAATTCAGGTGGCATCTTGAAGACATTACTAAGCTGGAAGTCTTTTGGAACTCTCCTAAAATACATCAGGGTTTTGCGTGTGTGGGGTTTTTTTAACCACTGCATTGTAAAAAGACCCAGTCAAGGCAGTTAAAACAATAAATATTTGACTTAACACTGGAGAACTTGGGGCAACTTCTGTAGGATTCATTTTTGTATGTTCCAGCAGTAGTTTCTTTGCTAAGTTTCCATGTATGTGTAAAAGGTGATTATCAGAAGTTGTACAAATACCTATGCAGCTGTTGACCAGATAAAAGGATAATTGAAAATTATTTTTAAAACTTTGTTAAGAACTTCCTTTGCTGAAAGCTGTAATATAAACCAAAACTCTGTCATTTAACATTAAAGCTCTATCAGGTTATTTTGAGGAAACTGCTGACAGTGTTTCTTACTCCCTTATAAATAAATTGCTGTAAGGAATTAATACTGAGCAAGTAGTAACAGATTTCTAATATATTTCTGTGGCACAGGACAAATACTTCATACTTCCTATAGTTCCGAGTACTGCTATCAAATTTGTGAGGCTTGACCTGTAAACAGTGACTATACACTGCAAAAACCCAGGGAAAAAAACATCCATGGGTGACATGATCTGTCCAATGAAATCTGATAGCAACCTGGATTAACTGGGTGTGTTTTTGCAAGTACAAACTGTATCCAAACCAGAATCCTGCTTATTTCATGAATGTCTGTAGTGTAATTTCCTGACTAGTCACACATTTTAGCATAATGTTACAGCACTAGGGTTTTTTCAAGAGTTACCAAAATACAGGTGAAAAAACACCTGCTACAGGAGATTTGGCTCTTGAAATCATTGTACCTATGGTCACTTTTTAAATGGGTTCTCCAGAGTTATTTTTGCTTGGAACTGCTACAAACCAGCCACTAAGAAAAAGCATGTACGAAATCCAGAAATACAAGCACACTGCTGTAACCTGAGTCTACGGAATGCAAACATGTAATTATTGCAACTATTCAGGATAAAAAATGCAAAAGCTGAATTATAAGTCCACAAGCAGATTCATTGGTTCACTGGAGCTATCTGCAGTGTCTTGAAGACACCACCTACTGTGCTTTTCCAAGCAAAAGAAGGATTTTATTTCCACAGCAATACTTTTTCCTATAGTAAAGACAATCCGTGGTAATGTCTACCAGGGCTGCACAACTGGCCAACCCCCCCACTGTTCCTTGCTCACCCCACAGAGAATCTGTTTGCAGACTTTGGTGTGAAGGGCTTCACTAAAACTCAGTTGTAAACAAAATAGTAATTAATATAAACCAGCTCCTTCTGGCTCCAGTTAACCTGCAGTAACAAAAGCCCTACAATTAAGAAACCCCTTCACGCCCTGACACCATAATACTAGAGAAAATTGTTTTCATAGTTCATTTGGAGTTCCCTAAAACAACAGATGATCAAACCTGGGTGTTCCCATTACTCAGCTGATATAAGTTTAAGCAATTTAAGACACACTGGTTTTCTTCTAAAGCAATTTTGCCCCTTTCCTTGGCATGTGCCAGTAAGCAAGAACAAAAGCTAATACAAGGTTTCTGACAATACCAGTTATCTCAGCTTTTTTGGAAACGCATTTAGAAGAAATCTGAAAATGTTAAACTACAGTGAAATTTTCAAAACCGCTTAGCATAGTCTTAACTTCGAAACGTTTCAGCTGAAGTTTTAACTCAAAAAGCCCAGCCAAATTTTGCTAATGGCTTCAACAAGGAAAGAGAACATGAACTTCAAGACAGACCAAGTATCCTCTTATTTTATCCAGGTACGATGGAGAACCTCACTTTGTCTGGGCTAAAGGCTTTGGCTCACAAGACATTGGTAGACCACTCCCCTACGTTTCACAATAGGTATCACTTAAGCTGGATGGGGCCTAAACTGAAATTGTGTCCGCACTAAAGGACAGTTCCAGAGAATAATTAATAATAAAAAGTAATAAAACTTGGATGCGTTTGTGTCCCTGTCCACCTCCAGGATCTATGTACATTTGGCTTAGTGCTCGACTCTCCCAGACAATCCTGTTCCGTTCCCGCTTGGCCCCAGCAGCAGCTGCCCTCAGCGCTCAGCTCGGCTGGGCTGGCGGCACGGGCAGCGCCTGGGCTCGTGTTTCCACAGATTGCATTTAGAGCAGCAGCCGCCTTTGTGTGCAGCAGTGCTGCATTATTTGAGAGCAATCTCTTTATATGGAGCTAGCAAACTCTTCAGTTACTTGGAATGCTGAAACTTCCTCGGAATTGTTCCCTATGATTTCCTAAAACTAACTATTTTGTGGCACGTTTTTCTATGCTGTTGAGTAGAGGCAAACGTGGGCTCTTGACTTTCTAAAGGTAATTAACAATCTTTAAAGGTTTTAACCTTGAAAAACAAGGAAGTGCCTATTTCAGCATGTGAAGCTTCTCCCTGAACACAAGTAATCCTACAAAACCAGAAAAGGAAAGAGGAAGGCAGATTTCAGCAAGCTCTGTAGAGACAACGCTCCAGTAAAGAGAGCTCAGACAGGAGCTGACATTGACCAAAACTGAACAGTAGGCAACTGACATTTAGTAAGAATATTTTGAGCTATCAGAGGATCAGCACAGCTAGTCCTGACTTTAAAGCACAGTAAGTGTGAAGAGCAGTGTGTCCAGGGACAGACACTGCCAACCCACCAGGAAATGAGCCTGCTGGGCATTACCTAGGTGAGAAAATCCGGCCGCTGCACACTGTGCCACAGCTATTTATGTCCAAAATAACAGCAAAATTAAGGACAAATCCCTAAACAATCTCAAGAGGTAGCATAGGGACTTTTATGTTCCTCTCTTTCCTCCTCAGGAGGAGGCTGTCCAGCCTCTCTTTCCTCCTCAGCATTTCCCTGTGGCACTTCTTCCCCATCAAAGCAGATTACAGCTGAGCTTAAATCCATGGCTTTTCTACTGGAAAACTGTGTGAACAAGAGGGAGATGTAGGAAACACTGTGGAGGGAAAAAACAGACTTTGTGAAAATGATTTGGTTTGAGAAAATGTCACCTCACCACATTTTCCGACTCAACACTAACAGTCTAACAGTCTATTGCTAGTTAGGATTAATAGAAAAGGATGTGCAGTCATCAAGATGAAATGCCATTTTCAGTCTTTGCACATGACATTTGCTATCCCTGGACTATATGAACATTTTTCAATGTTGGATTTTTCTTGCTACCAAGGTGTTGTTGATAATAGCACAGATGGAAAAAATGTGAGCACTACTGCAACCAAACTACAGCTTGTTATTTTTGCTTTTCTGTAATATGCCTTCTAATGAGAATACTGCATCAATTAACATGCATTTCCTGAGTCACCTGTTAAATGCTGCAACCTTTAAAAAGTCTACTTTTATATAAAATAAGCTCTTAATTTACTATGTTGTACTTAATGATGCAGTTTGTACAGATCCTATAGGAAGCATCCTAATGCTAGGAGCTGATCCAAACAATGAGCTAACTTTGTTACAGATACAGTGGAGCAGGAACAAAGGAAGGTTCAGTTAAAAGTACATCAGCTTTACCTTTTACTTGAGTATTTTGTGCTGAATGCACAAGAAAATTCCCATTCAAGAACTCAAAATTGCCTTTTATTACATAGTGGAAGATTTTTTCAAAAGCTTGTGTATACAAGTTCGAAGAAACATGACAATAATGTGAAATACCAAGTGAGTAAGAGCCTGCCTGGCAATCCCAGGTTCACAGCAGAGCCAGTGCTTCACTTGGAGCTCGTGTGCCTGTGATCCACGAGAGCAGCTCTGGAAAGACACTCTGAATAGAACATTTTTTGTTATATTAACGGGATGGACAGCTACAAAAGATAGTTTTTGCATTGTGTTTAAGTGAATTTTCAGGAATGCTAATTTCATTCTCTGGTGTTACAATCTTCCTTTGGATCTGCTTTGTTGGGTTGCAGATTCCATGTGAGTGTCACAAGTGGTGGATTTCAGCATTTACAAAGTGCCTTACAGAAAAACATATATCTCTACGGCAGTGCTCAGTTTTTTTGCTAATATTAAGAATACTTATATGTAGCTTCTTTTATGTCACAACTACAATGCAACAACAAAAAAATCTATGATTCTGTTTTCTGTGCTAGCTTTTTATCTAGTGGAAAACAAGTTCTACTCTATTTTTCTGGACACTTTCATATATATTATGTAGGTATTTGAAGCATGTGCATGCTAAATTGTATAAACAGATTTAAAGTATAAATAAGGGTAAAGTACCCTTTTGCCAGAACATGAGCTGGGGGAAAAAAAAAAAAAAAAAAAGGCAAATAAGTAAACAGTCAGAAGTAGATATTGTCCTCCTGGTACTCCAAGACTGTATTGTGCAATATTGTTTTCCAAGCTCACTTTATATAGACCAAAGCAAGAGGTTTTTTGATCCTCAGATACTGTCATAGATACCAACCCTGACAGGTGCTTTTGGAATGGTTAGTCCCAGTAGGGCATAAATTGAGCTTCCAGATGTATTTCATTTTGGATATTAGGAAGCTCAACTGCTTACAACTTTTGCCACGTTCAACTTGTGCAACCCTAGATTTCAGGAATTCTTTACCTTTTTTTCCAAAGCTTCAAGACCTGTAAAGAAAAAAGGATATTAACAGAAGACTGTTTTCAAAGCATGCCTGCCATCTCAAATACCCTGAAACCCTTTACTCCTTTATTGAAAGAAAAACTGAATTATCTGGGAGTTCCAACTTCATGTGAGCATTGCACTTAACTCTTCTTCCTCTGTGACCAAATGACAATTATTTCTGTAACTACAATATATTTGTTTTCAGGCACATCTGTCTAGAACTGGAAATATTACATGAATTCTTCTAACAGGAGCAAGTATCTTAAGCAAAAAGATCTACTCCATAGCCACCACAGCTAGATTTCTTCCACAAGGAGTTTAAAGTGGCAATACTGTCACTGAAAATAATAACCAACACTTAGCTTGACATATTTATTTTTCAAGGTCAATAAATAAATGTAAATACACAAATTTGGAAAAATCTTAGTAACAGAATGTTTTTAAACAACATTCTGGCTTAAAGTCTCTGTTATTGACACTATAGGAATAGTTTCTGATCTACTTAAAGTAGCTAGGTCATTATGTCGGTGATCCTCCATCGCATTAATTTGTTTGAAGAAGTTAGGCTGCTGCAAAGGAAAAAAGACATCAACCTTTGCTTTAACATAGAAAATTATCTGAACTGCATACATTAAGTATTAAAATTACTTCTCTGGGCATGACCTTTTCTAGAGAAGAGACATTTTTAAATTTACAGTTTACATATTAGAGACCTCCTACTGTTCATTACTTCATCATTATAAAAGGGAAATCGTAACAAAAGAAAAAAAAACAGAAGAGGAAAAAAGGCATGGAAGAAAAGTGATACAAATTGGCCCTTTAGTTAGTAAGACATTCTTGTTTTATCTGTCTCATTTTCACTGTTGGTAACAGATGTGTGTGATGACTGGTTGCCATCAGTGCAGCAAGTCTGCCTGAAGTAATTACAAAGCGGCTTTTTACTGGTGGGCTTGGTCTGACACCCACTTCTACAGACATTCTCCAAACACCTGAAACCAGGAATGTCAAATTCCACCTGGCTGCCTTAGCTTTCCCAGGTTACTGTATGTGAACACTAAGGCTTAGAGCACAAATATGTAACTTGTCCAGGAGATGCAGCCTTTTTCAAAAGTATCTACAAATCTCTAAATAGAAATTTTTATCAAAAGGTTCAGCAAGAAGGTAATTGTTACTGATTTAATGGAAGTGGAGGAAGATTTGTGGTTCCCTCAAAATTCATCAAGTGTTCTGTTTCTGCATTCTATAAATACTACAAGACTCAATGTGTTCATTTGGTTCCCATAAATTAGAAAAATCTGGTTTCCAAAAATTCTAAATTAGTGATTTAAAAAACAAAATATTACACCTGACCACCTTTCAAACCATCTCAGAGAGCAGCTTCACTCCTCTCTCACCCTTCAGAAGTGTGCTTTTTTAAGAGTACATGATTTATAAAACAAACAAAAAGTGTGTTTTTAACTACAGTACACTTGCTTAAATACACAAGTGGACACGTTAACGTCATGTTAAAGTTCAAGGTACTTCTGGATAAAAGGCAGATAGTTAGTTATTTTAACTCTGCATTCTTATATAGAATAACGATTATTATAGACTTTAGTTTCCTCTCATCATTCACCTATCATATGGAGAGGTCAATAAATAAAAGCTTATCTGGTCCAGTTTACCTACAAGAGAAAAAATAATAAAAGAAAAAGAACTTATCTATAAAATTACTTGTTTAACCCTGATAAGATCTGAGTTGCCATACCCAGTTTGTAGTTGCAAGAAAAGCAAACAATATTCATCTTGCTTTTTAATAAATGCCCCATTTTTTAATGACAATTTTTGTATGCTGCCTATGAAGTCACATATTCTTGGGGCAAGAAAGCTGGCCAGGAGATGCAGTGATAGCAGTAACAAGTAGAAATCTGGGTTCAAAAACAGAACATACCAGATCCAGAAGCAAAGAAACCTGGACACACTGAGGAGGCAGTACCCAGCTGTTATTTGGGCTCTTGTGTCGTGGAGACTATACCCAGCCTAAGATATAGTTTCATACCATGGAAGTAACAAAGAACTCCGTTGTGCTCGTGTACAGACTTCAGGAAAAAGCCTTACACAAAATGAATGACCTCCTTTGTTTAGAGTAGAAGATAAAATAGCTTACTAACTGATGTAACGAGTAATGGATGTCACTATGCAGCAGAACTTGCCATGATTTGTGTGTTCAGCTACAAGGTGCAGTATCTCTTATGACTAACTCAAAGCACAGCCACGTCCAACTGTGATTTGGAATTCCCTCTTGAGCAGCACGCACTATGACTTTGAAGGAAGTCTGTCTGATTGTAACAAAGTCATCCATCCTCTCTTGGAACATGAACAAAATCCATGGGGTAATCAGGCACAGGCGGCATGTAACAGGTTTGTCTTCCTTTTTACTCCTTGTTTTTGCTTCTGAGGACATGCACTTGGCTCCAGACTAAATCCACGTTCTGTTACAAGAGAACACAGCTGTTCTTCTCTTTCTCTCTCTCCTTCTCCCGGGGCTCTTTACGTTTGCGTTCGTTACTCCCGGATTGTCTTGCGCTGGCTGGAGAAGCAGCACCTTGCACCTGCTGGGTAGAAAAAGTAACATTGTACATAAACCCACCCTTATTGCAGATACAGCCTGAAGTATTATGGTATGCTCAAGTTCACAAGAAAAAAGTTTAAATATTATGTGAAACAGCAGAATTCATGTAGGGATTTTTTGTATTCCTACTCCAGAAACTCCAGAAAATTGCGTATTCCTTGAAAATTAACTCAGCTGAAAATATATTTCAAGTCCTGTGTTTCCCTTCTGTTGTGTCCACATATTCAGATCAGTTGTTTTAATAAAACACACTTTCAAACATTTTCTGGCACTTCTGTATTATTGTACTGGAATTTTTTCCTGGTTTCTTTTATAAGTACATAATCCACATTTCACAGTTTGCAGAGTCAAAGTGCTGGGTTTGACAACGAGGTAATGGTGAAGCAGCAGCTTTTTGGGACTAGAAAATCTTTAAGAACTTGGCAAGGGGGCTGGGTATAGAAAGGCAACCTAAGTTTTGTTAATTCATCATCTATTCCCACTATTATCCATTCATAGCTGCAAATGAGCAGGCTCTTAATCCTGTTCAGCAGGTTCTTCAGTTCTTTCTACCTTTTGGCAGCCAGCAGGAGTGAATCTGTGTCTTAGGAGTAGCTACTGCTGGTTCTACTAAAGCAACAAGCACTGCAAATAACACAACTTTCAACTGTCAAAATTCTTGTTTCATGCTTAACAAACAGATCAGTTAATGGTTCCAAACTGCTTCAGGCCTTCAAGGTTCAGCCTTCATATAAATCATTTCTTACTAATTTGTAAATAAAAGCAGTTCTGAAAGTCTTCAGTGGTTAAGAATTTCTCTGAATCCAAAACACCAACTTAAATATTGCCTGTTGCACAGAAGATTCAGTTACATTGCCTTTTTGCATAGACATGTGCATGAATCACATTTTCAGAGCATTTTGAAATCAGCTTATGGGTATGGGACAGAAGAGTGTACTGGGAGAAACTGTTAATTGCCTGACTTGGAACAACTCAATAGATTCACATGCTATCATAGCCCGAACCACCTAAAAATGGGCAGCAACCAACTTCTGCAAGACAAAGACAAAGCTCCAACTACTATCAAAAAGTTCTTGAGTGCTCTTTTGCAAGTAATGTAAAATACTAGCTAATAATATCTTTGTAATCTGACATATTAGCTCATCCTATCGTTCCAACTTGAGTATGAATGAAATCCTAATTTAGAAGGTTAAGCCTGGTTTAAAGTATTTCAGTGGTGGCAACTGCCATATCTACATGCATACTCCAACTGCAGCACATTCCTAGAGATTCCCATATTCACCTTGTCATTTGCTGTACAGAACGTAACCAGCAGCCTGACCAGGCTGAATCATGTACAAGCACAGATATGTCTATGCAATTATTAATACTTTCCAAAATTTATGATCATATTTAGTGCTGTTTTCTTACCTGGACCTGAGCAGCTGCTTGTTCTTGTTCCTGATAGTACTGAGAAGCTCTCCTGTCCTCCTCTTCCTGGAGCTTCTTTGCTAGCTCTAGATCACTGATTCCTTCTGGGATCTGCTCCCAGTTAATCTCTTGATTTTGCTGCTCTTGTTGTAGAGACAATGCCATCAGATAATCCTAAACAGTAAACTTGTTTATTAATGGTCTTTCACACAGAAAGGAGTGAAGTCATGTGAATTTTTCAGCATGTGCAGGTATACTTTTCTCCCAGCCTTATCTTCAATTGGAGAAAGGAATTTGTTTTAGAACCTGTCCCTAACCTCAACTGCAGAAGTCTGAGAACAGCTACTTTTCATATCTCCTTTCACAGTGCCTACATCACAGCATAAAAACCACAAAAGCTAATCAAAAAAATTTGCTTTCAGGTTTAAATTCCAATACCCAGACAGTAGCAAAAGACAGCTGATACCAGTTCCAGGTAGAACATTTTATAGCTGTCTCTTTATAACTTTCTATTTGTAATTAACACTGATTATGCTTGATAGAGTATCCACCCCACTCCACTGAACAATGTTGGGAATACGTAAGAAAGACCAACTCCTCAACAGATAAGAAAATAATCAAAGTGTAGTTTTGCATATAACCAAACAGCAGCTCATAATATTACTAGCCCTGTCATCTCTGTCAGATTTTTATTTTGCAAGAGATGCAGTGATTCAATTTATTAATAAGCATCGTATAATTTTCCCCCAGTATTTAAAAAACATGAATGGTGACTATTATAAACTTATGCTTGTTCAGAATGTAAGATTTCCAAGGAGCTTGGTCTTGCTCTGCACTTCTGCATCAACTGGTGCCACTCAGCCCCACCTCAGACATGACTTCTGCAAACTCTGTACCTCATTAAGAATGACAAACACCCACCATGACACACCATCTGCTGTGGGGTTTGTCCTGCATTCAGCCAAGTGGGCAGGAGGAGGCAAAGTTCAGCTCTGACAACATTAATGAGCTGAAGGGAGTTTGTTATGTAGGAAAAAGTTCCACAGTCTGCTTGTGTTTCCATACACAAGGCAGATGTGACGTTTCACCTCAGTAAGTTCTTTGCAGAAGTGGATTCTGAGAGATTAAAATCTTATTTTCCAAACTACTCAGTTGGTCTTATTCTTCCTCCCACTAACCATATTAATACTTTCAAGTGGCACTTACAGGAACCCCAATCTAATTATCTAAGGGGGTTTTTTTATAGACCCACATATGCATGAGTATACACACATACACATTGTGGAATTATACATATGTATGACCAAAAAGAAGTACTAACTGTACAATGGAAAGGCAGAAATCCAGTACCTGATCTATTTGATCCTGCTGCCCTCTGTAGACAGTTTCAGGGTCTGATGGAGGCCGTAGGTGGAATTCAGAGTCACAGAAATTCCCATCACCATCCACATTGTGTAAGCTTTCCCAGACAACCTTCTCTTCTGTAAGAAAGCCCTGGTCTGTCACCAGCAGATAAAGCTGACCCTATACAGAAGGACAAAGAAAACTTGTAAAACTGAAAAAAATTAAAAATACTTTTAGCAATCTAAGTAGTAGAAATTATCAGCTAATACAAATGTTGCATTCCAATAAAACATTCATTTAGAGGTTTTAGCAAGTTTAAAAATTTAATGAATCAGCATACAGCACAACACCACCAGAAACTAGTGTTCATTGCTAAATTAACAGCCAGACAATTTCTGTATTCCATCTTGCATCTCTTCATTCTTAATGTAAGTTCATATTGAACAGAAATTCATATAAAACATGAATATATATATATATACAGACACATGTATATATACACACACATATATATATATATTAAAAAAAGAATGAGTATATTAACATATATCAAGCTATATTCCTTGATAGCACTTTGGAAACACACCTAAGAAGTATATTTGAAGTCTGGCCTTGAAAACTTCAAACCCCAGAACAGATCACATTGAATTCCAAAGGCGAGATATGGAGACAAAGGTGATCTTTCCAAATAATCCAAGAGGCATTACCTTAAAATGGCCACATCTCAGACTTCATGTTTCATAATGAGTTTTGATAGAATTTGAGATCTACTTCAATTGAAAACTCTAAATTTAAGTTTCTTGCTATCACTTGTCACCAAAAACTGCTTTTGTTGGCATTTTAGCATTTTTACAGTTCCGTAAGGCCAAGTTCTTGATTTCAAACTCTGAAATTATAAAATGGGCTGGTCTGGAGTGAAGCAGACAATGCTAACAAGTCCAAATGCCAAGGTACAGAAAGGATAAAATGTAAGCTTAGGTTGATGGGATGGGAGAAGAACTGAAACCAAAGGGAAATTACCAAAGCAAGCCTCAAGTAAAAGGAGATGGTGCTGCACGTCTGAGGGACAGCAACACAGCACAAAACACCCGTTTAAATTTCCATTTAAATCAATCAATTTCTCTTATCCTACCCTTTTTCATAATGTTTTTCGAATTACACTCCAAATCAAGAATGTTACTCCTGACCATACAGCACATTAAGACTGAAGCTTCCATCAGTGTTCCTGAATGTACCAGCTCAAGATACTCGGTACAAAACTTGTTGCTGTAGTTTGGCTGTAAAAGTAAAAGCAGTTTATTCTGACATCCACAAAAATTTGCTGTTTGTATTACAGCAGCACACAAAGGGTTCTCAAAGATTGCTGTGCTAAGTTGCAGCAAAGCAAGAGGCAAATTCTGTTCTAGTGATTTCTTAGGATAAACAGGCAAGAAATGGAAACATTGTCCATATTCAGCATGTACAGAACAAGCTCCCTGATTGCTCTGAAGTCATTAAACAACTGTCTAAAGGAGATGCTGAAATTCCAATCAGATCTCGTCAATCCTACCATGTTTACAGCCACCTCTCCTGGGATTGGGAGGTCATTTGATGTAACAAAAATATTATTTAAAGACTCACATGCAGCAATTATTCTAATATTACCTAATACCATAAGATGTACTTACACACAAGGTCAAATAGAATGGATAAAAAACCCAAACCCAAACCAAATATGGAACACTACTGTATGTTCAAGCTCTGGAATGGGAGTTAACCAGCACACGGGGCCTTACAGACACAAATACAACTGTCAGCCACGAGTCTGATCACATAACATCAACCTGCCTAAGAACTGAATGGTAGTCCTGATGCTTAAAAATCACCCAAAGAAAATAAACATTTCCAGTTTGCACAGAATACTTATTTCACAGTATTTCATATATAAGAGGTCTTCAAAAAGATGGAAAAAAAAAATTCTAGACTTTTTAAGAGAGGTGTATTTGAACTTTTAAGTTTTATTTTGACCAGTCTATTGATTCAAAGAAAACCTAAAATAGTAGGTGGTGTGTGTCTCTCAGGTTTTCCTCTATTTTGTCACACATTTTTAATTATAGCCCATAAACTGTGTAGCTTAATAATAATACTGAAATAGGAAACTGCTAATATTTTCATCACCTCCAAATTACTATAAGCTGAATTTTTCAGACAAATATCAAAGTATATCATTGCCTTTGTCAGACTAGAACCTAGTGCCTGTCATCCAAAGATAGATTAAAGCTGACATTTGTTTGAAATAGAGACCTGTTTCAATCTTATATAAAATTCATATTCTTTTGTTTTTAAGAATTCCTCCGTTAACTATACCTGAACACTGACTGTAAAAATGTCGCATTAGAGTAAATAATAAAAATTAAATGCAATACAGCTCCCTAATGAAAGGCAATAAACTGCATTACATACCACCACATTACCTGAAAATTACCACTGTAATTCCAGTAGTTTAAAACATCCTGCTTCACCTGAGCAAAGTCTAACAAAGTAACAAACACAGGCTCGCTAGTACTTGATAAGAGACAGAGTTCCTGTTCACCTTATTGGAATGGAAGAACAATGTGAAATCATGGATCAGAAATCCAAAGTCATCTTTCCTTTATTTTCTACAAAGTTCTCTGATCTCTACATCGTATTAGTATAATTAAATTGAATTCCTCAAAAAACCCAAACAGGACCCTCACAGTATTGCTAATATTCATGTAATTTTTGGCAATAATTTCATTAATAACCAAGTAAGAGGAGTTGGCTCTTTTGCTATGAGGTGTCATGTAGCCACTCATCATGGTTTTGTTCCTTCTGTTTGCAACGAGGATATAGAAGCCCTATCTACAGACTGGCTTTACAGGCACAGTTTTAATGCCAGGCACGTTCTCCTCCCAGGGCTGAAGGCACGGGCCACCTTCCCTGGCACACCCAGATTCCACTCAGGAGATCCTGTGATACAGGAAAACCCTTTTATCCTATGACCTTCACGCTGCCCTCAGCAAGGCCGCGCTGGTGCCAGGAAGCAGCCCCCCTTCCCAGGCACTTCCCAGATCCCGAGGCGGGCCCGGCTGCCGAGGGACGGGACACAGCACCAGGTCGTGCAGCTGCTCTCCGGGCACAGCGGAACAGGCTGAGCAGGGCTCTGAAGGGAACCCGTGCACACGAACGTGCCTTTCACACGCCCCTCGCCAACAGCAGCATCGCACTTCACAAAACGTCTCTGTTCGTTAAATGTTGACTGGCCATTTCTAAACTACCACCAGCATACCTTCTAGATTTGTTTCTAAATATGGGATTTGGGGTTGTTTTTTTTAATAAATACCCACTCTCATGGGTTAACACTGCCCCCCAAAATACCAGCACATAATATACAGCAAAAATATCTACTACTAACTATAGTCAATAGGGAGTAAAACAATAAAAGAAGTGCATAACTGTTAAGGTAAACTGTGTCCACAATAAAGTTATGCTCATTATTTATCCTAAGAATCAGTACCCAGATATTGTAGACCAATGCCCTGATTTTATAGTTTCACATATAAATACCTTGAAATAAAGCTAAAGATAAAAGCAAGATTATTCTCCTGAATAATGATCTCTCAGTCTTCTGATTTGTACAAAAAGACCTCTCCAAAATGCACAGATATAGGCTACAGGTGATGTACTAGACCTCCTTTCCTTGGATAATTTAATAACCAGATTAAATAATTAATGTTTTTAAACTACTTATTCTAATTATGCCAATTACCAAGTTTCCAGCAGTTTAGAAAACTCAAAAAGAAAACCCAACACATGTCCAATATCTTTATACAGCAAAGGCAAACATTTTAAGCCTTATGTTTTAAATTGTATGTAAATATTCTCTTGGATTTCTGGATCAGACCCCTTGGTTTTTGTACAGGTATTTTAGGTTGACATGAATGAGTGCTGTTTTTTTAATATTAGTATATCTGCATGTTTTAACTGTTAGAAAAAAAATCTGATTCTTAAAAAATGTATACACCACTTGATTCAACAGAAAAACCCTCAGCATAGGGAGCTGTACACTTACTAAGAAATGGAAAAATATTTAAACATGTTTTTAAGCATATATATATATTACATATTCATTCACTCTACTGTGCCAATCTGAAACACCCAAGGAAAAAGTGCAATTATTCCTATGAAATTTAGTTTGTATTGGAATAAAAATCTGTTGAGTTCCGAAGCAGAAACACAACATTTATAAACTAGGAAACACACATTCTTAAAAATCCAAACAGGTGTCTTGATACTTTTCAGGAAAAAAACACAGGTTCTATTACAAACAAGTCTGTGGGAAAAACATTCCAACTGAACTAAGATCTTCTTACCAAACTGATCCCCTCTTTACAGTCCTGTTTTTCCTTGATCTAGGGAATTATCATGTGATGTATTTATTATCTGCATAATGAAAAGCAAAGGCAAAAAAAAATAAAATCACATTTTTAACTGCTGAAAATTAGTACTGTGTAATCACATGAGCCAAGACTATTAATATGCAATTAAAGGGACAGGAAATACAAAAATGATTACTTGGGCAAATGGACAAGGTATCAAAATTCAAGTTCTTTCACTAAAATATCAGCCTTAAAAAACCCACACTGCACCTAAAAAATATCCCCAGTGTACAAGTCACTGTATAAGCCGTACATGAAAGCTGCCAAATAGAAGTTTAAGCATCAGCTTCATTAGAATAAAAATCGCTAATTACTCAAAGTGTTTCTAAAAATACATCCATTTTATTAAATGGACACAACTTATTAAACGTATAATTCCCTTTTGAATAACTTTGTAGCTGCTTTATTTATATGTTTTCATATCTTGGTTCGGAGGGGGAAGAGGGAAAGGCAATACTAGACAAAGACAAAATAATGGCTTAGTTCTTGCCCTACAAGTTCTACACCTCCATTTCCTCTGGTCCGTGTTGTGTCTCCAGCTTTCCTAACTGATGGACTTGTCTCCATAGTCCATCTACTGCTGGCTCAGACTGGGAAGAAACTCCATCTGCAGAACGAGCAATAAACCCAGTAGATGGATAGGGAGAAGCAGCTGAGAAAAATCCCCACTCTGTGGCAACGATGCATTTAGCACTCACATGAGTATCCTGGAGGCCCAAAAATTTCTGTATAGCTAATCTTGGCTAAAAGCCTAAGTTAAGTCTATTTCTGACTCTCTTGGTATGAAAGACCACCTAGCCATAGAGCTACACCTGGGGGAAGGTTAGAAGCAGAGAAGAGTTACTGCTGGCCTTTAAGTATCAATTTAAAAATTATTTCCTGTCTTCATTAAAAAGAGCTTCTTGCTATCTCAAATTCTGTAATGTACCACTCACCAGAAATCCACAGCAAAATGAACTGTTTACAAGCAACAACCTCAGAAACGAAAAGCCTGTAGATAACATGCAAATTAAACACTAACTACAAAGGAGGTCACTATAATGACTGTGAAAAATAAAACTAATGGCCCATATTTCAAAACTTACCATTTCAGAATTCCAAGACTTTTCAAAAAAGACAAGATTAAAACCACTGTGATTTACCAGCAGTAAACCTTAAATATATATACAAATAATACTCTTCTTCAAATATTTTAACCCTATTTCCTAGGACTGGATTTAGTTAATTCAGGCACAGATTTTTGTTCACTGCCTTAACCCGTTCTGTATTATTAATACTGGTCAAGGATATTTAACTCATTGAAGTGTTGTGTTTTATTTCTATAAGGAAAAAGGATTTCAATTGAGAAGTACATGTGTACAAGTATGAAGCTGATAAAACAGACAAACACACACCAGGTTTTGGCCTTTAATCTAAATACTGGGCAGCAAAAGACTACAGGCTATGTTTTACAAAACCAATCCGTATTTATAATTCACAAGGTCAAAGTGATATTCACTGACTGTATTTAATACAAATAATATTTTAGAGGCTTTAATAATAGCACAGAAATTCATTATTTCCAGAAGGATTTAGGTATTTTATCTGGAATATCCTTTAATCAAATTAAAAGGGGTATCCTGCACCTCTAGGTGTACCTCATTTGTACCTAGAAAGTACAGCTGTACTTTTACTTAGCATTTCCTTTCTGAAAACCAAACTGTTTTGAGGTTGGGGTTTGTTTTTCCCTCCCCACCACCATAATGAAAGCAAGCATAAAAATATGCAGGCTTGCTTCACAAGCTACTACCAACTATTGCAAGAACTAAATTTAGAAGAGAGGAGAAACCCCTCTTCCCTAATAATGACTTAAATGAACAGCATCAAGAAGTGTAACATTTGACCAAAAAAAGATGTATTTCATAGCTTTTGGTTATTTAAATGGAGGAAAGGAGGAGAAAGCTCCTTTTACTTGGCCTACTGCTTTAAGGGAGTGGCATTGTACATAGATTTAAAACTGATCTCAGATGTTCTCTAACCAGAAAATCAAATGTGTTACCTGCTTGTAGAGTTAATCATTATTTATAAGGACTGTTCAGACCTTTAGCTCAGCTCATGAGTAGTTATTCAAAATGTCAAAGATAAGCATTGACAGTCAAGATTAACAGAGGGAGGAAAAAAGCACTGGTGGTTACAAATGAAAGTGTCATTCACATGAGGTAGATGACATCACCATAAAACAGATGGCTAAAACAGTGGTTTCTTAAGCTTTTTGCATGCTACACACCTCCTTTTTTTTTTTGCTTTTATTACCATTATTCATAAATATAAGCATGTATGAAATTAAAGTCTTATTAAATAGCAGATAATATGATTTCAAGAGTTCTATACAAGGGTAAAAACACCACCATCTTAGCAAAGACAAAGCTGTTTTAGAATGAAGATGCTCCATAAGTAAATGTAAACTTGCCAAGCCAGATTCTCCATTCCATGGAGGAAGGAGTCCCACAAGCACTAACCAAGTTGACACCTGCTTTTTGTATCCTGGAACACTCCTTTCACAATTCCCACCATTTTGCTTCCCCTGATTCAGATTCAAAAAAAAAAAATCTCTTCCCTAACAAAGGGAACTAATATTGTAGCTTATCTCAACTTCTCCAAATGTTTGGGATTTTGAACACCATGATGGACCTATTCATCTACTGGCCCAAATGTAATGCAAAGCTTTAGATCCTCTGAAACAAGACAGCAAACAAATTAACCTTATCACTGCCAACCACAAACTGCAAGTAAATTTAAGCCATGAAGAAGTGTATGTAACTATACATAACAACAAAGAGTTAACACAGGGAGCAAACTGAACATAAAGAAAGAGCTACAAGAAGATTTGAAGTAATAATGGATGCTGATATCTCAAACACTGTAATCAATAATTTACAAGTAACATTTGCTACAAACCTTACATTCACCATAAGCCATATTTACATATAACAGACTCCAATTTAATTCTATTTCAAGACAGTGGAAAACCATGACTGGCTTCAAAATGAGAATACAAAACACAAGAGTAAAGACAAAAATGTTGAATGTACCTTGTATTTGGTCATGGTGCTAAAATGGTTGTTCCTGAAGAACACACAAAGCTCTCCCTCCTGGACAGCTGAAGTCAACTCACACAGTCCGTGGTATGTCAATTGTGTAGCTGTGTTATTTAGAAACTGCTCAGCTACAAACCCTACAAAAGCAATACATACTGTTATGTGTGTCTATTACACACGTGCTAATGTAAGACCTGGTTACAATAGTAGTATTTTTCCTATCTCCCCATATTGCCACAAATCTTAGGAACACATTCAGAGAGGGGACAATCAGTTTCAAAGGTCTAAAACCACATTGTTGTAGACAACTCTCTACGTTCAGAAATGCTACATCCACTTTTAATATTACTGATTTTTTCCCTTGTTGTAATGTAGTATATAACTCATATTCTAATTATAGGAGATAATACATGGCCAAGTTGAAATCTGAATGCAGCCACAATAGGGGAAGTTCTCACCAGCTTTTGAAAAAGTATATTGAATAGATCAAGAGAATGCAGCTGATCTCACATCAAAGTCTAGAAGACAAGCACAGTGCTGTGTGCCTGTCCAGGGAAAGCAGCTCAGCACACAGAATGCAGCTCCTCACACTTGTATCTCTACACAGCATGATCCACACAGAAAATACGTAACTTAGATTTGGTAGGGTACATACTCTAATGACACACAGAAAAACGTTACCCACCTTCACTAACCAGCTCACTGTTGTCTGACTGTTTACAAGAAATTATCTTCTCCACCAGCTGATTGTAACTGCAGTTACCAACTGCTTTTACTATGTCAGCAACCTGGAGCAGGAAAGAACAAGACAGAGAACTTACCTATGTGAAGAACTGAACACAGCTGCAAGGCAATGGCAATTACTCAGGAAAAAAGTAAGAGTGTAACAAAAAGAGGATGTTATCCCCTTAAAAAATCTAGGCCAAAAAAGTTTTCGGCCAGTGTTACATATTTTGCGGTCTCAGATCCTGTTTTAAATCCTTGAGTTAACCCTTAGCATCAAAAGTTGTTGCTAAGGCAGATGGAGGAGAGAACAGGGCATCAGCTGGGCCAGGGCAGGAGAACAGCAACACTCACCAACAAGGCATGAAAAGAAAAGACCTTAGGCATTATTATTCCAGCCAAACTCACCCGTTTCCCCCTAAGTAAACAGTACCCCTTTACCATTAATTAAAAAATATAATTTAAAAAATTATGTTTGCTAAACATGCAGTTCTTGCTAAGTAGTTTTACATCCTCATTTCTCAAAAGCAGTGACTAGCAAACCAGAATTAAAGAAAGGAGGAAAGTAACCGTGCATTCCTTACAAGTGTTCTCTAACAAGCTTTCAAAAATGACAGCTGGGACAGCGTATCTGGTAACTTGCTATCTCCCTCAGAAAAACAACTCTCATTTGCAGAGTCATAGAAGGCTTTTAAAGTAGTTTGACTATAGACCCAGACTCTGCAAAGTTCCTGCCCTAAAAACGACATGCAGTTTGTATTCACTCCTCAATTTTTCTGATTAGATGTTAAAAAGCCATTCTCATACTCATTACTGACTTGTTAAAATTCTGAAACATCTCCCCTCCCACGTATATCATTCAGAATAACTTATATTTTTTTAAATAATTGAAACAGAGTGAGTTACCTGAGGGTCCACTAACCATCCATGGTACAAGGGGATATCAAGAAGATCAAACACTATGCATTCAGGTGTGTATTCAAATACACGGACACCTGTAAACTTCACATTGACATCCAGACCCGTCTGCAACTTATGGAGAATTGCCATTGCATCACTCATATTCTGACAGCAGAAAGGAAAAAAAAAAAACCACACCAGATGACCAAATAGAGCTTTGTACACTTGGTGGTTACCCTTGTAACACTTCACCATTTAGTACTCACCAATCCAACACTTCAAAAAAAAAAAAAGAAAAAATTAAAAGGATAAATGACCTAAACAACTGTTTCAATGCGCGTTCATGTTACACATTCTCAATATGCCAGAAGATAAATGAAAAAGAAGAGTTTCTTGCTTTTGAGGTTGGTTTTTTTTTTTTTGGTTTTGCAACATTCTGTTGCTTAAGAGGAATTCAGGCTCACAACAGGAAAATAGCATGACAAAGACCAGAAATACAGATTGGACAGGAGCTGGAGACAGCAAATATTCACCGACTAAAACCACTGATGGTTAGAGACAGTTGCCTCTTTTGATCCTGTACTTGAGCATGGCTGCTACGAATGAGAGAGTTTTAATGTTTGTCCCCCTTTAAATGCACTGTTCTGTCAAGTTTCTGTGACCAGGAAGATAACAGCTCCCACTACTTTACTCCATGTCACTTCATCCTACTGACAATTTTGCTATGTTACAAGATTCAGAACTTAGCAAGATTTATAAATAATTCTCAAGACCGGCTCAGACCTTAAAAAAAGTTTGTGTCATTTTAAGAGCAAACCAAAACACCTTAACAAGTGCGTGTCATTAGCAGGGACCAGATATCAAGTACAAAAACATGCCAGAGATGTTTTGAAAGAGATTTTGCTGTAATCTTACTCTGCTAAATGAATAGGAAGTCCATAGTAAGTCAGCACCAGCAATCTACAAATTCAGATCTTACATCTACAGACAATAGCTGCATTTATTTTGCAATGTTTATTTTGCAAACAGAGCAGGATTACATCAAACCGACCAGAAAACCACAGAAGTTTCTCACCACAATTTCAACATTATCCTTTCTACTTCAGCTATTTCTGCACCATCAAAACAACTTAGGAGATTTCTGGAACAGAAGGCTTCTTTAAAATTACACAGTTAAATACTTGACGTATGTGACATTTATGTAGTAAACCCATATATTTGAGCGTAAGAAAACTACAGAGGTTACACTTTCACCAGGCATAGTAGTCTTCATCACCCTCTTGTAAGATGATTATAGCTATAACCTTCTACAGCACAGAATTTTGTGGAAAAAAATAGCCAATTTTGTTATTACAAAAGTAATTCCTATAATCTGATAAAAATCAGCCCCAAGTTACTAGATTTGGTTTTCAACACCGAATGAGAGCAAGAAAACATGACCTAATAACAAAAAGAACTAGCTTGAAACCTTACACCTATAAAAATTTTAAATCACTTTTCGATGAGTAACCAAAAAAACCAGCCATGACTACAGACACAGCTTGAAAAATTTGCTCCAAGATAAAAATACACTACATCAATACTTTTTTAAACTAATAGCATTATCTTTAGTATAGAAAGACTCCTGCAACGACATATAAATAGTGGCCAGTGCAAATAATAATTGTGTTTCTTAACATGGTATCAACCTCTTTTTGTCTACCATGATTAAGAACAGGAATCTCTCTTGCTCAGTTCACACCCTCAGAGAAACTCTAACAGGCACCACAGAACAGAGCACACTGAAGGACATGCAACAGAAGGCTTCAGAAAGCAACCACCCTGTTATATACTTTTATTTGTACCTTTTTGTTATAGTTCCTCAATAAAACTCAAATTCTTCCATTACGCACAAAACAGGCAAAAGAAAAAAAAGAAAAGTCTTGTGTTAATAGATACTGAGTTTTTCTTCACTAATAGGAAGTACATATAAATAATACTCTACATCAAGCCCAGAAAAAAAGAAAACTATAAACAATAGTTTGTATGCTTCTGGTTTTTAACAAGGTGACAAACTCTAGGTTAGAAAAGTTTTAGCTTCCTCAGACATAAGCAACTGTATTTTAGGAGCAGCTCCTTACCTGCTCATAATTAAGTCGCTGAATTTCAGATATCTCCTTAGGTTTTGCATCAAGAATGTAGTCTCCTAAAAGAAAGCAAAAATAAAACTAAATTAATTCCTCACTCAAAGCTTCAACATTTCTGTGAATATCTCAATTGAAGCTGACTGATAAAAAAAATACTACAACTGCAGTTTTCTACCAAATTAATGATATCACATTGTTTTATAACCTGAATTATAATTATGGAGCAAAATATGAATTAAAAAACATTGTAAGATCATATTAAGAAATAAAATTCAAATGGTCAACATTGTTACTACAACAGCATTTCATAATCTCTTGGGGTATCATACCAATCTCTTAATTATTCAGAAATTTACCTCCCTCTGTGCCTCAACTTCAAAAATATAAAAAGGTCAAACTGTTCACAGTAAGATTATGTAATTCTGTACACAATTTAAAAAGGCAACCACTTACCCTGACTGATACTATGAATGTTTTGGCATGTTTCATACACCAGTAACTCTAAAAAACTTCTTGTGCTGGTTTTGACTGGGGAAGAGTTAATTTTCTTCCCAGTGGCTGGTACGGGGCTGTATTTTGGATGTGTGCTGAACACAGGGTCACAATATGGAGATGTTTTTGTTATCGGTGAGCTTGCACAGAGCCAAGGCCTATTCCGCTTTTCCTATGGCCACACTGGGGAGGAGGTTGGGGACTATGGGAAGCTCAGAGGGGACAGCCAGGACAGGTGACCCCAACTGACCAAAGGGATTTTCCAGGCCATATGGCATCGTGCCCAGTACATAAACTGGGGGAAGAAGGAGGGAGTGGAGGACATTTGTAGCAATG
The DNA here is from genome assembly GCA_013400975.1 of Atrichornis clamosus. NCBI lineage: Eukaryota > Metazoa > Chordata > Aves > Passeriformes > Menuridae > Atrichornis > Atrichornis clamosus. The sequence goes on from WBMZ01001165.1 coordinate 188,812, forward strand.
CAGTTTGTCTTCCCAAGCCACCATTGCACATGACAGGGCCCTGCTCTCCTGGGGAGGGCTGAACACCTGCCCAACCATGGGAAGCAGTGAACTGATTCCTTGTTTTGCTTTGCTTTCCCTGTTATGCTGTCTTTAACTTGACCCACAGGTTTTTCTGGCTTTTACCCTTCTGATCCTCTCCCTGATCTCACTGGTGGGGGAGTGAGCAAGGGGCTGCCTGGGGCTTGGCTGCTGGCTGGAGTTAAACCACAACACTTGTATTCCATCTTTGTCTACTACACAAAGGTAATAAATTAGCTAACAGTTAATCAACACACTGGGGCTCAAGATTTCTAACTTCTTTAGAGACTAGAATCCATTTTCCAGACTTTATTTCAATGCTTTTTGTATTTATTCTCTTGCTCCATTACTAAACTCAAAGAAAAATATCATTATAGGTTTCCTAGTTTAAAATCTTTTAACTTAAAAGTGGTTGAAAGCTGTTTTGTTGGTTTGGGTTTTTTTTTTTTCAGCTGTAAAAGAACCATTAGGCAAGTGCTTATCCTGTTGACTGAATAGGAACCTAACTAATTTGAACACATAATTTTATTATTCAATTTAGTAAGATAATTCTAAAAGCTAATATATGCCTTCAAGAAAGAATACACACATATTGACAAATGGAATTATGCAGTGACTTCAGACAATATTATGCCATTAATGCAATTACAAGAAATGTTTAGACACATGCAGCAAGATTTCTTAAGACTTTTTAAAAAAATTATGTAGATAACTTTTCTTCCATCAAAAGATTCCGCCATTTGCTTCTGAAATGAACAAGCTATACTCTTGACAAGCAAAAAGAAAGAAAATATAGTAAGGGGTTTTTTTCTCCTGCTTAAGAAAAAAATCAAACCTGGTCTATTAAGTTCAAACATTTTATTTTTGTCAGGTTACAAAGGAAAGGAACAGTGGCACATACAGCTTAAGCACTATCACAACTGCACTTTTAACACCTGGATCATCAGGAGTGTTGAAGTTCCAGCCCTGTCAAACACAAACAGCTGCAATTTTGCTGAACACTTAATATGATGCCAGAGTAGTACCTGCAAACGAGACCCCAAACACTGTGACAACTACATTAATTCTTCTTGTTATTTTAATTGGACCATACTTCCAAGGATTAGAGTTACTGTAGACTAAGACATAGTTGACTTACTACATTCTATCCACTATAAAAAACAACACTAAAAGAGACATGAATAAGTTTAAACCTACCAGTGTGTTGGTGCACTAAGCCAAACCAACTGCATCAACTAGACTAACCACTGAGGAAAGCAGTAAGAAAACTTCTAAAAGCAATTAAGGAGAATCATGAGTAACTGAATACTGTAAGTAGTTTTCCTGGATGATGAGTTCAAATAAAGCTGAATAAAGTAGTAAATTAAAGTTCTGTATTACTACTCACTATTAAGTATAATATACAAGTGAAAGTGATTTATTATAATTACTAACCTAAGTATTCCATCAGCTGTTCAGCCGTTATGATTTCCATCATTGGTGGCAGCTTAATCTGTGGAAGTAAAAGTAAATTCTCTTTAAAACGCCAAAATACTACAATGTAGAAAGCATCAACACGGTATTTCTAGACAAAAGACTTCTGATTACATTTTCCTCCCCAATTTATAAGGCCATTAGCATACTGGGACCAAGAACGTTTCCAGGATCTCGACTAAGTAACAGCTACAAGAAGAGATTAAAAAGGCATTTTGTTTTTTAGAGAAACCACATGCACACAACACTTTCTCCCACCTGCAGCCCTCTGCATAGTGCTTCCTTCTCCCACCAAAACATTTCTCCAGCATCCCACTCCACAGAAGCTCATGCCACTCACTGCAGTGGCACAACTACAAGCACCCAGAATAAACAGACTGGGAACTGTTAAGAAAATGTCACCTTCCTCAAGTCTTTGATTCCCTACCTTCATTATAATTCTTAATTGAGTATTAGTTCAAAAAGTTCCTGCATACAGACAAGGCTTGTAAAGGATCTGGTGGCAGTAGCTGCTGAGACAGGGAAGACAAAGACTCGTGCAGGTACAAGGAAATGACCTCCCAGCCTCTCATCCCACGCTCACATTCCAAGGGTTTGGTTTAACTCCACACAGAGCAGACCAGACACACAACTCAGTGGTGAAGATTCCATTCCCCTCTTCCCTAACCTATTCCCACCACTGTCACCTGCTAAAACAAACCACCTTGCACCAGCCAGAGCTAAAAGCTTCTGACATCCTCATCTCTCCCACCCAGCATCCTGGGTGAATGTTTTGGTTGCACACTTCCATTTACTGCAGGGAGAAATGCAAGAGTCAAAGCACAAACACATACAAGGACATGCTTCTGGCAAACTGAAGGAATACCACAGGAGGATACAGACTTTAACCACAGTGCACTCCATTTTTCTCTGCATAAATGGGAATTTATTTTTCTAGGGTTTGGGGTTGGTTTTTCTGGGGGGTTGATTTTTAAGCTCTCTCTTCAGTTTTTATCTTCTCATCCTGTCACTCTCCAACATTTTACCACTGAAGTCTAGAAAGTCTGGTATTTATTGTATCAGGAGTATTTTAATCAAGTTCCTCAATACTGATCACTGTTCTCCTTGACACATACGGAAAGACATGATGTGAGACCATTAACTCATGTTCGAGATTTAATAGGCTCCAACTACTTCACTGGTTGTGGAGAGGATGGAAAAAGTAAAAAACCAGGAGATGGAAGAACAATACAAATAAAGTCTTTGATGCAGCATCCCAAATTTAAAAATAGCAAGACACTACACCGTTCACATTGTGATGGAGAGGGTTTTCAATCTGAAAACTGAGCTATTTTAATAACTTTACAAAGAAAATGAGGTGTGATTAGGCTACATCTGTCTTATCAATTTTAATTATATTTGACAAAAGGTAAATTTGTTAAATACATGAATTTACAAGAAGTTTCATTAAATTTGGAGGAAGAAAAAGACTCAATATGGCATCATTATTTATACTCTGGCTAAGAAATATGTCCATACATGGGTTAGAATTGGCATATGCCACACACACTGATCAACCCAGAGATGGTGGGCATAGAAAGAAGGTAATAGTACTAGAGTCTGGGAAAGGAATTAAGGAGGAAAATCAGTCATGCCTGCATAGGCACATGTTTTTTGAAATTACCAATTAAATCAGTGACAGCTGATTGTAACTTACAAAACCCCTTAACCTCTTCCCAAAACTAATGCTCCATGGGCTAAAGGCTTTCATAATTTTTGATCCTGTTCAAAATATTCATAGTGAGTATTCACTAAATATAACATTTTGAGCCACGTAAACAACAGGACTACATGTTCAAAAAGCTGCTTCTTAAACTCCCCGTCTGGATTGGCAGCGTTCAAGTCTGAGCCAACACTATCTGTGCACACCCCTGAGCCAGGCCTGGCTCATCACAGCTCCTAAAGCACAGAACAGCACCACCTCCACCAGCCCTGCCTGAAGTGCTGCTGGGACTACAGACAGCACAGATGTGCCACTACAATATGAAGGAAAATTAGCATTGCTCTCTCAACTGTTAACTGGGCTACTGTGATGATTCTTTCAGGACTGAAGCTAGCTCTTCTTTATTATTTATTTAAACCATTTCTATCAGCTCAGCCAGCACTGCTTGGGGGTTTCTGGTCTGCACCACATTTGGGAACCTGCAGAAGCATGTCTACATGACAAAGAGCAGCTCTAAAGCACAATTGCATGGCTTACTTATATTTGAGCTCTACATACAAATAGCACCATGTATTATTTATATCACTGGTTAAGAACTGGAACTTTCCCTCACAACTGTCATGCTAACAATTTTTTTTTTTACTGCAGAAAAAGCAAAGTAGTTTTACTCATATCTGCAAGATTTTTCATAGTCTGATATTTTAACAAGCTACATTTCAATATTAACTGCTTGATTAAATGCTAAACAAAGTTAATTGATTACTTCATGGCATAATTTTAGGGCTGGCATTAGTAGTTGGACCTTGATCATACCTTTAAAGTGGGCTAGTGGGGTTCCAACACAGTTGTAAGTACTTCTGAACAGAGCTGACTTAGGGATATAGAGAGAATACAACATTTCCCAACTGTTTAGAGCCTCATTGCGAGCACTTAAGTGACAGGAAGTGTACAGTGAAGAGGAAATGGGAAAGAAAAATACCTTAAAACTTAAGGGAGAGCAAAAAATTATACAGAACCACAATCATTCTCCACACAAATCAACAGAAAAAAAACAATGTAAGCAACAGTAGTAAAACCTGCTGTTGTCCACAACAATCTATTACTTTCAGGGACACACTTTCTCAATAGGTTTCAATGTTTAGTTGCTAGATTTTATATTAATTTCACATTTTAGGAAAAATGCATTTCCTCAATTTCCAACCATTTCCTGTACCCATCTACAGCAGTTTCCTGGTCTGTCACCCTGACGACTCTTCCTAACTCCGGCTACTTTTTATTTCCTACACTCAGGAGTGGGAAACCTAATCCTTCTCACACAACTACAATGTGACATACAGTTGAGACATTTTAATTAGAAGACAAGACTGGTAAACAAGTTTTCATATAGAACAGATTGTCTAATACGATTTACACAGTTTCTATGAATTAGACTACAAGCATGAAAACTACATAATACTAAGTTTCCACTGTATTCTTCCACACTACCAAAGGGTTTAAAAAAACATTAAGTGATATAATCTGGCACAGAGGATAACACTTCTGAAAATACTACGAATATAGAAAGAGACCAAGAAAATTTCTAATGGCTTATATAAGTCTTATATAAGACTTATATTATAGTCTCAATTCATATTTACCTAAAACATGCAACTCCTCTGAACGCAGTGTTCCATAGAGGTAAGGATAGCTTCAAGCTGCTTTGACAAAACCCAATTAATATTCTTTGCAAATATGTGCTCCCAGCTTTGCAGGAACAGTTTCACAAACCTGTCACACAACAGTCCGACAGCGTGTGCTGCCACTTCATGCCCTCAACATCTCCCCCCTCAGCCAGGTTTCCTGCAGCCCCTCGGAGCGGGTTTATTGCTCTGGACTGGGCACCAGGCGCCCTGCTCTGTGGCTCACCTCATCCCACAGGTGCCGGAGGAAGGGAGGCTGCCAAGGCCCCCGCTGAGCGCGCCCTCAGAGCCCGCGCGAGCCCATCCGAGCAATCTGTGCAAACTCCGGCCATACGGAGGGGCAGCTCAGCAACAAGGAAAAGCAGATCACGTGCAAAGGGCCAGTGCCAGACCTCAGACCAGGCACCACCACTGCAGACTATGACAAATGAAGTGGATATCAGCAGGAGCGGGAGGAACTGTACTCAGCTCCTCTGAAAAAGGCTATTTTTATGAAAACCTAAACCAAAATATTTCTAACTAGAATTTTTTACTTTACCTCATCTCTGCACCTCAGTTTGGATACATCTAAGTAAGAAAGTGGTTATATAACATTTACTTACATAATTGTTATGATACCTAAACAGGTAATTCACACAGTTCTAAAAGTTACCAAAAGTTTAGTAGAGCTAGGTGTGTAGGGAACACAGCTCCTTCCATTTGTTGAGAGGACTATGATACAAAAACTTTCAGAGACGCTTTCAAATAGGGTACTGGCATTGTTCTCCTACATAGGAACAAGATACTCCATATGAACTCACTTCTCAAGACAATATTACTATTATTTATATTTGAATTGTATTGTTTTCCCTTTGGCTTATTTTCAAAACAATTTGTTTCTCTCTTCCCTGGACATTTCAGATATGTAATTCCTGTGCAACATGTTAAGGTTCAGAGTTCTTCAGCTGCAAGACATCACATCCTACCTAAAAAGAACAGAACAGAATCACATGGCACCCTTATTAAGCTTTCAGCATCTGATGACTGCCACATTCCCCCACAAAATTACATTTAATGCCATGCCAGAAGTTATCAGAAAGTGTTGCACGCACCTAACAAAGATCACAACAGGTACTTAGAAAAGCAAGCTTTGCATTGTTAAGCTTAACCACAGTGAACCACAGGCCTGAGCAAAAACTGAGCAATCTCCAGATATAAATAAGCTGAAAAACAGTGTGCTACACTACTCTGCATCAGAGGACATAACTCCTGCTTGTCCATATATTTAAAATGGTTGTTTCAATCACACAAGTCTAAGTGGTTACCACACTGTTTTGCACTACAGCTACTTTTCCAAGTTGGTATCATACTGCTTTAGTTTTTCTTAGAAGAATATTTCTGTAACACTTTTGTAGCAAAACTCCTTGGTTCTCTCTCCTATAGGTTAAACTGCAAGTTACACTTAGGCAGACTGCAAAAACACTTCAAAGGAAAAGTAATTTCATAATTTTAATATTTAAAAGTATAGCTTCTGCAATCTGCCATCTCAAAGTTTTATATATCCTTTGAAAGCAGTGGATAAAAGAGAGTTAGCAGTTTAATCACAAGTTTAGCTCCAAAACCTGGTATTATCAAAGTGGAATTTGAACAGTCACAGTGGGTGCTACTATTTCAGAATTTCCAAAACCCCCACTGCCAAACCAGTACAGCACTTAAGTTATCTGAAACCATATCTATCTACAGGATGACCAGAACTCTCAACCTTGTCAGGACAGAGTTTTGAGAAGGAAAGACGATGGCTGATACAGGAAAGAGAGTCCAAAGTGTAACTGTTTAGCTTCTTATTACCTGCTGTGATTCTATTTTCCCTCCTCATCTCCTCCTTACGCCATTTTCCCCCACTACCTGTAGCTGCTTTTCACCTAACATATACTATGGAGTTCTCACTCTACTTTTGCCATTTTTCATCTTTTGGTCTGCCTCCTTGTTCCCAAATTATAATTACTTGGCCCAATCAAGCGTTCATCGTGGTTCAGGAGGAGCGAGAAGCAGGTGGATGAATGTCCATCCTCAGCCTTCATATGTAGCAAGCTACTGTCAGCAACACATAGATGAGCTGCCACCACTACCACTGTCAACAGGGTTCTTCACTATGAACTCGGGAAAAGAAAGGCTAATTTGGAGAGGCACTAATTAGAAAAATGAATTACAAGCAACGACAATATACGACCAACTAACAGGAAAACCCTAAAGCCTATAAATAACTCATATGTGACAGTTTCACCAGTTTAGCTGCCTGTCTGCAACTCATGTAAATTTTGCTGAGGTTTTACATAAACAGGCAGAACTACAGAAAACTTCCTGCAATCCTAGCAATAAGAAACAGTAGGGCACTTCCGAGGGGCATTTTGGTTTTTGCCTATTTATAAAACTGGATATTACCTTAATTCTCACTAATGTAATATTTGATCAAAGCAGAATGTCAGTTAAAATTCTGGATGCAGAACAGCAGAAGAAGGCAACCATATTTAAGGAGGCAAAGGAAAAATCCTAAGGAACAAAACCTCCAAAAGCTTTAATTCAAACAACAGGACCAGTGCTGCCCCACATACATGCTTTCATTAAACCAAAGATTTAAAAGGAAAATCCCGCAAACAGCAGTTTCTTTTAAAATGCCACCACACAAAATGATAAGGAACAGTAAATTTTTCAAGTCACCCCTAGGTGTTAAAGAAGGAGCACAGAAAGCAAGTGTACAATCCTGAAGCCTATGACAACCTTCACACCCTCTTGAGGATGGCAGAACCTACATTAGGCAATACCTTGAAGTCACACACAACATCCCTGTACGGCTTTTTCTGATGCTTAAATATCAACATCACTGTACCCAGAGTTTTCCTCCTGATATATGACCTACTCAGCTCAGGAACATGGGCATAAACTGTAACTCAATCAAGAGCATTTACCTTCTGGAAAGTTACCTGCATCTAAACAAATTTCTTCTTACAACATTACTTCCATTTGGATCTTTTCCTAAGTCACCTGTTACACATGTGAACAACCTCTTACTCTCCCAATACCAAATTTCTTCCCCTTGCTACTACAACATAAAAGCTATTCCTGCAAAGCTTTCCTATTACAGGACTCCATTCTAGCAGCTCTTCAGTCTTCAGGACTGAATCGCCAGCATTTCCTGAGAGGTGCCCCTCATTTTTGTTTTGCAATGCACACAACCTCATGGGCTTATCTGTTGGAGAAAAGCTTTTACATATACATAACTACATTATACCTTACATTTTAATCAAAAGGTTAAAAATTTTAAGACTACAGGAAGTCCACATCCACAATGGCTACAGAGCACAAGAACTTCCAGGTCTCAAAGATGTACTTGTTCACTACCTGATTTACCAATTAATTTAAATACAATCTATACTGCATAACTGTACAAATATGTCCCTATTACTCAGGTAGTTACTTGCACAAACCTGTATTTCGTACAATTCTGAGTTTCATACAACTCAGCACATACTTTATTATACAAAACTAACCTATTTTCCAAAAATATCACATGTTTTCAGTGCTATAAAACAGCTATGTTTACGTATTAGAAACCTACACACATCTACAAACTGTATACTGTTCAAGTTAGTAAGCATCACATAGATTTTTTATTTCTGCTTTAAGACAACAACAAAGTAAGTCTAAATATGACAGCAGCATCTAAGTAGTATATTAGCAACGGACTTCAAAGCAGTATCTATTTTCCAAGTTTTATATGTGAGATACATGCTTAAAAGCAGAAAAAAGCCCCTGTATTTCTGGAAAGAATCGTGGAATAGTTTGGGTTGAAATGGACTAGAAAGATATCCAGTTCCAGCCCCCTTGCCATGGGCAGGGACACGTTTCACCCGAGCAGGTTGCTCAGAGCCCCGTCCAACCTGGCCTTGGACACTTCTAGGGATGGGGCATCCACAGCTTCTCTAGGCAACCTATGCTAATGACTCAACACCCTCACAGGGAAGGATTTCTTTCTAATATCTAAACTAAACTAACTTGCCTTCTGCAAGTTTAAAGCCATTCCTTGTCCTATCGCCACATGCCCTTGCCAAAAGTCCCCCTCCAGCGTTCTCGCTAACGTCGTTGTCCTGAACAGCACAAACGTCCCGCGATGCGCTCACGCCGCGTTGGCTCAGCAGCCTCGAAGGCTCCCAGCCCGACACGAGCCGCCCGCTCTCCCCCAGCGGCCCCGCCCGCCCGGCCCCGCCATGGCGCCCGCCCGCCCGGTACCTTCCAGGCCAGGAGCAGCACATTCATGATGGCCAGCAACGGGCAGGGGCCGTTCTCGTTCTGGGTGATGACGGGCGTGTTCTCCTCCTTCCAGCGCACCCACTTGATGTGATAGACCGACTGCCCCGGGAAGCGCTCCTTGGAGGCGGAGAGGAGCTGGGAGCCCGCCGCCGGCCTGTCCCCTTCGGGCTCCGGGCCCGGGCCCCCCGAGGAGGCCCCCGCCACCACCACCTCGTCGGCGTCGCTGTTGAGCTCGGAGCTGCTCGGGCAGCAGGAGTGCAGGTTGGAGAAGGACTCCAGCGAGTCCAGGCTGCGGGACTCCTCCCCCGGCGGGCTGGGAGCGCCGCTGCTCCCGGAGCCGGCTCCCGCGGGACCGCTCTCCGAAGTGGGCGCCGCTCCGGGGCTCTCCGGCGCCGCCAGCCCCGCGCTGTCCGTCGCCGGATCACCCTCCGCGGCCCGGGAGGGGGATGTGGTCCGAGGGGCCGCGGCGGGAGCAGCGGCCGGCGGAGGGGAAGGGCTGCGCCGCCCGCCGCCCTCCTCGGCCTCCCTGCAGCCGCTCTCGCCTGCCGCCGCCTCTCCCATGTGGAGCCGGGTGGCAGCGCCCCCGCCGCCCGTCTGCAGCGAGCCCGGGGGCGGCGGGGGCTGCGCCAGGCTCTCCATGCCCGGCCCGGCCGCTCCGCTCTCTATTGGCACCGCAGCGGCTGCGCCTCCGCCCGCAGCGCCCGCGACGCCATCACAGCAGCAGCGCCGGCCCCGCCCCGCCG